>OY986439.1:92058632-92481132 GCA_963920525.1 Dichetophora obliterata | reverse complement strand
TTATTATTATTATTATTATTATTATTATTATTATTATTATTATTATTATTATTATTATTATTATTATTATTATTATTATTATTATTATTATTATTATTATTATTATTATTATTATTATTATTATTATTATTATTATTATTATTATTATTATTATTATTATTATTATTATTATTATTATTATTATTATTATTATTATTATTATTATTATTATTATTATTATTATTATTATTATTATTATTATTATTATTATTATTATTATTATTATTATTATTATTATTATTATTATTATTATTATTATTATTATTATTATTATTATTATTATTATTATTATTATTATTATTATTATTATTATTATTATTATTATTATTATTATTATTATTATTATTATTATTATTATTATTATTATTATTATTATTATTATTATTATTATTATTATTATTATTATTATTATTATTATTATTATTATTATTATTATTATTATTATTATTATTATTATTATTATTATTATTATTATTATTATTATTATTATTATTATTATTATTATTATTATTATTATTATTATTATTATTATTATTATTATTATTATTATTATTATTATTATTATTATTATTATTATTATTATTATTATTATTATTATTATTATTATTATTATTATTATTATTATTATTATTATTATTATTATTATTATTATTATTATTATTATTATTATTATTATTATTATTATTATTATTATTATTATTATTATTATTATTATTATTATTATTATTATTATTATTATTATTATTATTATTATTATTATTATTATTATTATTATTATTATTATTATTATTATTATTATTATTATTATTATTATTATTATTATTATTATTATTATTATTATTATTATTATTATTATTATTATTATTATTATTATTATTATTATTATTATTATTATTATTATTATTATTATTATTATTATTATTATTATTATTATTATTATTATTATTATTATTATTATTATTATTATTATTATTATTATTATTATTATTATTATTATTATTATTATTATTATTATTATTATTATTATTATTATTATTATTATTATTATTATTATTATTATTATTATTATTATTATTATTATTATTATTATTATTATTATTATTATTATTATTATTATTATTATTATTATTATTATTATTATTATTATTATTATTATTATTATTATTATTATTATTATTATTATTATTATTATTATTATTATTATTATTATTATTATTATTGTTATTATTATTATTATTATTATTATTATTATTATTATTATTATTATTATTATTATTATTATTATTATTATTATTATTATTATTATTATTATTATTATTTTTATTATTATTATTATTATTATTATTATTATTATTATTATTATTATTATTATTATTATTATTATTATTATTATTATTATTATTATTATTATTATTATTATTATTATTATTATTATTATTATTATTATTATTATTATTATTATTATTATTATTATTATTATTATTATTATTATTATTATTATTATTATTATTATTATTATTATTATTATTATTATTATTATTATTATTATTATTATTATTATTATTATTATTATTATTATTATTATTATTATTATTATTATTATTATTATTATTATTATTATTATTATTATTATTATTATTATTATTATTATTATTATTATTATTATTATTATTATTATTATTATTATTATTATTATTATTATTATTATTATTATTATTATTATTATTATTATTATTATTATTATTATTATTATTATTATTATTATTATTTAATTTAATTTAATTTAATTTAATTTAATTTAATTTATTTATTTATAAGCGCTTGTAAGAAATAAACTTATAGTTAAGCACCGATAACATGTGTGGATATAAATCAACAAATTTTTAATATTAAACACTTAAACATAACTTGAACAGAAATTAATTAATTTAATACATTGAGATCAAAAACAGTTTTTTAAAAAAACGACTATAAGAATTTAAAACTGAAAATTAAAAAAAAAAAATAAAATAACTTTAAATTAAGAGAGAAAAATATCATTACAAAGAAATGAATTAGGTAAGAAATCGAATGAAAAGAGATAAATGAAGAAAAATAATAGAATAGCGAATCAAGTAAAAATAGATAAAAGTTTTGGTTAGAAGGAAGACAAATAATCTGATAATTTAGATTTAAATATGGCTGTATTGCAAATACGCTGTAGATACGGTGGAAGTGAGTTCCAAAGACGTATGGAATTAACAAAGAACTGACGTTCGGACGCTAAGCAGGCATGTTTTGGTTGGACTAGGTTGTTTCCGCGCTGAGATCTTAAAAATTTTAGTTTATTATATAGGTAAACTGGCTCTTTGGTAAAAATAATTTTGTGCAGAAAAACTAACGCCCTCAAGTTCAAAACACTGTCAAAAGTCAAATTGAATATTTTTTTTGCATACTGGGATATACGGTCGGTTCGTTTAAGTCCGAAGACATAACGAGCGATGTTGTTATAGGAAACGTTCAACTTGCGCTTACTAGCAGCATCACAGTATGCAAAAATTTCGGATCCGTACAATAAGGTGGGGACAAGATACGTTTTAGCTAATAACATTCTTATGTGAAAGGGGGTGAAAAACTGTGTGGCCCATAGGCTACGGAGCATACCATAAACTTTTCCTACAGTGATGTTGACATGATTCGTCCAATCTAAAGTGCTGCTGAAGGTAATACCCAAATTTTTTGCCGTTTTTACAACTTCAATACATGACCCATTTATCGTAACGTCCGGAAAGGGCAAAGAAGAGTTATGTTTTCTCGTTATAATTAAACATTTTGACTTATTTGGGTTTATGCTTAAGCCATTAGCGGAAGCCCAATCGTAAATTTTACACAAATTAGCATTCAGACTATCAACACACGTGGTAATATCACACTTGCGACAGCTAGTATACAGTTGTACATCATCAGCGTACATTTGTATACCACAATTTTGCAGCACAGTTGGTAAGTCGTTTATATAAACCGAAAATAAAAGAGGGCCCATTACAGGGCCTTGAGGAACGCCACGGTTTACAGGTAAGAAATTGGAATTATACAGGAAAAATACAGGTAAGAATTATTATTATTATTATTATTTTTATTATTATTATTATTATTATTATTATTATTATTATTATTATTATTATTATTATTATTATTATTATTATTATTATTATTATTATTATTATTATTATTATTATTATTATTATTATTATTATTATTATTATTATTATTATTATTATTATTATTATTATTATTATTATTATTATTATTATTATTATTATTATTATTATTATTATTATTATTATTATTATTATTATTATTATTATTATTATTATTATTATTATTATTATTATTATTATTATTATTATTATTATTATTATTATTATTATTATTATTATTATTATTATTATTATTATTATTATTATTATTATTATTATTATTATTATTATTATTATTATTATTATTATTATTATTATTATTATTATTATTATCATTATTATTATTATTATTATTATTATTATTATTATTATTATCATTATTATTATTGTTATTATTATTATTATTATTATTATTATTATTATTATTATTATTATTATTATTATTATTATTATTATTATTATTATTATTATTATTATTATTATTATTATTATTATTATTATTATTATTATTATTATTATCATTATTATTATTATTATTATTATTATTATTATTATTATTATTATTATTATTATTATTATTATTATTATTATTATTATTATTATTATTATTATTATTATTATTATTATTATTATTATTATTATTATTATTATTATTATTATTATTATTATTATTATTATTATTATTATTATTATTATTATTATTATTATTATTATTATTATTATTATTATTATTATTATTATTATTATTATTATCATTATTATTATTGTTATTATTATTATTATTATTATTATTATTATTATTATTATTATTATTATTATTATTATTATTATTATTATTATTATTATTATTATTATTATTATTATTATTATTATTATTATTATTATTATTATTATTATTATTATTATTATTATTATTATTATCATTATTATTATTATTATTATTATTATTATTATTATTATTATTATCATTATTATTATTATTATTATTATTATTATTATTATTATTATTATTATTATTATTATTATTATTATTATTATTATTATTATTATTATTATTATTATTATTGCATTACAAATTAATGTTTAAATTTCTGTGTTTTTATTTTTATAAAGCTCTAATACTATCTAATTTGAAGATTGGAGGGGGTCCGCTATATATTCTTTGCGAAAAAAGTTTAAAACTGGACTACGTCGCTTCGACGTATGTAAGATATGATTACTCTCTAGGGTTAAGGATTTTTTTTTAATTTGCTATTTGATTATTAAAACAGAAGGTGAGTATTATATTATAAAGGCGTAAAATATCTTAAATCAAAAATGTTAAGTGCGTCCCAAATTTTGCAGACGATTTATTCAGAACAAAGTAAAAGCACCGTACGCGCTTAAAATATTTATTACAGATTTTTCAAAATCGAACTCAAAGTTTTCTAAACACCGATCATCTCTTGACATTTTCCTTTCCAAATGCAATAAACGACTCGATCCTGCCACAAATACAGTCGAAAAATTGGTGCCGAAAAACAAAATGTGTGGGATTTGAAGAACCTCAGTGTAGGGTCGTAGGGTTAATTAACCAAATCAAGACGCTATATTTTCAAGAGAACACGAACGACAGCTAATCAAATAGAGAGTAAGATTCCAAAAGAGTATACGAGCATTTTAGCAAAGATAAAACAAATGTAAAAAGTTATGTTAGAATTGTGAGCAGAAGAAAACCGGCCGGCAGGAATACCTGATAACATTAACTGCTCTCAAACAGGCAGAGAGATTACAAAATAGAGAAAATGCGAGACAAGTACTGGCTTGGAAGACTAACAAAGCTCTGTAGCAGTGCTTAGCGCATGCCTTGAAATTGAAATCGAAATAATATACAAACAAAATTCGTTGTTCAAACTTCTAGAGAAGCTATTAAATACACTAGCTAGTGAGCAAGAAACGTCAGTTGAAATTCTTAAGTGCTTTCGTTGGTTTACTAAAATCTTACGTAGTTCGATGAAGTGATAAAGAACGGCAAAAAAACGAGTCCGTGTGCAGCAATTAAATTAGCAACAATTGTGTCGATAAAATATTATAAACCAATACAAAAATAGTTCGCTAATGCGTTGTTTTGAAAAAAAAAACCAACTGTGTCAATATTAGAAAAAATGGGAAGTTCATGAATTAAAACAGAAGAAAGATAAGCAAGCAAAACAACAAAAAAACAAAGTTAAAAACAAGGCAGACTTTTAGAAGGCACAGCTGAAAACTAAGCACTGCTACACACGTCTTTAAATTATTTAGACACAAAATTAAACCAAAAGCTGCTTAAACCCAAATAAAATTCAACTGTATGTGAAAAATTCAGAAATTTTGCTCAAAATAAAGCAAACAAGAGCAAAACAAGCCACTATTTTTTAACGTAAATATATTCAGCTAAGGAATTTGGTAAGTTTTGCAGAGCTTTTTGCAGTTCGCCAAAAAATATTTCGTCATGATTATTGATTTTTCGTCATTCCTCACGATTTTCTCACGCATTTCATTGTCGTCATTTTTACTGTCCCCAATCAAAATTTGTTTTGAAAAATAAAGCAGCAATAACTTTAAATCTCAAATTTAATATTTAAAACTTTGTTGACAGTTTTGCTTTAAGTGTCACAGTTTTTCTCTCCGCTCACGTGTTTGGAATGGTCTTTACATACATATATCTACAATAAATATTTTAGTTCTGTTGATATTAAAATTTGCATTTGCGTTTTTGGTCGCGTATGTTTCTTAGGCTACCGCATTTTAGTTGTTTGCACACGTTTTTCTTATTAATTTAATTATTGCATTTTTTGCATCATCTCCTAGCTGAACAGCACCGGAGCAAGTACTACTATTTGCTTAAATTAGAATTTGTTAGCACTTCTTGTTTGCCCAACGTGGCATGCGTAGATTGTATGATTTCGATTTCTTGCCAAGGTTTTAGCAAGATTATTTTGTTCAGTATTGCATCTGAGGCGTAAAGATTTCTTAAGAAAGTTTTCGTGACTACATGAGCTTTAATGATTGCAGAGAGCACTATTTCTTCTCTTCATCAAATCGAAACTTTGATATTTTTAAATAAAATTTTGGATAAAAGAATAGCGGTTCAGTGAAATTTATTGAAGTTATATAATTTTTTATTTTGGGCGTTATATTTTTAGGCGTTATTTCAATGATAGAGCAAATATGCAAGAATCAAAAAAAATTGTACAGTATAATTACTTAAGTTTATTTTGCATTATCTTTGAAACTATGTACACTAACCATCTTTATATATAAAATTCTTCTGTACATGGATATGTCAATGAACTCCTTCTGAACGGCTCAACGATTTTGATGAAATTTGGTGTGTGTGTGTGTGTGTGCGGCTGGGTCTGTAGATGGTTAAGGTCTTAAGTTTTTCACTGTTGCTGTGGCAGTATAACTCAGAAACGAATTGAGAAATTGTCATGATTATTTTGCTGCACCATTACTTTTTTATGCAAACAAAGCAGACCTGTGAAGTACTAAGTATTAGGAAGTCCAATCCCGTAAGCTTTTCTCAATCCCGGGATCCCGGGAGTAGTTTGGGATTGAAAATTTTAAGAAGTTAATAATTTAAAAAGTTTTTAATACAATTTTTTGTTATGTATTACTTGAAACTAAAAAATGTAAATTAATTAAAAAAAAAACAAAACACATTAAGGGTATTCACAATTGCGTTGTTTTCAGTGTAGTTAAAAACACCGTGATATTGATACCACACTTTAACGAGCGGTTTTTATATTTTTTGTTGTACATGAAATCTCTAAAAACCAAGTGTGGCTATTTTAAGTAGCCCAATGATTTGTTTAACGAACGTAGTTTTTAAAGTTCCATAAACAACTGATCAGTTGCCAGTAAAATAGAAGAAGCTCAAAATGCAAGTTAAACTTTTTTATGCCATATATTAATAAAATATATCAAATTGGGTAGTTAATTTATTTGCATAGTAGCAAAAAGCTATAGTGGGAAGTTCCCAACAACAAGTTCTCCTTTAAAGGTTGCTCATAATTGTGGTTTGCAACTATGGCAAAAAAACACAACACAACTATACCACAAAATTGTGAATATTACCCTTATTACTAATAAACACACAAAACTTAAATTATATTAATGACTAGCAAATTGCATTAATTTAACACTTTCAGTGGATTTGCCCAATATTTTAGACACATCAGAAAGTCATTTTTATATGCATTTATTTTACAAAGCTTTTGTTTAAATCAAACTATTTGGTTCTATGAAAAAAAAATTAACCAAAATGATAAAAATAAATTTAGAGAGATATTTGATATAAAAGTCAGTAGCAAAAAAAAATTTTTTCGGCCTATTTTATAAGAAAAGATGAACCGGACAAAAATCAAATTTATGTTTTTTATCTTTTTTGGCTTTAATGATAGAATATTAAGAGGGTTTAAGAAACAATGATCTAAAGAGTTGAAAAACCTTAAAGGGATTAAAAAACGACTTTGTGCCGAACAGGAGCAAAATAATTTTTTCTTTGTACATACAAGCTTGCAAAACGTTAGTAGCGCAGGTTAAAATCAATGTTATGTTTTTTTTTTCATTTTTTAAGGACCTAACTGATAGGAATATTACCTCTTAGCTTAGTTAAGCCTAGAAATTGAAAGGGTTAAAGAACAAAATATATAAAAAAATAAAATACAGTTTAAGGTATTCCTATATAAATATTACACTTTTTTCATGATTTTTTGTGTTTAAGGCAAATTAAGGTTGGAAAAGACTTTTCAAAATTAAATTTTTGTTTTAATTATTTTTAAAGTAATCATTAAGCTGATCAACGCGTTTTATTTTTTACTGGAGAGTTTTATTCGAATATTATTATTACAAATATTACCCTCTGATGAGAAGCGCCGTTCTGATTCTATGCTAGTTGTAGAAATAGTTGTACGATAATCGTAAGCAATTTGTACCACAAAACAAAATTAGTTCCTAAGTTAGAATATCTGATAATTTTGAAATACATGGCTTACTTCCCGATGATGAAATTCTTCTAAAACTTTGCAAAGTCTTTGCTCTAGTGATTTACACTCATCGTCCTAACAATCTTTTTCAGCCTCAACAAAAGGTTTTTCTAATTCTATATTCATTTCAACTTAAAATGAAATGTTTGCATTTACATGAATATTTGTTATATAAATTTTTTATTTAAAAATCCCGGGATCCCGGAAAGACAATCCCTTGATTAAAAGAGGCTTAAATCGTCCGAAATCCGGGATCCCGGGATTGACTTCCCTACTAAGTATATACTTTATTCAGTATTGTGTAAGTGCAAGTACCTAGGTACTTAAAAAATAAGTACCAAGTACAAGTACTTCCATACTTATACTTGAAATTTTCAAGTACAAGTGCTGTACTTTCAAGTATTTCTCAAATACTTTGTTAAGTACTTGGTGATTTTGGCAACACTAAAATTAAAATTATATTAAGTACACGGTTAAAAATCTTGGACTAAATTTTAGTCCCACTAAAATATTACTGCATATTTTTCAGACCTGTTAATAAGTACAAGTGCAAGTATAAGTACAAGTACCTTGGTACTTAAAAAATAAGTACTAAGTATAAGTACTTCCATGCTAATATTTGAAATTTTCAAGTACAACAACTGTACTTTCAAGTATTTCCCAAGTACTTTGTTAAGTTTTATTTTTAATGAACTTTTTTTAGTATATGTATTATATCTTCTTTATTTCTTATATACATTTTTTTTATTTCAAAACTTTTTTTTATAGAACTGAAAATCAAATAAAAATTAAAAATAAGCATTTCGACTTGGTCATGAATTTAGCACACGAGCGAAAAAATGTCTAGGATGAAAAATATAATCAAAATTTTTTGCTTAAAACTCAATATTTCGTAGGAAATTCATCCGATAGATGAAAGATTTTAAAGTTCTGAGTATTGTATGGAGGACTTCTAACAATAAAATTTCAAAAACCGTGAAAAAGTTAAAAGGTGTGGCTAACAGGCGACATTGAAAGTTTTACATGTGAATTATTTCGAAACGATTTTAATTTTCTGAGTATGCAAATACCATTATTGTATACAGGATTTCTAAAAATTAAAATTATAAAAACAACTTAATAAAACGCCCTTTTGGGAAAAATATGAGCAATCACAAATATTTAATATTGCGATTTATAAAAGCCGTCAAACTTTCAAATGCGTTTCTCTCCAAACTTGTTTTATGTGGGTTAGCACCTTGTTGCCCCGAACACTTCATATGTCAGAAAATTTAAGAATAACTGAGAAACCAACTAACTTTACATAGAGTTAACTTCATAAGCAATACTCAACAAAAAATATTTGATTACAGTTCTTAAGCTAAGTTTTAAAAAATTTCAAATTAGAGTTACTAATGTGTGCTAAATTCGTGATCACCACTGTATTTGGAGAAAAGGTTTAAATTTTAGTACAAAATTTCTAACCATGTGGCAGCGCCTCAGTACAACAAGCTTTAAACGAAATAAAAAAATGCAGAATGGAAGCAGCCAAGGTATATTAATCCAGGTACTATAAGACGCGACTGCGCTGCTGACTTTACAAAAAAATAATAAGAAGTTGCTGAAATCTTTAACAAACTCATGCATTTTCATTTTTTGAAAGAATTTTGTACAAAATTCACCAAGTACTTAATAAAGTACTAGAGAAATACTTGAAAGTACAGTACTTGCACTTGAAAATTTCAAGTATAAAGTATGGAAGTACTAATACTTAGTACTTATTTTTGAAGTACCTAGGTTCTTGTTCTTATACTTATACTTGTACTTATTTTTACAGGTCTAAAACAAAATTACAAAAATTCAAAATAAATAAAAGTAAACATAAAAAATCTTAAATTTTTATGATAGTATACTTGATTTTTCGATCGTATAAAACGTTCTTAAGTTATTACTATAGCTTTAAATCAGTCCCACATTTTTGGTTTTGAATATTTGATTCAACAACAAATATGTTTATCAAAGTTTTTTGCGAAATAAAGAAATTCGTTAGTTTTTTTTTTTTTGGAAAAGCTTTTTGACAACATATTATGTTGAAAAACTGTCAAAAATGTTTATACTAAATTTAAAATCGACTTTATTTTGACTATGAGCCATCGTTTTTACCTAATGTAGTGGTATTTAATTACTACTCAAAACCGTTTTAAAAATTTTACTTTTTCATCCTTTTTTAAATATGTTTTCGTACAAGTCGTACTTAATGCCAGTTTGAAAATGCCCACATTCAGCTTCTTTTTTTTATACAAAAACAAGGTTTGGTCTTTGACCTGAAAGGAAAGTGGTAGATTATTTAGAGGAATTGATTGGAAACCATACTTGAATTATTGATCAGGCGAAACAAACGTGAAAGAAAATTTGAATTGCTTCTTACCGAGGCTAGTGTTATGCCTTAACCCGGCAATGAGCATTTCCAACCCTTAGTTGTTCATGTCCTTTTAATTCCACATTTTCCACAATTTAGTTGTGAATTTTTTTTAGTTTTCCATAATTCTTAAATGTAGGAAATAACAAAGAAAGTGAAAAGAACCATGCTCGAGCCCGGATTCGAACCAGGGACCTCTGGGTTAATAGTCTAGCGCACTCTCCACTAGACTACAAAGGCCGACAAATAATACAAGCTTTTGTATTTTTGTCCGCTCCTCGACACTGTGTGAAGTCGAAGATAATAATTTAATTATGTTTTTTGTTGATTTCAATGTTTTAACGCATTAAAAAAATGTGTTGCTAGGTTGTCGGAAAAATTAACAAATTACAAAGTTTATTATTTTCAAAAAGAGACAATGAAACGGACGAAATAAATCAAAATAAAAATTAACTTTCTTTGCTTCAATCTTCTGCAGTGATTAATAAATAAGTAGTTGCCTGAGATAAGCAATATTTATTCTTTTCTCTTATTAGAGAGTCGTTAAGAGATACGAAAAGATTCCATATTAAAAATATTCCATGACGAAGCTCTTCATTGTCTTTCTAGGCATTTCCTTGTGATGTGACAAATCAATTTTGGTGTTTTTTTTAAGATGTCCATTTTAAACATTTTCTTCGAAACTTTTTCAAATGATTGCATTTTTGGATGACGTCTAACTTCTTCTTTCATCTATAATAAAGAAATTTGAAATGAACACACATTCACAGTCACTGACGTTATAAAAAATTGGCAAAAGTGTAGGGAAAACACTAAACAAAGTTTATAAAACACTTATTTTTTTAAATTTGACGAGCATAAAAAGTAAATAAAAAATAGTGTTTTGTGATTACAGTGTACATTCAAATTTAAAAAATTGTATGTGTGGGTCATTCTACGTCAAGTGTGCCACTGAAAAACTTCCTCGCTCCGATGAAAATAGTTTGTGTTGTTGTACTATCCAAGTACATAAAAAGTACAAAGAGAGGGGAAGTAAAAAGCACGAGTTGCTGAGTTGGGTTCCAACAGAGTGACCGCCGAGTCGGACAGGCAGGCAGACAGGCGCAGGCAGTAACATGCAAAGAAACGAGATAGAAATAAAGAAAAGCTAACTTTTAAATCACTTGTTCATATAGTTTCATATGTAAAGTTTAGGTCCGAAATATATATTTTAAATTATAAGTCAAATAATATCGTTATATAAAAAAAAATAGTTTGACGTTCTTAAAGGATTTTTTCCGCAATGCAATGCAGTAAAAGAAATTTGAACAATATTTTTACCGAGAAAATTTATTTATTTTTTAAGTTTTAGCTAAGTATAAAAGATAGTCAACAAAGTTTTTGTACACAAAAGTATAATTGTGGTTTTAATAATCTTTAAACAGGTTTGAGTGTTTTATTTACCCAAAACTTATCGATAAGCTTTTCTTAAAAAGAATATAAATAGGTACTGAAATTCTGTTGAAATTTTAAGTACACCATATTTTGAAAACAAAGCAAAATTCTTCACAACTTTTGCTTACAATGGTCCTGAAGGCAGGCAAATTCTACAAAAAGAAAGTTTTAAGCGATGCGGTAGTATTTTTCTAATAAGCCTAGCATTAAAAGTGCTTTGGACAGGCTCACATATATCCTTCTGATCAACATTATTAAGTCTTAAGTGAGGTTTTAGGCAAACAGTTTTTTGAAAAACGATTCTTTGTTTTGAATTGATTATTGTTGTATAACTATTCAAGAATATGTAATAAAATTTTTAACCAATCCCGCATATAACGCAGATTCTACAACGCTTAAAACGAGGTTCGCCAGAATAACTTTATACGCGTTTTCCTCGAAACATACTTTTTCAAAACGGGCTGCAAACAAACTAATCGACCGATTTTAATTATTTTGTTATTTTTTTTATATAATTGTGCACATCTTTTAAAAAACGAGCAAGTTTGGAAAATTTGTCTTGTTCTTACACGCAACAATATGGTTAAAAATAACGTACATTTTTCGACTTTTTTCCACGAAATTTTCTTAATTTTCCATATTTTCATTTCATGTTGGTAGAAAATTCTATTTTCGAATGCATTTTTGTTTTTGCATCTGCAGCCGAGCTATGGTGTGGCCCGATTTAAAACTTTTTTACGCACACATACTTTGGCGCCATCTTTATATATAAAAAAATAGATGTTACAAAAAATATTCTTTTTTTCTTTTACTGATATGCAATTAACACGCAAATGAAATTTTTTGTGTAAATAATAAACTTTTTTGAAAACATCTTCTGAAATATGTCTTTATTTCAACCGCCTTTATTTTGCCTAAAACCTCATTTAACCCCCCGATTTAGTATGAGGTCTGGCCAGACCTTTCGACTTTTTGAAAGTATGCAACTTTTTTTTATGACAGTGGAGAGCGGAATAAGCAAAATTTGAACTTTTAGGCTGCGTTCGGACAGTCATGGTACGGGATTTAAACTTTTTTGTACAACATAGGTTGAGTGGTTTTCGAGATATTGCAAAAATAGTGGATCCCCATACGATTTCTCACATAAAATCACTATAGCTTTGGAATTATAGGTCGCACAGCTTCGGAATTCGTAATTCGATCACAATATACAAGTTACATTTGATTGATAAGAGTGTATGGTGTTGGATAAGGGAGCGTGGCAGCAACGCGCTGGGTTTCAACTAGTTATATATATATAAAGTTATATATGTATGTATATATACATACAAAGGTGTCGTGGCAGTGAGCTAAATTACAAATTTAAACAAAAATAAATTAAAGCTCCGATGGCGACGAAAAAAATTACGAACAAAAACAACAACATGAGCACACTGAGCTAATGTCTCTTTTAAAAAAAGAATTGTAAAAATAGGTTTAAACCTACATCGGTCCCTTTTTTCTAGAAACAAATAGGTTCCTTGTGTGTAAATTTTACACACTTTTTCCAGGAGCAATACTTTCATCGATGAATGAAATGCATGCAATCTTCTCGTTAAAAGTAATTAATTATTCATTATTTTATTCAATTTTAAAAAAAAAATTTCAAATCGATTAATCGAGTATTAAATCTATTGGGGGTTGGAATTAGTTTTAAAGGTTTTCTAAGAGATGGCGTAACTATCAATAGATCGCATCGGGCACACCTGTGACTATATTCATTTCAAAGCACATTGTCTAAGCTTCATTTTTCAGTATGTGTCATTCCACTGAAGTGTAAACAACATATATTTTTTTCTCTGTGAACATGTCGACTTTCGGTCCAACAAAACGCAATTTGCGGGAAGGTTTACTTTTGTGCTTCCATTTGAAGAAAAAAGCGGTTGAAGCACAACGCACGCTTACTGAGGCTTACGGGGACTATGCTCCATCGATTTCTACTTGTGAGTATTGGTTCCGTTGGTTTAAAAGTGGTGATTTTGATACGGAAGACAAAGAGCGTCCGGGCCAGCCGAAAAAGTTTGAAGATGAGGAATTGGAGGCTTTGCTCGATGAAGACCCGTGTCAAACCCTTCAAGAATTGTCAGAATCATTGGGAGTCGACTTATCAACGGTCGGCAAACGCTTGAAGGCCATGGGAATGATTCAAAAGCAAGGAAATTGGGTGCCGTACCAGTTGAAGCCGAGAGACGTTGAACGGCGATTTTGCATGTGCGAACAACTGCTTCAACGGCATAAAAGGAAGAGTTTTTTGCATCGTATTGTCACTGGCGATGAAAAGTAGATCCATTACGATAATCCTAAGCGAAAAAAATCGTGGGGACCACCCGGCCATGCATCAACATCGAGGGCCAAGCCGAATATTCATGGCGCCAAGCTTATGCTGTGTATTTGGTGGGATCAGAAGGGTGTCGTGTACTATGAGCTGCTAAAACCTAACGAAACCATCACTGGGGAACGCTACCAACAACAATTGATGCAATTGAGCCGAGCATTAAAGGTTAAACGGCCGGAATATGCCAAAAGACACGACAAAGTGGTTTTTCAACATGACAACGCACGGCCACATGTTGCAAGAACCGTCAAGGAAACGTTGGAGGCGCTGAATTGGGATGTGCTACCCCACCCGCCTTATAGCCCAGACATAGCCCCTTCCGACTACCACCGATTCAGATCGATGACGCATGGCTTGGCTGAGCAGCGCTTCACTTCTTACGAGGATACCAAAAAATGGGTCGATTCGTGGATTGCCTCAAAAGACGAATCGTTCTTCCGGCGCGGAATCCATATGCTGCCAGAAAGATGGGAAAATGTTGTAGCTAACGATGGACAATACTTTGAATAATATACATTGTACCGTTTTTCTAAATAAATGCTCAAAAACCGAAAAAAAACCTTTAAAATTAATTCCAACCCCCAATATATATTAAAAGTGGATGTATGTATGTGGGTATGTATTATGTATATCACGTATAGACTCAAAAACCGCTGAACCGATCTTTATGAAATTTTCAGGGAAATTGAAACAACATCGTGAGAGTGCTCCTGGTGAGTGAGAGTTTGGTGTCGATTGGACAAGGGGGCGTGGTACCTCCCATACAACTCAAATTTATGCTATCGCCCACAAACCATAAAAATGCAATATATCGGATGCTTTTAATCAAAAAAAACTAAAATTTTGTTCAGATTGTTACTATCGGCAACTGTACTAAAAATGGGAGTGGTCGAACTTTATCTACGCCTACCTTTTCGAAATCATGCCAATTCCTGAGTTATACAAATTTTTATAGTGAATTATATATATAAATGTTGCCACGCGCACTTTTACCGCCAAAAAATTAATGGAACTTCTATATATAAGATGGTTTTGATCGAATAAAACTAAAGTTTGGTAGTTTAGTTCATATGTTTACTATGGTCGCAATATATCTACGCCCACTTTTTCGAAATCATGCTAATTCCTGAAATGTTCACGTTTTGATAGTGAAAATTGGTATGTAGGTGCAATGGGACCAAGTAGCGATTACCATATATATAAATGTTGCCGCGCCTACTTTTTTCGCCCATCTATCTTTGTAAAAAAAAATAATATATGTATGTGTGTATATCACGTAGACTTCGAAACCGCTGAACCGATTTTTATGAAATTTTCAGGGAAAAGGTAGCAAAGTCTTGAAAATGTTCTTGTGAAGTCTGGTGCTGATTGCAAAAAGGGGCGTGGCACCTCAAGTATACCCCAAAATTTCCGCTATCGAATAGCTTTGGAATAATAGGTCGCACAGCATCGGAAATCGGTTTCGTGAAGCTTTAGGAAGTTATTGAACGCATACCAAGGATGGTTTTTGCATTATAAAAGGTGACGTGGCACTTCTTAAACAACCTAAATTGGCTATATGGAAAAAGCTTTGCAATTATATATCGCAAAGCCTCGTAATTCGGTAGTCGACCACAATTTACAAGTGCCGTTTGACTGATAACAGTGTACGGTGTTGGACAAGGGAGCGTGGCAGCAACTCGCTGGGTTTAAGCTAGTTATATATATATATGGTGCTCTGTTACATCACCACATAGAGTAAATCTCTACATCCTATTTTACCTTTTGTTACATTAATACTTATCTTTTTGTTACATTGATACTTACCTTTAGTTACATTAATACTTACCTCTCCTGTAGTTGATTTTTATCTTAACTTACATTTCACTTACCATGATTTATCATTAATAACGTATTATATCATTTTAGCAATTATTGAAAATACTTACACTTGTCTATAAAACACTTGTTATAAAAAAACATTGTGAATTGTATTCAGTTATTATATTTTCAGAAATTTTCATTTTGAAAATTTCAGTTGTGAAAAATTCTTCAAATAAAAAAGTTATAAAATAAAAAAATTGTTTGAATAAAATAAATAAAAAGAAAAATTACAAGCCTTCGCACCAAAACTGGCGATCCTGAAACGAGCCTGAAGAATTTATTACGACACAAACGCTTCGTTCGGGCCAGCAACAAAGTAACACCAATTCTGCTACAGAGTCCCAAGCAAACTCTTATGGCAACAACTCACTAACAGAAATTGGCACTACATCAGCAGATGGCTTAGTTAACGAGAATCGGCCAAATCAAACACGTTCCACAACCGATACGTTACCAACAAAAGCTACGCCAACGCCCACTACACCTACTGTTGACACAGCTACAGCAGCACCAGCAACTGCTTCTGCACCAAGAACAGCAGCCACAGATAAATCAGCAGCAGGCACAACATTATCCGCCAACCCCACCTTAAGTTCCTCCTCAGTCGTCACTACCGCCGGTGCCAAAACAGCTACAACCAACAGCGCTCCAACAACTAACAACATCGCTCAGTTCACAACATAACAACAACAACAACAACAACAAAAAGAGCAACAATAACAGCGTTTATAACAACAACAACAAAAAGAGCAACAACAACAACGTCGGCAGCAACAACAATTTTTTTTAAAACTTTATATTTTGTAAAAATCTATATTTATTTTTCTGACATTTATAAAACTTTTTTTTAGGGTTGCGTATCATTTTAGATTACCACGAGGCACACAACATAGCTTCTAAAACGAGCTTTAGACGATAGGGTCGTAAGAAACCTATCGTCTCACTTTCGTAGGCACTACACTACACTAGGGACATAGGCACACTAAAAAAAGGGAAGAGTTAGGATTTTCAAGCTTAGAAAATAGTAGAACAAATCTAGAGGGAAGAATGCTACGAACACCCCCACACACACCCCTTACTCCACATCCACCCCATACTCCACACACCGGAGAGGGAGATAACACACCATTCATAGACTTTGAGACTAACCCTCTCACACCGCCAACACAAATACACACAGTTGCGGTAAAATTACCTACATTCTGGACGAGTTGTCCAGACGCTTGGTTCGCACATGCGGAAATACAATTCCAAGCGAAAGGAATCACAGTTGATAAGACTAAATACGAATACCTGGTAACCTCGTTACCACAAGAAGTCATAGTCACTGTGCTAGACTTTATCCAAAAACCGCCAACACAAAACACATACGAAGGGCTTAAAAAGACATTGCTCGATAGATTTTCACTGAGCGAAAACAAGCGATTAGATAAAATCCTTTCGGATTCTGAGATGGGTGACCAAAGGCCATCTCAGTTCTATCGGTCACTACTTCTACTAGCTGGATCAACAGTTAGTGGCGACTTAATTTACAACTTATGGTTACGCAAGTTGCCAAAATGTTTAAATATTGCCTTGACCGGGTCCGGACACAAAGAACTAGAGGTACTCTTAAAACTAGCAGACGATTTATGGGAAGTCATGACTGGTAGTGAAATTTCTACCATGTCTAAAAAGCCAGCTTCCGGCTCAGAAGAAGTAATGGCGATTACCCAACGTTTCGGGGAGACCACGTCCAAAATTTTAGAAAACTTTAATAAGTTGACACTGGAGGTACAAGAAATGAGAAGTGAACGTTCTCGATCACAAAGCTCAAACTTCCAAAGGTACTCCAGACGTCGTTCATCTAGAAGAGAAGTGTCACAACAAAGACCGGCCAACTGGGCTTGTAGGTACCACTACAAATTTGGCAGAGCGGCCAGACGATGCGAACAACCATGCGCGTATGTTCAAACGGCATCCACACCAAACCACAATACACCAAACACATTAAACTAAGAAACATCATCATTGCAACGGCTAATGATGGGAGTTCTATAACACTAACACGCCGTTTATTCATATTTGACAAGGACAATAACTTAAATTTCTTAATCGACAGTGGCGCTGAAGTTTCCGTATTGCCATTCTCCAAATTTAAAATTTATAAAAAATCTGATTTGACACTCCAAGCTGCTAATGGCACAGCAATATTGACTTACGGAAAAAATTGTTAAGCGTAAATTTAAAACTCAGACGAGAATTCACTTTCATATTAGCAGATATTACAAGACCTATCATTGGCGCAGGCTTTCTTACCAAATATGGACTTCTAATAGATTTAAAACACAGAAAACTCATTGACCCACTTACAAAATTATCCGTCAACGCAATTGCGAGGTATTCCGAAACACAATTACCAAAACTATTTACACTCGACGATAAATACACACAGTTACTCAAACAATTCCCTTCACTCTTCACAGAACTAGATTACACTACACCAATCAAACACAAAACAGTACACCACATAGTTACAGAAGGACAATTACCATTCACACGACCACGACGTTTAGACCTATCAAAATTAAAAATCGCAAAACAAGAATTCGACTTTCTAGTCAAGTCAGGAATTTGTATATCGTCCGACTCGAAAACCTCTTCTCCACTACACCTTGTAGCCAAACGCAAACCAAATGACTGGAGACCATGTGGCGACTACAGACGACTGAACGCTATTACTATAACGGACCGTTACCCTTTACAACATATACACGAATTTTCCATCAACTTACACAACACAAACTTTTATTCAAAAATTGACCTGGTCAGAGCCTATCACCAGATACCGATGGCTCCTAGCGACATCCACAAAACAGCCATAACAACACCTTTCGGAATGTTCGAATTTCTCCGAATGCCTTTCGGCTTGAGAAATTCAGCACAGACATTCCAAAGATTTATACACGAAGTCTTACAGGGACTAGATTTCATTTTTGTTTATTTAGACGACATACTTATAGCTAGCGAGACCGAGACAGAACACATAAAACACTTAACACAAGTTACCCACAACCCACCACAGTCAAACAAATGCAAAAATTCATAGGCATGACAAATTACTACCACCGTTGTATCCCAAAACTCGCACACATGCTAGGCCCAATTTATGACATGGTCACCGTAGCATCAAAAACAAAAAACAAACAGTTACACTGGACAGAGAACACACTACAGACATTAACAACAATCAAAGATAGTTTTGCACCTAAAGTTATCAAAGTCAGAAACGAAGTACAGTACATTCGACAGAGAATTACTAGCCATATACTTAAACATCAAACACTTTAGACACTACCTAGAAAGAAACAATTTTACGGTATACACAGATCACAAACCACTGATTAACGCTATACATTCACAAACAGAACGCAGTCCCAGACAAACAAGACACTTAGAATACATTGCTCAATTCACACATGACATTAATCACATTAAAGGTTCAGAAAACACTTCGACTACTTTCAAAAAAGTAGTCGAAAACAAACAATCACACATTTCACACCACAATACAAAATTCCAACAACACGTTCCTAAGGAACTCAACACTTGTAAATTTGTCTTCGTTAGAAACGACACCATACACAGCAAGCTCAAGGAACCCTATGATGGACCTTTCGAAGTAATCAACCGAAACCCAAAATACTTCACAATACTCAAAAATAACACACATACTACAGTTAGTTTAGACCGTTTAAAACCAGCATTAATTAATACAGACACAACAACTAAAACACAATCTAAAAGAAAGGTAAATTTTAACTTACTCAGAAATACAACAAGATTCATTTGAGGAGGGGGAATAATGTGGTGCTCTGTTACATCACCACATAGAGTAAATCTCTACATCCTATTTTACCTTTTGTTACATTAATACTTACCTTTTGTTACATTAATACTTACCTTTTTGTTGCATTGATACTTACCTTTAGTTACATTAATACTTACCTCACCTGTAGTTGATTTTTATCTTAACTTACATTTCACTTACCTTGATTTATCATTAATAACGTCTTATATCATTTTAGCAATTATTGAAAATACTTACACTTGTCTATAAAACACTTGTTATAAAAAAACATTTTGAATTGTATTCAGTTATTATATTTTCAGAAATTTTCATTTTGAAAATTTCAGTTGTGAAAAATTCTTCAAATAAAAAGTTATAAAATAAAAAAATTGTTTGAATAAAATAAATAAATAGAAAAATTACAAGCCTTCGCACCAAAACTTCGCACCAAAGCCTTCGCACCAAATATATATAAACCATAAACATAGACACGAAAGCACCTGGCCATACATTTCAGATAAAGTCTGGCAAGACCTCATACTGCAATTTACCAATTACCACTCCTAAGCACCTATTGCAACTAAGATAATCAACTATTATAATTTTTATACTGAATGCTGGAACTTCACAGCAAAATCCACATTTCATTGTTTTAATTAGTGAAAAACAAATGTTATTAAGTATCATTTTTATTATTTGTATATTTATGTTTAAATATTACTAAGAAACCAAAACAAAAATCATAAGAAAACATGTGTAATTTATTATTGTTAAAGTTTATATGAAAATAAAAAAAAAACAATGTGAATGGTTTTGCTTATTCATTGAAGCACTTGATAGATCTATGTATTTACAAATTTTATCGCATTGCTTTTTTTTCTCTCTAAACTAGCGGTTCGTTGTGGGCAGATATGGCGATATCTCGCCAAACTGGCGGTTTGAACAACTACTTTGGCGAGAAGAATTTTAATTTTACGAGATGACTAAAAAGTGACGGTTTAAACATTTTTTTGGCGATATTTTGGCGAGATTCCCCAAAAAAAGAGACTAAATACTTTTTTTTTGTTATACAAAAAAGCCTACATTTTTCCTGTCTAAATCTTAATTCGCCGACCGACGATGCTACCACAACATAAAACATTTAAACAGCTGATATTGCTTGAATTTGTTCAGTTTGAGCGCTAAAATACAAAAACTCAGGAAGGAACAAGAAAATATAGAAAAGACTGGGCAAATTCAAGTTGGGTTAATGGTAGCAAGTTTTATAGAGTATTTATATATTACAAATATGAGAATGTAGTAGGTTACAAATTTTTTAGAGAACTCGCAGAAGTGGTAATTAAAATGCTTTTGATACCAACTAACAATGCAACTGTAGAAATAATTTTTTCATTTATGAACTACATAAAAATCAAAAAACTAAACAACATGCAATTTGAGCTAATTCATGCTCTCTTAACCTTTAAGTAGGGATGTGAAGTTTTATCTTTTTATCATTATTTATTATATTGATTAATATTATTTAGTTATAATTTACTTACCAATCAATTGACCGCTCAACCTTGTATCTTCACGATCGTTTAGCAACTATAAGTACTGTATTCTGTACTACTTATCCAAGTAGGTAGGAGAAAACCATGTGATTCTTGGAAATCGCGAATATTTAGAGGCGTCCATAGTTAAAGGTTAAGAATATCAATTTATACTTATAATATTAATATATGCTGCGAAAGTTTAGAGCCAACAAAAGAAATGTTAAAGCTTTTTAAGTCTTATATTATGTACCCAATAATAAAAAATTCTGAACTTAAAGACAGTGAAGTATATAGTGACCTGTCTACAATTTGTTAAAAACCATCAGTATTTTTTAGATGCTATAGACGTGGTATTCTCTATACGTAGTTTTTACACGCTCAAAAATCTTGGACTAAATTCTTGTAAATCCTGTTTTGCATATATGACGACACCGAAACTGTATTAAAATTTAATCGACGCCAAATATTTCAATTGAGTCTTATTCCCTCATGGGACTAAATCTTTATGCATGCTTGTATTAAAATATTTTCGGTGAAAATTCGAATCCACTTCGCTTAGGTTATAAGTTTATGGCTCTACCAGCTGCTCTTTGAAGCCATTAAATATTATTTTTCGATTAATTTGAACCTTTTAAATTCTTATAAAACAAGTAATAAAAAATGTATTATTTCAACGATTGGATTAAGAATTAGTCCAAGATTTTTGACCGTGTACTTGTTACCTTATTTATTGTTCTTATGTTATCGTTTTTTTATATTTAAAAAAAATTCTGATCGTGGGTTTTTTTTTAGTTTTTTGTATGATTTGTACATGTTAATATATTAATAAGAATATATTTAACTATAGCTAATAAGAGCTCTAAGCTGCAATTTCTAGTCATATGCACAAATATAATACAAATATTTATGACGTTATGTAAATATTATGGTTTCATTTATTTTCTTAAAATATTTTAAGAAAACATTTTTGGCGGTTTAGTTGTCGACAACGAAAACACTGGCAACTCTGGTTGGGGGGTAAATATAATCCATTTGCAATTTGTTGTTTATAGAGTATAAAATCACTACAATCAATGGCGTTATCAGTAGAAGCGTTGATCATTTAATTCTTACATAAAACTGAATGATCAATCAATTTAATTAACATCGAAAATGGAAGTTCAAACGAAAGATCATAAAATAGAACTGTGTTTGATTGCCTTTGGGAAATAATAGAAAATCTCGATTTAAAGAAATACAATCAATTAGATTAAGAATATTGAACGGAAAAATCTCTATAAGTTTTGTCGATTTGCAACCAATAGTTGTCGTCAACTGCTTTTCGCATACAAATTTTTTGCGTTCTCATTTTTTCACACCTTATATACGTACTAGGGAGTCCAATCCCGAAAGCTTTTCTCTATCCCGGGATCCCGGGATTAGTTCGGGATTGAAGTAAGTAATTTAAAGCAACAAAACAAAACATATTGTAAATAAAAAAAAACTTAAATAATATTAATGTTAAGCAAAGTTTTATTAAGGTATAATATACGTGTAACAAGAAAAAAAAACTTTTTTCAAACATTTTTTTTTTATACAAGATTTTATTATATTTTTTATAATTTATGCAAGTTATTGTACATAAAAAATAATTTATAAAAAATTATTTTAAACAATTTTTAGACTTGAAACGACATTGAAAAAAAGACAGACAAAAGACCAAAACAGTTCGATGGATATGGTCTTTCCCATGTATCTGAAACAAACAAATCAAATAAATGTCATTCTAAAGTATCGATCATTAATTCGACATCCCCCTATGCAGGAAACCTGGGGTTTTTTAAAAATTGTGGTGAAAGTTGGAGTTAAATGTTTAAAAAAAGATAGATTTTTGCGCACTTTTTGTCTAAAAAAAACAAAAAAATAGGTACTTGAATTTAGGGGAGATGCTTAAAGGACAAGATTACGAACAAAATGCAATAAGATTGAATTTGAAGAAATAGATTTCGATTTATCTATCGAACCGTTTAAAAACACTAGTTTCGAGAATATCGCGTTTAAAGTTTTTTTCGATGTAGGGACTTTAGACATAGGCTAACGAAAAACGTTATAACTTCTCTTGTTTTCTTGATATCGATTTAAAAGCTTGTATGTTTATTCTAGAAGTTATAAAGAACATAACAAACAAATTTTTTTTAAAATTTACACGTTATAATATGCCTAATTTAAAGAACAAAAAATAATAAAATCAAATACAGAACTGTTTAAGGTACTATTATATAAATTTAATTTTTTTCTTCTGTTTAGGTCGGTTTCCGTACTCGATTGTAGTAACTTGCAATGTGCTAGAACGTGATTCCGTACCGTGGTATAATTATTTGACATGGTAGTAGTGACAGTTTTTTGGCGATCAGGAGTTGTCAAAAACAGCTACAGGAGTTGTAGTTTGCTGCTGTTGAATAGTTATGTTTAAATCGTTGCTTATTTTTTCACTTTTTTTATTCATTGCATGAACAGCTAATTTTGACAACTTCCGATTGCCGCTCGTGAGAAAAAAGCAAGTTTACTTTTACCTTGTCAGTAATTATACGACAAGGTACTTCGGTACTTTTTCTAGCAAAATCGGTACAAGCACAAAATCACTCTCTGGAACTCAAAAGTTGCTCGAAGTGTGCGGGAAAAATTTCTTCCATCATTATAAGAACTTCCATCTTGATGCTCAAGAAGAAGAATAAGCATTAAGAACAAGCAAATGTCAAATTTACATAACATATTAAATGTTGAATAATATTATTAAAAGTACTAGTATTACTTCAAATGATCTCATCAACTTTATTTGCTTACTTCAAAAACAAATTGACAAATTTAAATTGGCGCTGTTTACGTCTGATAGGTAATCAGCTGTTTTTGTGATTGAAACTAGCTAGAAATCGTTTCCGTTCTTTTGACACTATTTTCAAATTTAATTTTACTCTCTCAGCTTGAACTTTACTCGTACTTTACTCGACAATGTTTACGGAAACACACTTACAGCCCTATTCTGGCAAATTAACAAATTGTTAACCAGTATTTTGAATATTTCTATATGTTTGTTGTAATTTTTTTATTTCAAAACATAATTTGAAGCTGAAAAATAAAAAAATTTTGACAAATTTTGTTTTTTGAGCTTAAAATTTTGTATAAAACAACAATCACATAGAAATATTCAAAATACTGGTTAACAATTTGTTAATTTGCCAGAATAGGGCTGTTATTGTGTTAAGGAAAATTAAGGTTAGAAAAGACATTTCAAAATTAAATTTTGTATTTTTAATTATTTTTTACTTAATGCATTTAGCGTCTAATTTTTCAGAGAGGTTTGTTCGGATATTATTACAAATATAACTCGCTGAACAGTGCATTCTGGTTCTATGCTAGTTGGAGAAATATTAGTACGATAATCGTAAGGTATCTAAGTTTCGACCACGATTGCCTCCACCACAGGACAAATATCTGACAATTTTTAAATACTTAGCTGACTTCCCGATTTCGCAGGTTCTGCAAAAACCTCGCAGGTTTGCTCCAGTGATTCACACTCATCGTCAACACAATGTTTTTCAGCCCCAATTAAAGGTTTTTCTAGTTCTATATTCTTATCAACTGAAATTAAAATGGTTGCATTTACACAAATATTTGTAGCATAAATTTTTTTATTTTTTTATTTGATCAAGGAAAGACAATCCCGGAACTTAAAAGGGCTTAAACTGTCAGGGATCCCGGGACTTCCCTAATACGTACCTACATATTTGCAGAAAATTAGCATTCAGCATGTAGAAATTGCTCTCTAAATTTAATATAACAGCTATTAGAAGCAATATTGTTCGCATCATTTGCCAGCAAATATTGGCATTAAGTATAATATTGACAAAATCAGCTGATATGCGAATAACAAGGCACAAATTAGTTCACACAACAATAGAGTATATCACACAAAATAGTTAAAAAAGCCAAGGAAAACACTTTATGCAATCGTAAGTATTTAGAAAACAATTATGGCATTCTCAAGTGGCAAACCATAAAAGCATAAATCAAAAAAACTCATTATTTATTTTAGTTACCAAATTGTTATCTACAACTTCACTCTATATTATCAATCATTTTATTTTTTTCTCCTCTCTTCTTTCTTATTGAATAAAGTTACCGCAACACTTTCATCTGCTGAGCATGTCCAATGGAGCAGCTAATAATGGCAATACATCGGCCAAAGATATAGCAAACGGTTCGTCTTCCATGAATGACAATCACTTTATGTCGGCGAATAGCAGTGAAGATGGGTTGACTTTGAAATTTCGTCTAAATTCCTTGGAGACTTCGATGCCACTCTCGCCAACGCATAGTCTGAGCACATCCTTAAAGCGAAATGCCAGCGACGGAAATCTTATGTCGAGTGAAATAAAAGAGGCGCGTGTGCGTGTCATCTACACCGGTGGCACGATTGGCATGATGAGAAATGAGAAAAATGGTAAGTTTAATGAATTAATTTCCGAAGAATTTATTTTAAAATTTGATGTTTCTCTAACTATTGTTTCTTTGTTGTCATAACATTTATTAAATAGACGTGAGCCATCCTATCCAGTGGCGGATCTAGAAATTGCAAATGGGGGAGGCTAAATTAGCAATCAGTTTTTTTTTTGTTTATAATATTTTCTGATTTATGTGTGTAGTACGCTTATTTTTAAAAATTACATTAACTTTTTGAATGTCGTTAGTAAATAATTCAAGAGTAGGTATATCAAAAATTAAGAGGTAATATAATTAGGCATGTTCTGCATTCCACTTCCGAGTGGAAGTGAAAATAAATCATAACTGAATTCGATATTTGGTGTACTATTTATAACGTTTTTCGTTAATACAAGTAATTATATTAATAAATTAAAAAAAATACAAAACGAAAAATGTGATATATAGAACACCATATATCGAATTTAGTTATGATTTAATTTCATTACCACTCGGAAGTGGAATGTAGAACATGCCAAATACGTAGGTATTCAAAGCTAAGAAGTAGCTAAGGATTAAGATAGTAGCGAGTAGGGCTTTCAATACCGGGATCCCGAATGCCGAAATCCCGGGATCCTGGACTTATTTCTAGTCCCGGAATCCCGGGATTTAAAAACCTAAATCACGGGATTTTATTCACAAGAAAATATAAAAATTTTCAGCAACTATAAATGCGACTACAATGTAAACGATGGCTTTTTTTCATTATCGAAATCACCCTGTTCGTTTTTATCTCTCTATATTGAAAGTCTGTTGTTTTAGTTTGTTTTGAATGTGATCTTAAAATGCTCTGTTTACTAGGCTGTTAAATTTTCATGCAATTTTGAAAGTTTTATTACTACAAAATACTATAGTTTTTTAATATAAAAGGAATATTCTATTCACATCATACTTTTTACTAACAGCTAACTAATTTATTTGAAAAAGTTTTATTTTTAAATTTTTCAAAAGATAAATTTATGTTGTTTGTTTTGTTTAACTCCTTTTCTTTTATATTTTTATGTTTATAATGTAGTGAAATCGTATTTGATATTTTTAAATATTTATGGTTTTCATTCTAAAATAAATGTTGAACTTTTCTGAAATATAAGAAATCCGAACTTTTTTATTAAATAAACTTATTATAATTTTAATTGAAATATTTAAAAACTTAGCAAAGATCTTTAATTAAGGACCCTACAGGTACAAATTTTTATTAAAAAAAATCACCATAGCATTATCGTTATTTTCAAATTTAATTTTTTTTCGGTCTGGTTTAATCAGATATTTTTTTCAATCATAAATTTACAAGAGTTTCCCCTTAAAATACAAAATGCTATTTGAGAATAAGAATTTATCTTCCTATAATAGTTGAATTGTTTTCCTTATTTTTTACTTTACAACAGTTTTGTAACCCTTGTCTGCATTAGAAATGATGATTTCGTCTTGGTGTTTTTTAAACGTCTTATAAACTTTTGAGTCTTTTTAAATATTTTAAGTATGAATAACGATTACGTTTGGATTTATATCTTAAATAAAATATAGAAAAAAAATAAAAAAGTAATATGGAATTCTTTTTGCAAAACGCAGAAATCAATAGAAATAGTTATTGACTGTCTAATTATTTTAAAATTTTAGATTTTTCGTGATCCCGGGATCCCGAATTTCAAATCCCGAAATCCCGAAACAATGAAAAAAGTATCGATCATCAGATTTTGATACATTTCGCTTACAGAATGCATTACAGTTGTCACTCACAACTTTTTATGAGCAGACAATTTTCGAAACGAGAGCAAAATGCTTTTGGATAACTTTTTGCAGCGATAGCAAATATCTTTTTCCCAATTAAATGTCATCGTCGAAGAAGCACTATATAAATAAGACCAAATTACTTTAAGTCTTTCGTAAACGGTTACGAAGCACTTTATTTGTTAAAAGGCAGCTATCGATCCGATAGTTTGGGTGTTTTGTGAGCCCTACTGAAAAATGTGAAGCAACGTCCCACTATTTAAATTTCCAGCTCTTAATAATTCGTATTTTACATAGATTTCTAAAATCTACTTCTTACCTAAATAAACAATTTTTTTATCATGCTTGCTTAACAGCTTTGGCACCCATTCCGAATGCTTTAGTCAAAAGAATTCGAAAATATCCGAATATGCACGATGCTGAGTATGCGGAGAAACGTTTTGGTAATTCGGCATCGATGGGTCCTTTGGTATTGCCCTTTGTACAGGGTGAGGCACGTCGCGTGCTCTATCAGATCACCGAATACGTGCCCATTTTGGACTCGAGTAATATGACGATTAACGATTGGGTGCGCATAGCCAAGGATATACACGTAAGATTGTTTGTTGACAAAGAAATGCATAGGTTTTTCTTTATTCTCTCTTTCACTCTCTTTTTTCTCTCTTCAGCAATCTTATGAATTCTTTGATGGCTTTGTTGTACTCCACGGCACCGATACACTTTCCTACACTGCCTCGGCACTCTCATTCATGCTTGAAAATTTGGGCAAAACAGTGATTATAACCGGTTCACAGATTCCTATCTTCGAGACACGCACGGATGGCAAGGACAACTTTACATCGGCACTCATCATTGCAGGCAACTATGTCATTCCGGAAGTTTGTGTCTTTTTCGGTAATAAGTTGCTGCGTGGCAATCGCACCGTTAAGGTTAGCTCAAATGCGCTGGACGCATTCGATTCGCCCAATGTACCGCCACTGGGACGCATCGGCATCAACATGGACATCGATTATCGTCTGATCTTCCGGCCATGCACAGTTTCACGTTTTACGGTGCACTCGTTACTCGATGAAAATGTTGGCATTTTGCGTATCTTTCCAAGTATTTCGACTTCGACATTCAAAGCATTTTTAGCACCACCTATGAGAGGCGTGGTTTTGCAATCCTTTGGTTCAGGCAACGTGCCCGCGAATCGTAAGGATATTTTGGAAGAACTCAAGGCAGCTTCCGAACGTGGCGTCATTATTATAAATTGTACGCAATGTCCAAATGGCTCGGTGTCCGAATTATATCACACTGGAAAGATACTCTTCGATCTGGGCGTGATTCCCGGGTTCGATATGACTCCCGAGGCAGCGCTTACAAAGTTATCCTATGTCCTAGGCAAGCCAGAATGGTCGCTGGAAGTAAAGAAGCAGGTGGTTTCAAATTACTTATTTACGCGAAATTTCTTGAATCTATCTTTCTTCCACTTACAGATGATGCAGTCGAATCTCCGCGGTGAACTTACATCTGCGACTGGTCCAAAGATGCAGGAGTATGATTTGGTAGATGCTGTGGCGCGGTCCCTACACTTATCATCACCTCAAGAGTTGGGCCAACTGGGCGCTACACTATTTCCAGCCATGCTCAATGCAGCCGTCTTGGCAGGTGACATTCAAAAAGTATGCCTTTGGATTTTTTTTTAATTTGTCCCTCCTCACATCGTTATCTTTCTTTCGGAACAGATCAATAATCTGAAATCCTATGGCGCCGATCTTTCTGGCATTAACCAGGATCATCGCACCGCCCTACATTTAGCCTGTCATGAAGGCAATATTCCGGTTGTCAATCATCTTCTGCTCAATGGTGTCTCTGTGCATTTACGTGATCGCTATGATCGCACACCACTCCTCGAGGCTGTGTCCACTGATAACCACGAAATCATTCAATTGCTCATAAGTTGTGGAGCCCATTTGACCGGCTCATCACGTGCCGTTGGTGAACAATTGTGTGCAGCTGCGTCCCGTGGAGCGCTGCTCCGTCTGCAATCTTACCAGCTGGCTGGTGCAGATCTCTCGCAACCAGATCCATCAGGTCGCACTGCTCTACATGTGGCTGCACTGCATGGACATGAGGAAATTTTACGTTTTCTCCTGCCCTTAACGGAGAGCCACAACGAGACTGATCTCTTGGGATTAACTGCTTTGGATTATGCTCAACGCACGGGTCAACAAAGCATCATTAAATTGCTCACAAAGGGAGATTCAGCGGAGACGCCTACGAATAGCAAACATAGAGATGTTCAATAAAGAGTGAATATAGGAAAGATATTCCGTGCGTTGAGTGAAGATGGAAATAATTACTAAAGCGAAATTCACTGATCACCTTCAGCAAGTGTTCTGGAAAAATTGAAATTATTTTGATCTAGTCAAAGAGCGTGCAGCAGATTTTTGTTATTCTCTCATTGAGTGTGAAGAGAGATAGAGTACAAAAACTTCATATAAAATAAACTTGCAAAACTTGCTAAAGGTGGTCAGTGAATCCGCCTTAAAGCTGGAAGATCATTCGATGCAGTTGCGTTTTGCGTCAGTCTACTTTGACTTCTTTGATTTACTTTAAAATTTGTTGATTTATAATAGCAAAAACTTTTAAAAATGAGCATAAAAAAGTGATTTTAGCCATATATGTATCAACTAAAATCTCATCATAATCTTAATACATTAAATCTTTATTTTGAAGCGGCATCCCTGAAAGTTACTAGCTACTTTTATTTTTCTCACTGTTCGCTATTTTTAACGACCCAAGAAGAACATTCATGCATACAGCATTGATGATGTATGCATACGTTTTACATATTAGTTGTTCATATGTATTTATATTTTCTTAATAAATTTTTAACAACCGTACTCCTAAAAGATTTAACGCACAATGGAAGCTCATCTGTTTTTAGCAAGACTCTGCATGCAGGGTTCATGCTTTAGCACAGATACAGCATGCATATTTTCATATGCATGCTACTCTGTACAAATTACATGTATACTGTATGCTTACAAAATCGGCTTAGCCAAAATTAATAGGAATTTAACCCAAATTTTTTATTTTTGTAACTACTCATGCTCGGCACATTCCTTAGTACCAATACAGCATGTGTATTTTAGAAGGCATTAAATTGGGGTAGTGCACTAAATGATTACTGCACTCAGCATGCCGCTATCACTAAATATATTGAAATAAATTATTGCCCCTATTATGTACGTATTATGTATGCGATGGTATGCGATGTTGACTCGCTTCAACTACATTTTTTCCATATAACGTATTGCATATATTTTAATTGAACCATGTAGTTTGCTACCATCTATTAAGATATTTCAAACGACGTAGTTCAACTGAAATGTATGTAATAAGTTATACGAAAAAAAATTACTTGAATCTAGTCAACTTAAGTTGAGTTGTAATACATAATAGGGGCCTATATTTTCCACAATTTTTTTACGAGCTTTAGTGATAGTAGTATTTTGTTAAACTATAACTAAATTTAGTAGTAGTAACAAAATCTGCTCTACACTCAAACAGTGCAAAATTTGAGCAGTCACTAGATGCAAGCTGCAATTAAAAATTGTTTCACTCAACTTTCGAATAAAATAAATCTATTATGATAAAATATAACTTTCTAAATGGGCTAACAATTTTGAAATTTAAAATTCATATTAGAGCTATTGTTCACACCAATCGCGTCGGAAGCGGATTTCATCTGGGGGGGCAGTACAAATGGGGGGGCAGTACAAATGGTGGTGCAAACAAAGTTCACCAAAATTTCTTCACATGAAACATGAAGAAGAGAGAAAGAATAGGAAAATATATAATACAAAAATATTATCGTTGTAAAAAACTGATATTTTGAATAACTTTTCCTTTTAAATTGTTTATCTAGCTAAAAAAGTGGGGGGGCAACTGCCCACCTTGCCCCCCGCTTCCGACGCCAATGGTTCACACTTTAAAATGTTCATATAAAAGAGGTTTTATTTAAAATATTAGTTTTATATAAAAGTTTTTAATATAATAATTACACTGAGATACCTTCCAAACATATATACAAAGAAAACTATTGAAACACCGTTGAATACAAATTTCATACATTCATCTTATGTCTATTATAAAGAACCTGCCCTTAAAGATGCCGTGCTTTCTGTTCAATAATATTCAGCCATTATTTTATATAACGTCACATATTGTAATCTGTTTATTAACAGTCCGTTTATTATCTCAGGTCATTTTTAATTGTGTTTAGAAATTAGTTATATTAAATATAGAGATAATATTGTGATGATAATTCATATGTGAAATTTTAATAAATATGTACGCGTTAATTAATTACATTAATCCTTACAACTGCAGCTCAATTTTAGCAAGGCAACGTGAAAGATCTGAATTAGATTTATAGAAAGTTTAAAAATTTGTCCAGCATTAACAAGCTTTTCCGCAAGGCTTGGAGTCTCGGGGTAGTAGTTTTGACGAACTAAGCCCAGTAGTCCAAGTCTCAAAGAAATCTGGAATGAATTATGCACGATTTTTCTTCATCTTTGACGAAACATGCTGATATAAATATCATTGACGAAAATCCCATATAAAAGTTTCAAATCTGTACATTGTTTGAAAACTTTATAAACGACAAGAAAGACTTGTTAAAGAATTATTGACAAAATATATAACATAAGTTATATAAAATAAGTTCCTTACAGAAATATCATGACATATTCGTGCACGATGCCTTGGATTGCAGGCAAGATAAAATGTATGATTATATTGTTTGATGTTACAGCGTAGCTGTCGCACCCATGAGGCTGTTCAGACTTGCCTCAAATGAGGCGACTCACTTGCCTCATTTTGACATCTACAGGCAAAGCGGGAAGTGGGAAGGTGACATAATACGTGAGGCAAGAATTTTAAAAATTTTAAAAATTTTGCGACTCATTTTGACGTACGTCAGAGTAAAGTTTGTTCTGTTGATTTATTTTCCTCTTTTTGAGGCTATTCAGGCGCAGTACTGGCGCGAATTAATTTTGTTTATTCATAGTTGTTCGCAAATTAATATTGTTTAAATTATAGATATTTCTGTGTTTAATAATTCAAAAGAAAACAACAGGGAAAAAAAACAATAAACGTCGAAATAAGGCTGCCTCAAAGTGAGGCAATAATTTGTGTGTGAACACCTGATAGCTAGCATATGCCAAAATGAGGCCAGTGAGTCGCCTCTTTTGAGGCAAGTCTGAACAGCCTCCATGGTGTAAGAAATAGAGGTGTAAGTGAGTTTGACACTTCTCTCTCAAAATGATAAAATTATGTTTCCCCGCTCTTGTCAAAAACAGCTGATGGTGAATTGCAATGAAAGCAAATTTTGTTAAATTCGTGCAAGTTTATTCGATTTTTAGTGAGATTAAAGTGAGAATAAAGTGATATGGAAAACAATAAAAAATATATGAAAAAAACTATGTGAATGCAAGACAATTTGCATGCTGGCCAAAGATTCATGTCGGCGGCATCTTCCAGCGCACGTTTTTGATAAAATGGCTAAAACATTCAATGACGAACTTGGCAAATCGGCGAAGACAACTGCAATAATTTTTGGTCAATACAACACGGCACAATTAATTGCATAAAATATTTATTTAAACTTAATTCGCACAATAAAAACTATAGCACATCATCTAGCAACTCAAATAAATAACACAATTTGACAACTATTAGCAGTTCCTCTCTTTCGCTCACAATTTTTTGACAGAAGCAAAGAAATTCATGGTGCTGTCAAAAACTCACTAACACCTGGGGGTCAATTCCCGTTTTGCGTTAAAGTGAAGTGAAAAAAAGCTTTTCACAATAGTTTTCATTTAACGATTTCACTTTTTTACTTCACTGCGCACAAAAACGCGATTCTTGTTCGCCTAATGGAAAGTTGTTGCTGAATAGCATTTGAGAGTTGCTGAATGTCTATTAAACAAAGCTTTTATGAAAAATAAATGTAAACAACGTTTTAGATGGTAGACAACATGTACAAAAATGACTTAATTCAAAGAAGTAAAATATAAGGAAATGGTGTTGCTAACACACACACTGTACGTGAACTCTCGCACCATTCGTAAATTGTGCGAGCGAGAAAGAGTGTGTTTTTTGACATTTTTGAGAACCCTGGCATCTGATTGGAAGACTCCTCAGCAAAATAGTTGAAAATAATTCAATTTTAAGCATTTTTCACTGCTTAAAAAGCAACAAAATTAAAGAAAAAAACCCCTAAAACAAATGCAATATGAGTTGTGCGGTTAAGAATTGTAAAAGTTCCAGAAAACTTAAAAACAATGCGCATTTGTTCCACAGGTAAATATGTCCATACGGTTTAAATTCTTTGAACAAAAGTGCGTTATTTAGTTTCTAACGATATTTTTTTAACTTATTTGTGTTAGAAATGTATATATTTCTTATTAAAAATGGTTTAAAAATGCAATTTAGACCCCGTTGATTTTCCGCCAGTTTGATCAAACCACATCTGTCAAAACACAAACACTGCTTCAGGGGCGCAGTCATTTTTCGCAGTTGAATACGTGTTTGGGGCGCTCTTGTTTTCAGCATAGTGAATCAGATTTAGTACCTGTTTGTTAAATTTTTCTGATTTTTACACAACAACTAGGCAGAAACACCCAAAAAAAATAAGGATTTTAAAAAATTAACCTAATTTAATTTGTAATTAAAGTTGAAGCTTAGAATTTATAGGCCTTCATATATAGAAAAATTACCTAAAAATCTTGCAGTTTTTCTAGTTTTTCAACAAAACTAAGCTTTATGGGTATTCAAACAAAGGTAATGTGCGTATCTATTCAACGAGGTGTCAAATTTAGAATTCCATAAGAATTCATTAAGATATAATTTTTTTATAATTAGAATTTTTCTGAAAGACTAGTGGTTTCTCTTTTACGAAAGCAATACATTAAAAAGAGAATTATTAAAAAGATAACTACATTCAGAACTACTGTAGACAAAGAAGCCTGTGTGGTACTTACTGAGGTTTGTAAACCCTAAGCAGCATCCGAAGGCCTCCTTTTGATACATTTTTTTTTTTTATTAAATTTGGAAAAGCCTCGCGATTTTAAATAAAAAAAGGGTTGTATCTTAAACGCATGTATTTTTGTGTTTGATATCTTGTTGAATAGATACTTGTATTATCTCTCTTTTGATACCCATACAGTTTAATTTTGTTGGAAAACTTAAAAAATCAGCTAAATTTTTAGTCCACCTTTTCCAACGTTGGATGCCTATAACTTCAAAGCCAATTGCGTGCGATCAAAAATTTTTTAAATAATTAGAGTTGTTGCTATTCTTGAAATGTTTCTAAAATTTTAATGCATAAGAACAAACTTTAACAGTTTGGGCCTTCTTTTACGATACAACCTTGGCCCTTTGTGATTGTTTCTGTATCTGTGTAAACCAACACCAAAATAGAAAATACCACACTTTTCTGCTATTACACCACTTCCTTATATTTTACTTCTTTAACTTAATTGAACATGATGATGACTTTAATGTGACTTCAACATTTTTTTTATTGATTTATGTACAGTAAACATAAGGATTTTTAGGAGGAGACTTCGCGATAAAGAAAACTCATTCACCAGAATTGCGGAGGAACATTTTGACTTATATTGCTTTCCCAAAGCCATAAACTTGATTGAGAAAGTAAAACTCTATATTAAAAATGAACAATAAAAAAGACAATTATAATGAATTTTGCATAAATAAATATAACCAAGATAAATTTTTCGGTAGCATAAAAAAGCCGAAACTGATATAGCAAGTCGATAACGCGCGTTTGCAACTGGCGTTAACTTTGTTTTCATTTTAGCAAAAAATAAACAGCTGTTGCCCTTTTAACACACGACGGGAGTAGCGTTTTCCGTGTAAAGCTTAAAACACTTTTCATATGACGATAACGCAGAACGGGAATTGACCCCCTGGTTTTCTCACACCTATATTAATAAAAAGAAGCAACACTGGAAAACATATGTTGTTTTTTTACGATTTTGGCAGTAATTGTACAGCAAAGGGGCATGTCACACTTAGCGGATATATATTTTACTTCTTTGTTGTACAGTTACGCTGCGTCTACGCGTAACAATTGATATAACAATTGTTTATATCCGTACTAGTTGTCAAATTTTTGTCAACTTCAAGCAAATTGTCTAGCGTGACACAGGTGGGCTTAACAATTGCAAGACAATTGTTGTATTGTTTGAAGTTTCCTTTGGTTTTTAAATTTTTCTCTATATTCGATTTTCACTTTCAGAAGAAAATGTCAAAAAATGTCAGCCTAAGTCAAATCGTTGTTAGTTCAATTGTCTGCCTGATTGTTGAGACAATTGAGCTGACAACTGAGAAAATATGAATGTGTTAGTAAAAAATGTGTGAGTGTATTGAAATTGTCATGACAATTTGTCTCGTGTAGACCTTGGATTATTGCATGAACCGTTTCAAAAGTTTTGTCAATAATAATAATAATATTGCGAAAGGAAATAAATGCAGAGATCCTTCGCCAGCACGCAGGTTGCAGTATCAAATTTTCCGATGAAAATTCTTCTTTTTGCAAGCAAGCCACAACACGCAAAATTATAGTGTACGCAGCTTGCATGGCAGATATTTCCAAAGAAAAAAAAACCATTGAAAGATTTCAAAATGTTTCGTCAATCATGGTTTGGGGCGCTTTCTCGAAAAAGGCAAATTGCCCCTTCTTATCGCAAAAGGCGTTAAAATAATTCGGAATATTACTTAGAACATGTTTTAAATAACTATCTTATGCTGCATGCCAAGCAAATTTACGGATAGGGTCACTTTTGTTTTCAGCAAGATTCTTTTCCAGCACACAAGACAAAATCGTTCAAAGCTGATGCAGAGCAACTTTGCCATGTTTTATTTCTGTATAAACCCCTGGACTTTTCTATTTGGGGTATAGTGCTGAGCAAATTAACGAACAAAAACACATGACTTTAGGTAAATTTAAGCGACGGTTATTGAAAATATCATATGATATGCCTGAAAACCAGATGCGTGCCGCAGGCTTGTCTTTCACAAATTGTTTTAAATTTTTAAAAAGAATTAATGGTGAAAGATTCGAATTTAATGATGAAGAGTTATAAAGAATACTTCAAATAAAATATAAAAATGTTGGTTTAATAAAATTTACACAGTGCTTTGGATTTATGACATAAAACAAATGCGACAGTTATTTTGATTCACGCTGTACAAATATAAAAAACAAGTTGATTGTTGTATTTATTTACTGTTTTTATATAAAATAAAATATATAAAATTTTAAATTTCTGTTTTTTCTAAGGAATTACAACGTTGGAATAACAACAAATTCTATGAAAAATAATATTGTTTCTATAATTCAATCAATTTTTATTGTTATTCTAGTTCATTAACAGTGCTATGGTTTACTTGTTTCTAGACCGCCATGTTCGGTAGTCGACCCCAAATAAAAATCTAGTAAGGAATATTCTTCGACTTGGCCAAATTTAAAATACCCCCACAATATTTTTTAAGTTATGCCTGTTTGTTTAAATTTGATGACGTCACTTCGTATTTAGGATGGGTGTGTGAAAAAATTCAACATTGTTAAAAAATGCAAATCAAGAATACTTTAAAGATGCATAAAGCATGTTATGCTACTTTGATGACGTCAATTTTTATGGGAGACAGGCGGAATTTTTTAATAGGATTTAGCAAAATTTTGCATATCGGCCATTCCAAGATTAGCGCAAGTTTTTTTCGAAAAACTTACCTCACTCTACTTGTGTCTTTGAAACAATTGGAAAATTGTTGTAACTTTTTTGTTTTTAGACCGACTAAAAAAAGTCTTGAAGCAAACTTGAACGAGTTTTAATATGGCATTTAAATTTTTTAAACTTACTGCAAAAAAAACTGATTAAAACTAAAATTTTTCGGTTTTTCCAGTTTTATGGACCAAGGTCACGTGTGAGGTCATTATTATATATAAATTATTGGTCCTAATAAGGCAAACATTTTTGCTAAAGATTTTGTATGAATATCTCAAACGGTATAGAAGTTATGAACGATGAAGTAAAATGTATGTCAGAAAAATTGAGACTGCGAAAAAACGTATCATTTGGCCGTCATAAATTTTTTTGGTGGAAAGTATATTTTTCTTAAAATTACAAAAACACGACCCTTTTTGAGATATGAGCAAATTAAACCTTTTTTTAAAAAAGGTGGCAACTCTAGCATAAAAATTCCAAAATTATTTTATTTTTAAAAAATCGCTTTTCAATAGCTTTCTAACGATACTTCATTTATAAAAGTAGGGTAACAGATGACGGAGATATGATTTATTGGAAATTACTTTATTTTCATAATTTTGACCTTTAGCAAAAAATGGTATCTCCTGGTATAACTTAGCATAAAATGGCGATAAAAAAATTTTCTTTTATTCCTATAAGTGGAAAAAGAACCTATAGTCAAAATTTTAAGTAAATCGAAGAGCATGAGATCAATCATGACTTGCATGAGGCGTGGAAGGGCCGATATGGTAAATTTTTTCTGTAGGAGTAACGAAGTAAAAAATTTGTTTTGCTTTTTAATTTCGCTCTTTATCGACTATATTTCGTTTATTTATAAACGTCATATCGTCACTGGTCATGACACTTTTTGCTCTCTTTTTTCGTTTGATGAGCTGTGTGACGAAAGTATGTTATGCTGGTGGTCATATGATGCCTAAGCACCAGCACACTTTTTGCTAATTTTAGTAATTTTTCAACCGATGAGTGTTGCTATTAAGCATGTTTCATTACTGCTTTCATACGTTTCATACTAAAAGTGTACTATTTTCGTGCCTAAACACAAATGTTGTGAATAATTCTACAACGCAACACTGTTTTGATCCCATGATTTCATATTTTTGTCCAATCATTTGGTGACCGTGGGGTAAAAATTTACTCTCTTGCTCTCGCTCTCAAATTTTTAATTTACATTGAAACAACAACAATGTATGACCATGATGAGCCCATGACCGCCACCGTAACAGGGCACTTACAGGGCTCTAAGCAGTCTGTTTCATATTACAAGTCGCGCTTCACTGTATTCGTTTATTTCGCCATTGTAGCGCACCTGATCGAAGTGGCGAAAAATTCAGATCGGAACCAAAAGGTAAGAACGCGTAACGGTAAGAACAACACATTTTGGCTCCAAGAAGTGCAAGACAACATTTTATTTTTCATTTTCTCAATTTTAGTCGTTTATTTGCTGTCCCTTCTTCGATATAATTATTTTATTAAGGTTTTTTCATTGTCAATTTCAGTAATTTTTAAAATGCAGATCTACTTGGAAACTCACTTCCAAAAAATGTAACGTAAAAGACTACTTAAGGGAGGGGGGGTAGGTAAAAATTGTGCGGTCAAAAAAGGCCGAATTTTAAACAACTTTTTATAACATATTGGTATTACAGATTTATTTTGAAATTAAGTATATTATGATACAACATTTAAAGAATATTTAAATAAATATTGGTAGAAAAATATGAAGAAATAACAGATTTATTGCAGTTCTCCGCTGATTTCTCGAAAAAAAATTTTTGCGGTGACCGCGATTCCTCAGCACTGGAATCTGAAATCAAAAGACAAATTGTTTTAATTAGTTAATTAGTTTCTCTCCCAATTGACGCAGAGGATTTTTTTTTATTAGTTTTAACATTTTTGTATCATTTTTAAGTTGAAATATCGATTTTTTTTACCTTATTATCGTTATTGTAAGATTGATACTAATTGAAAAATTGAAAGTTATTTGTATATAAAATATGTGTACAAATTTTAACAACGATCGGGTTAGTAGTTTTTTCGAAATGGTTTACACCGACTTTAAAAATTACATGTTTGGGAAAATTGATTTAAAGTTTTTTATACTCGAACATCCCAGTATGAGAGCCAGTCACTTGAAACGCTGTATCTTCGTTTGTTTTGCTCGGATTTACTTGAACTTTTACACAATGCTCTCGCCATGTTGTACATTCAAGAAAAAATTAAACAAAGAAAAGTTTAACCCTTTAAAACTGGTTATATCTTCAAAACAACAAAAGTTAGAATAAAAGTTTGTTACAGAGACCATACTGAGTATGCATTTTATAATAAAAAGCAAAAATAATAATTATCTTGTGACTTTTAAAATTTTGAGCAAAAATTAATAATTATTTCTGCTTTTTATTTTTTAAAGCAAAAATAAAAATCAAAATTTGACCGATATTTTTTTGGTCAGTTCGGTAAGTTTTGATTTTAATTTTTTTAAGCAAAAATAAAAAGTAAAGTTTGCCCGATATTTTTTTGGTCACAAAATAACTGGGAAGTTTTGATTTTTATTTTTTAAAGCAAAAATAAAAAGTAAAATCTGGTCGATATTTTTTTGGCCACAAAATATCTGGTATGTTTTGATTTTTATTTTTTAAGGCAAAAATAAAAAGCAAAATTTTACCAACATATTTTGGAGTACAAAATAACTTGTAAACATTGATTATGCAACATGCCCTTCCCAGAATCATGCCCTGGCTTATAGCAATCTTCTGTGCAGTATATTATGATACAGCATTTGAAGAATATTGAAATAAATTTTGGTACAAAAATATGAAGAAATAACAGATTTATTGCAGTTCTCCGCTGATATCTCAAAAAAAATTTTTGCGGTGACCGCGATTCCTCAGCACTGGAATCTGAAATCAAAAAACAAATTGTTTTGATTAGTTAATTATTTTCTCTCCCAATTGACGCAGAAGTTTTTTATTTTATCAATTTTTAACTTTTTGCATCATTTTCAAGTTGAAATATCGATTTTTTTTTTACCTATTTGTTATTGTAAGATTGATACTAATTGAAAATCCATAGCTAAAGGTTAATATAAAGGCACAAATTAAAATGGTGCTCAAGAAAACAAACGAAATTTATTTTTTCTCCATACAAATACTGTAGGAAAAGTTTATGGTATGCTCCGTAGCCTATGGGCCACACAGTTTTTCACCCCCTTTCACATAAGAATGTTATTAGCTAAAACGTATCTTGTCCCCACCTTATTGTACGGATCCGAAATTTTTGCATACTGTGATGCTGCTAGTAAGCGCAAGTTGAACGTTTCCTATAACAACATCGCTCGTTATGTCTTCGGACTTAAACGAACCGACCGTATATCCCAGTATGCAAAAAAAATATTCAATTTGACTTTTGACAGTGTTTTGAACTTGAGGGCGTTAGTTTTTCTGCACAAAATTATTTTTACCAAAGAGCCAGTTTACCTATATAATAAACTAAAATTTTTAAGATCTCAGCGCGGAAACAACCTAGTCCAACCAAAACATGCCTGCTTAGCGTCCGAACGTCAGTTCTTTGTTAATTCCATACGTCTTTGGAACTCACTTCCACCGTATCTACAGCGTATTTGCAATACAGCCATATTTAAATCTAAATTATCAGATTATTTGTCTTCCTTCTAACCAAAACTTTTATCTATTTTTACTTGATTCGCTATTCTATTATTTTTCTTCATTTATCTCTTTTCATTCGATTTCTTACCTAATTCATTTCTTTGTAATGATATTTTTCTCTCTTAATTTAAAGTTATTTTTATTTTTTTTTTTTTTTTTTTTTAATTTTCAGTTTTAAATTCTTATAATCGTTTTTTTTTAAAAAACTGTTTTTGATCTCAATGTATTAAATTAATTAATTTCTGTTCAAGTTATGTTTAAGTGTTTAATATTAAAAATTTGTTGATTTATATCCACACATGTTATCGGTGCTTAACTATAAGTTTATTTCTTACAAGCGCTTATAAATAAATAAATAAATAAATAAAATAAAAAAATAAATAAAAAAAAAAATAAAAATAACGACCAGTATAATGAACATGTACAAAATGTTTTGGTTTCATGGAATATCTTAGATATATTTGCAGAAATATGCGCTCGACTGTAACTTTAAAGAGTGCTTTGTTGCTCCATTCTTTATGTTAAAACATAGCTTATGGAGCAACATAGCACTCAGGCGACGATCTGTGCAAAATTTTGATTCATTATACATATCTATTCATTTTTGTGACATTTTAAGTTTTATTAACGTTTTGATGAAATTAATTTGTATGGGACATAGGCGTGATTTACATTCGATTTTGCTAATTTTTTAACTTGATTTTAGTCTTTTGAATATGAGCATACATACTGAATTACATAACGATTGTAATGAAAATGTTAATGAAATATTGTGGATATATTTTCCAAAAATATACTTAATACAGAATAAAAAGATGTTAAAAAATTGCTTTTTTACTATTTCATCCCCCCAAATACCGGTTAAAAAAAGCCGACTTAATAATTTAATAAAAAATATTCTCTTTTTTGAATTAAAATACAGTGTGACGAAATCGACCAAAAGAAAACACAACCAAACTTTATTTCAATTCTTAAAAATGTATTAAGTATTGAGGTTACGTATCGTGCCAACTGCATGGAATTTTTAACAAATATTCATCGAGCTGTTCAATTTTATTAAAACTAACCACTTTAATCAAAATTGTTTTGGATTCAATATCAAAAATTTTTCAAAATTGCAACTTTTTGCTTCTTACACATTATATTGATGTAAAATTTATTTTTTTTATGCTTTTATTACTACACTGAGAAAACGAAAAATCAAAAACGCACATTTTAAAAACATTTAGTAAACTTAATATTTTTAAAATTATTTTACGCCATACAAAAATTAAAACGCACATTTTTAAATAGAAAAGTAAAACGAAACGTTTTTAAAACAACCACAAATATTTTACTACGATAAATTGGGATAAAATTTATATTTTTAAAAACATTTGACGCCATACAAAAATGAAAATGCACATTTTTAAATAGAAAAGTGAAACGAAACGTTTTACCATGACATAGTAAAATTCACATACTTTGTTTCAAAACACTTGTTAATAACGAATTGTTTGTTATATATGTTTCATTGACTTATGTATTTGATATTTGTTTAGAAAATAAAATATTTTTCATTCTCGATTTCATCATTCTGCAGTTTGCCTGCAAGAAAGTAATGAAAGAGTTTGAGTTGGAGCATTTGCTGCCACAACTTAAAGGTAAGTATTTTAAATAAAATTAATAATATCTGACAAAATTCTATTTTTTTATAAACGCTGGGATACAGTATAATTATCTAAAACATTTTAACGAGATGAACATAGCTGATGATAAAATAACTAAAATAAAACTGTAATTTTGAATTAATAGACGAAATGCGGATTTCTGTAAATTTTTTTAATTAATGGGAAATAATGAAAATTTTCGTTTTTAAAATATAAATAATTGTTGCACCATTGCATTTTAAAATGTTTATTGTTACAAATCGAACGAACATTTTAGAATCTAATTTTAAAATTTTCGTTTTTAAAATGAAAAGAAACATTTTGCATTTGAGATTATTTATTATTAAAAATCAAACGAACATTTTAGAATCTCATTTTTAAAATTGAAATAAACGTTTAACTACAGCATTTTAAAATATCCATTGTTAAAAATCAAGCGAACATTTAAGAATCTCATTTTAAAATGTAAGTTTTTAAAATAAAAATAAGCGTTTTACTATTTCATTTTAAAATGTTTGTTTTTAAAATTAAAATAAACGTTAGAAGTGCAAAATCTGGATTAAACGTTTTTGAAAGTGGCTCGTTTCTGCCACTTTTGTAAATGTTGTTTTCTCTGTATAGAGAGCAGAATGCAGAACCACCGCAGTTCTCACCAGATTTTCTCACTTTGACGTCATTATCACTTTCCTTGTTTCTGTTAAAAAATGAGCTAATGAATAAAGGAATTCGTTTGCCGAAGTGTTTTTGTAAACTAAAATATACGGCTCGAATCAGGGTAAGTTATCACTATGGTTTTAATTGGTGAGAAAAATATTTGCTTGTTGTAAGTTATTTTGCTGGAGCACTTCGAATGTTAGCAGCTGAAAAATACCTAAAGAACAAGGATTAGGTTAATCTCTAGCCAAAAATAGAAGTTCTTCTTAATAATTTAACTTTAATTTATAACATTTTGTCCAAAACCCCGGTTTTGTCGAAGACATATTTCACCATAAAATAATTTTTAAAAATAAAACTTTTTTGTGAACTATGCGGATAACCACGGTTTTAATATAAAGCCAAATTAATATAAAGTCATTACAAATGAAGCACAATGTATTATTGTTGAGTTTTTTAGTTTATTAATTTCTGAAAGCAGCACATATATAACAAAGTGCTCTGCCAACCGTTTTACTTTCATGTGTTCCCTCTCGCTTTCATGTCTTTTTTTCATCACGGACCACTATTTACTCGCTTATAAGTTAAAGAAACACTAGTTTTCGCAAAAGTTAGTATTTCGGTATGAAATACTGTGACATCTGCAATAGTTATAGAAATGAGCTACATTTTTTCTCTTACCATGAGTTTTTCTCTTAACATATTAGACAAAACATTGTCAACAATTACGCATCAAAGTATGGCAACACCAAGGTTGCTCAACAATGCTCTTTTTTGCCTTCTTGCGTTGGCACCACTGACTTCATTTGACATTTAACTCGAACTGCTGACATGGAACTTATTTGTGTTTGTCTGAAATTTTGTGCATGAAATTTTTGGTAATATAACTATAAATTAATAATTCTAAAAGTTCAAAGATATGCTTATTTTATTATTTAAACAGTAAAAAATTGTTTTAACATATATGAAGTGCTGTGTGCATGGTTTTAAACAGTAAAAATTAGTTTGCAAAAACTGTAATTGAAAAAACATGAAGTGAACACGTCAGACGTCATCCACGACGGAAAATAAAAATTTTCCACGAATGTGGAACTTTTCATCTTGGTTTATAACTTAAATGTTTATTAATTTATTTTTTTCCCTGTTATTGCAGTTCAAATGTGTAACAGAAACGGCGAAAGAAGAAAAACAAAGTAATAAAAAAAATTTATGTGAAAACCACTGTCGTTAATGAGGCTAGCTACGGAAGCAATCAAAAATAAACAAAAAAAAACAAATATTGCGACTGCACTAAAATTTCATTTATTTGTAAAGTGAAACGAATGTAGCGGTCAGCAGAAGAAATAAAATATATAAATTAACCAACGACATAGAAACGAAATAAATCGAGTGTCGACATGTCGTCAAATGATGGAGGAGACGAACAAAAGGCAGACATCAGCAACTTGCAGGAAAACTTTTTTAAGCAGCAGGTAAGTGAGCGCACCCATCCTAGCTGCAGAAGCCACATTGTTTTAGTTACTAAGTAAAGTAAATTCCAATTAGTTACTAAAGATACAAAAGGTTGTCCTTAAAATTTGCTATCTAAATAATAGAGAAAATTTTGTTGGCTGCAGAAACCTATGTCAAATATATATTGGTCACTTCAATTGCCAAGATTTACTGGCATAATTTTTGCAGATAGTTAATTTTTCTTATTCTTGTTTTTATTAAATGTATTTGGGGCTCCTAAGACTTTTTTATTTTTTTTTTATTTTTTTTTTTTTTTTTGTGATTTGAGGTTACTCTAGCCTTCTTACAAGAGCTTAGAGCTTTATTGGCCAATTCAAAGAATTATAACGCCATCACCAATTATTTAAATATAGAAAAACAAAAATAAACTTCATCTTGCAAGTTATAACAGGACAATAATAAAACAAGATGAAAGACAGTAAACCAAATGTTGAATGTGAATGAATAATTATGTTGCCATCAGAATGTTGAATGATGATAGTAAAACAAGATGAATGACCATACATCAAAAGATGAATGATATGATAAGTATGTTGAAAGCAAAATGTTGAGTGATGAGAAAAGTATGATGAAAATGAAATTGTTGAATGCAGAAAAGTAGCAAATGTTAATAGAATTGTTGAAAGATGAGTGCATGTAGCAGAGTTACAAAATTGAAAGTCGCCACAAAAGACGAGATTTATATATTGCTTATATTTCGATTTTAGCTTCCTGGATATAGATTCCAAGTTATAGATTCGATGAAAGCTGTATTTATTGCGAATGTTCGTAAAGCGGTTGCACACAAAAACCAAATGATTGTCATCCTCTTTAAGATTGCAAAGTGAACACAAATCAGAGTCTTCTGCTTTTATCATAAAAAGAAGAGCTTTATTATAAGTGTGTCCAACCAGAAGTCTGATTATCAGCTTAATTTCATATGTTGAAAAATCCGTCCCAGTAAACCAGTGCTTGGCAGGTAGCCCCTTGAAAATCTTGTAAAACAAAATGCCTTTCTCTCTCTAAGTCTCATTGAACCATACATTCCATTGTTCCTTAAGGATGCTGTAAATCCTGCAACACGCCTCTTTGAGTGTAAACTTGACTGGAATTACACAGCCATGGGTGGCAGCAAACTTCGCAAAGTAGTCCGCCCTCTCATTGAAAAATAATTATTTTTTTCTTCTTCTTTCAAAATGTGTATTTGGAGCTAAAAAAGCGAATAGTGAAAAAAATTAGAGGTCGCTCTCAAGACGTTTAAAACTTACAGGGGTCCAAAGTTAGGACAAATGACCTTACAAATATGCTGTTATTTTGTTTAAGCATTATATGTATCAAAAGAAAGGTAATACGAGCACCTATTCAACGAGGTATCAAACATTAAAATCCATTTATTCACATATTCTTTTTAAGATATAACTTATTTTATACTTAAATATTTTCGTTTACGATATATATGATGGAGGAATATTTACGAAGTAAGTTAAATAATTACATCAACGATTGAGGAAGAAAGGGCCACACTCGAGAAATTTTTAAAACATTTACAGATTAAGTTATACAGTGAAAAAGCATAAAATATTAATTTTTTTTAAGAATTTTTGAAATATTTAGGAACTGTTAAATAAACGGTGAATAAATAAAGAAAAATTGTTATTAAAAATCTTGTCTGTTAAATTATCCTTAAATTTTTACATTCAAATTCATGGAATTAATTTTTGTCGTTTTACGTTCGAATTCATGGAATTAATTTTTGTCGTTTTTATTTGAATCTGAAATGCATCTAAAATTTTGGTGCAAAATAGTTGGTACATAAAAATAGTTATATCTTAGAACGTAATTAATGGAATTTTATGGTTAATAGCTTATTGAATAGGTAATAGAAAAGCCTTTTTTTAATACCCATTTTGCTTAGTTTTGTTTATATATAGCAAAGATATAGCAATTTTTTTAGCCCATTTTCAACTTTTGACTCCTATAACTTCTGAACCAGATGAGAGTGACCATTAAATTTTCAAATTTCGAATTAAAAGTCCTCAATACATATGTTCCACGAAAAAAAGAGAAAAATTTTATTTTAGCTAAAGATAAAATATGCCCTCCTAAGTTTAAATATGCAAACAAAAATTAAATTTCAGTGCAAATTTTTAAGTGCGTAGAAGCTAATATCTTCTTTTACGATATAATAATATCCATAAATGTGATTTTTTTTAAATAAATACAGTGCCATTCATTTTATGAAAATTAAGTGGTTTTTTTATTCAGAATCACATGAATCTGTACATTCAGAGGTAAATATGCGCTCTTACTGGAAATAAAGAAAATACTTAAAAATGTTTTCTTAAAAATCGCGTGATTAATAACTATCTGAAATCCGGCACTTTTCTGCCACGCCCCCGTTGCTAAACGCCCATAAAATGGTATCAATGAAACTGCATGTGTAAGTCGTGGTCGAATACCGAATTTCGAGGCTGTGTGACCTATTATTCTAAAGCTATTCGATATAAGGGGGCGCCAATTAATTACGTGAGATAATTTTTGAGATTTTTTACCCCCCTCAACCCTAGTGAGATATCGTGAGACTTGGCTCGACCCCCCCCCCCCCTCTGATATCACGTGAGATTGTTCAAAATGCGTGTTTTCAGTGTAAATATGTTAATCTATGCTTCATTGCATTGGATTTATTAATATAAATATTAAACATAAATATAAATATTATTGTGTAAAATTTAGTCATATTTTAGTAGAGAAACACGTTTTACTCAATTTAACCAGTTATCTCATAATTCTACACTGTTTCTAGCGGATAAAAAATTGCGTTATCTTTGTGAGAACCCCCCTCTCTCCCACGTGAGATTCGGCTTAACCCCCACCGCCCCCTTAAACACCTCACGTAGTTAATGTACGCCCTTAAAGCAAATTTGAAAAGTATAGGAGGTTCCACGCCTCTTTGTACAACGCCCATAAAATATAATCAGCGAAACGACACGTAAATTATGGTCGAATACCGGATTTCGAGGCTTTATAATTCCAAAGCTATTCGATATCGCAAATCTAGGATGTATGGTAGGTGCCACGCCCTCTTGTCCAACGCCGATTAAATTTTCTCAGTAAAACGGCATGTGTAAATTATGGTCGAAGACTCAAATCCGAGGCGACCTATAACTTCAAAACTATTCCATATCGCAAATTTGGGTTCTGTGGGAGGGCCACGCCCCCTTGTCCACTCAACACCGAACTCACAGGAACACTCTCAAAATGTAGCTTCAGTTTTCCCGAAATTTTAATAAAGATCGGTTCAGCGGTTTTGAAGTCTACGTGATATACAAACATAAGCACATACCCACACACATACATACATTTTTTATGCAGTGTTGCGCAAAATAATAGCAACAAAATGAGTGCGCTGCTATAAAATTGTGTATCTTTTTTAATATTAGGGACACAAAAATTATTATAGGAACAAAAGCATATATCGCGGAATCGGAAAAGGGAGTTTTTAATTTTAAGATAAAAATCAAAAACATTATGCATGTTTGTAATGCAAATTAGCTGATAAGCCGTTGATGAACAAATTTGCTGTAAAAATTTCCGAAATGTTCTTGAGCTTTATCTTTAAAATTAAAACTTCCTTCGCCAATTCCGCGTGAAAAATTATTCATGATGGGCTGCATATATAAAACAAATAATATTAAAATTTGCTTTTTTTTATTAAATTTAAAATTAATGTGACTACATTCAACTTGTCTCAGTGCAAAACAAAAGGAACATAATTAATATTTGTTATAAGATATATTATTCTTGATTACCGCTGCATATCTGCGCGTCAATGACTCTATTAAATTAGACTTGGTGGCATTAGGTATTTGTTCCCAATTAAGTTCCAGGGCTTCATACAGTGAAGTCTTTTCTCTTCAAAATTCTTAAAAAAATTTTCGATTGGATTCAATTCTTGTGATTGTGCCGGCCAATCAAGGACTTGAATTTCATTGTCTCTCATGTAATCTTTGATGTGCTCTAAGGTGTGCTTCGGGTCGTTTTCATGCTGAAAAGTCCACTGAAGGGGCATATTCCACTCTGCATGTGATAGCACCATGCTTTCTAAAATGTCTTTATATACAAATCGATCCATAATTCCAAAAATTTTACGAAATGGTCCAACTTAATTTAGGAAAAAACAAGTCACCATAATACCACCGCCTCAGTGCTTGAAATTTATTTTGCAGTTTCGGGCTTCAAGTCGTGTAAGTACAACTTGGGCGGCGCCGTACCGTGCACATCCCATCTGGGCACGATTACGATTTCCGTTGCTCCAAGATCTGAATATGCAGTTTTGAAGAGCTCATTAAGAAAATAAGATTCTCCGAAGGATTTATCGATACATCGATTAGTTATCGAGTCATGGATTTTTCAATAAAATTACTAAAAGAAGTCTTAATGTAAATTTGACTATATCTATTCTAATATTTGACCGATCGGAATAATTTGGATATCATTAAAAAAAACAAATAATTGTGCAATTTGTAAAAGGCAGAGCCACTTTTTTTATAAAAATTAGGGAAAATATCAATATGTACTGCAGAATACAACAAACAACAAAAGTCTATCTGGCTCCTTTTACAGAAAAAGTACATTTTGTAAAAGGCAGAACCATATTTTTTCGTTCCATATTAAAAATATTTTAATATCTTTCGAATGACATCTAAATCATTCAGATCGGGCAAATATTAGCAAAGATATAACCGAATTTTAATATTCGTTCCGTTGAGTAAACATTTTTTTGAAAAATCGATATTTCTTTAACTAATCGATATATCGATAAATCCTTTTGCAAATCTTATTTTCTCAAAGAGTACTTCAAAACTGCATACTCAAATCGAGGGGCCACGGAAATCGTAATCGCCCCCAATCTGAATTAATCTTGTTGAACTTTGGATTCATCGCTAAACAAAACGGTTTTCCATTTTTTAACGGTCCAATTTAGGTGCTCTTTTGCAAAAGTTAGTTTTAAAAAGCAATAAAATGCAACTCTTCACAATTTCAGTAAAAATTTGCTGTAAGTTTTCTTTGTCGGTCTGTAAATTCTTAAATCATTCTCAACGGCTCGTCTGCGAACGGTACTGTGATGGTTATCTAAATCAAGTGTCTGAAAACTTCTTTGGATGTGGCAAATGGATTTCGTTTGAACACATAACAAATGTTCCTGAATCCGCGATGTCTTCCGCGGCCGCCCTCCTGAATGTACCGTTGTTACGTCTTTTGTGATGTTATACTTCTTTATTAATCTCAAACTATTGACCGATTAATATCAGATATCAAACAAATTAATATCAGATATTTGCGAATTTACCTTTCTATATTCTTTATATTCATTATATTATGTCATTTTAGAGCTTCACAGTATTAATCACGTGCCATTATAAATGGAGCAGTCAATGTCACAACTAGCGCAAAAACAAAACTAAAATTAAATGTTTATGACTCGCAAGCAACACGTGCTTTACAAAAACGGAACCTTTACCGATAATCCTTGGAACGTCTGTTCTCTTTTTACATTTTTTAAGTTTTGTTGCTTTTGTTTTGCACTCAGACAAATTAAATGTAGTCACATTCATGATAAAACAATCTATTAGGTAGCCTTGATAACTACCTATTTTCTCACGAGCTGCGATCAACATACCTGCCATAACCATGAATGTACTTTTTTATACTTTTTGGGAAAACGAGTTCGAAGGTTTGAATGCTTCTGAAAATAAGGGAAGTCAAATTTTTTTATATTTTCATTTACCGAATGGTTAGTATTTAGTGACTTAACAATAGTTTAAAATTTGGCTGGCCTACCTCTTTCCAAAGGGATTTTAAAACACATTCATTATTTTGGCTGGCCTACCTCTTTCCAAAGGGATTTTAAAACACATTCATTATTTTGGCATGCAGAAAAATTCCAATTTATACAGCTTTCATTCTTTTGTAAGCTTTCATGCTTACAAAGAATCGAGTAACGTAGTATAAATGTTGAAGATCCGTTATATATTAATACTTTGGCTTGCAGATATGTGGGCATTAGGTACCTCGATTTATGATTAAAATTTGGTTGGCCTACCTCACTCCTAAAGGATTTTAGAACACATTCATTGTTTTGGCATGCACAAAAATTCCAATTTATTAAACATTCTTGCTTCAAAGAATCGAGTAATGTGTAAGGTATGTTATTTTTGATACTTTGGTGTTCAGATATGTGAACATTAGGTCTCTCAATTTATGATTAAAATTTTGTTGGCCTGCCTCACTCCTAAAAGATTTTAGAATTTTGATACTTTGGCTTGCAGATATGTTGTCATTAGGTCCCTCAAATTATGATTTTAATTTAGTCTTCTTACCTCACTCCTAAAGGATTTTAGAACACATTCATTGTTTTGGCATGCACAAAAATTCCAATTTATTAAACATTCTTGCTTCAAAGAACCGAGTAGTGTGTAAGATATGTTATTTTTGATACTTTGGTTTGCAGATGTGTGTGGATTGAGGATTTATGATTTAAATTTGGTTGGCCTACCTCACTCCTTACGGATTTTAGAACACATTCTTTGTTTTGGCATGCACAAAAATTCCAATTTTTTTTAAATGTTTGTGCCAAAAAAATGAATGTGTCACGTATTAAAAATATTAAAAAACACATCCATTGATTTAGAACTGTAGTATTGCGGCAGATCTGATCCACATTCCTATTCCTATGTTGATACAATGTTCCTTATATAAAATTGCATCAGAAACAGCAATAAACCCAAAATAGAATTTTTTCACATTCATGATTTTACCATGCAGGGGACAATATATCAAACAAAAGAACACTAAAAAGCATTTTGACACAAAATATTTTTGATGTCTCCATTTTGCATCAGCTGCCTAGCAACCATAGCACGCTCTCGTTTTGATTTTTTTTTTTTTTGACATTCGTTGACCGAAGCTAGAGCTGTCGCTACTATGTATATTTATAATAGTGTAATAATACATAGTATAATAATACTATGTATTATTATACTATGTCCACATAAATTTTAAATTTAATCAGCTCTATCATGAATAATACGCGGAATCGAAAAAGGGAGTTTTCTTTTTTAAGAAAAAGCTCAAGAATAAATATTTTGGAAATTTTTAATGCAAATTTGTTCATCAACGGTTTATCAACAAATTTGCATCAAAAATTTCCAAAATATTTTTGAGCTTTATCTTAAAAATGAAAATTCCCTTTTTCGATTCCGCGTCAATTCAAACTTGAATATCTTTTGTTTTTATATGATGTATGAATATATGCTTTTGTTCCTATAATAGTTTTGAGTGTCCCTAATATTAAAAAAGATACACGGTTTTGAAGCAGCGTACTGATTTTGTTGTCATTCTTTTGCGCAACACTGTATATATAGACTTGTGTGCCATCTTAGATCGCATGTAAAAAAAAACCAAGGATAAATTTACTTGTAGCTAATGTTACCATTTTTAAATTTGTATCTTTTTTTCCAAAATGTGTATTTGTATAGAAAAGCTAATAATGAAAAAAATTAAAGGCCGCTCTGTGGGGCCATAATTGAAAAAATGGCCTAAATCCAACAAAACTAAGCTATTTGGATATTAAAATAGTGGTAATATAAGTATCTCTTGACTTTTGAGAGTATTGCACTTTGTGACTTTTTTATTTCTATTACAATAGTGTTTTAGTAAAAATAACGACAAACAAAATGTCTTATAGATTCTAAAGTTATGCATGGTTGCTGTCTAGTTGAATAGGTAATAAAATAGCCTTTCTTTTGATACCTGTATTGCCTATGTAAAAGGGAAAACCCGTTTTTATTTATTTATTTATTTATTTATTTCATTGTAAGTAATACAAAAGCCTTATTGGCCAATTTACATATTACCAGTTTAATAGTAGCATATGCGAGAGAAAACTTAACTAATAATACATGTACCTTTATATACAACCTCCCTTAACAGTATATGATATTTAATAGCATTCATTTAAGATTAGAATTTGAAGATCCCAAGTTAGCGGAAAGAAAAGAAGCCAAAGGAAAAAAGATAGTTTTAAAAATTAAAAGTGGTCAACAAAAAAGATTTTTAAAAGTAATATATTTAAACTGTTGAATGAAGAAATTCTTTGAGCTTAATTTTGTAGGTGGTTAAGGTGCATGTGAAAATACGAAGATGAATAGGGAGCCTATTCCAAACACGAGCTGTTCGTACCACAAAAGACCTTTCAAACGTAGAACAATCTATTCTAGGGTAGATTATCTGAGGATTCCTAGTAGAGCGACTAAACACAAATTTCTGAGCCAAGTATTGTGGCACGTTGGTTTTCACAAGCTTATAAAAACACAACATCAATCTATTATTTATATATTGATGAAAGGAACAATTTAAAAACTTAACGACATACGAAGATATGTGTTCTCGTCTACGAAGACCATAGACAAAACGTACAATATTATTGACAATGACTTGAACTCGTTTAATGTTAAGAGCTAGCGTACCAGAATAAACCTCGACGCAATATGTTATATTGGACATAAGAAGAGCATGGCCAATATTATATTTTACACTTAAAGGCAGATACAAATTAGTATTGTAAAGTTTCCTCAAAGTAAAACCTATTTTAGAACTTAACGCATTTATATGGGCATCAAAATGTAGCTTGTTGTCAATGAAAACACCAAGGCATTTGATACAATTAACAAATTGTATCTTCTCATTGTGTAGACTTATATTCAAATGGTCTTCAAGTAGCCTAGAAGGGTTGAATTGAATGAATTTGGTTTTGCTGGTATTTAAACTTAAATAATTTTGTGACATCCAGGAGGAAATATTAGAAAGATTATAGTTGACTAAGGACTCCAGTACATCTTTAAACTGACACTCACCCGTAAACAGAAGTTGGATATCATCAGCAAAAATAAAGGGCTTACACGCATTTAAATCAACAGCATTAACGATATCATTCAAATATAACGTAAAGAGTAATGGTCCAAGTACAGATCCTTGTGGGACCCCAGAAACAATATTAAGCAGGCTGGATGCAGAACCATTGTACACAACAAATTGTTTACGATCACATATATATGAAAACAATAACCTACACGCAGTATTTGAAAAATTAAACATGGTTTTTAGTTTGTTTATTAACTTCGAGTGATTGATTGTATCAAATGCCTTTGATAGGTCTAGGGACACCAAAATACTTATTTTGTTGGCATTGACGTTATGTCTAATAGAGTCTGTTAGGCCAAGAAGAAGTGTTGCCGTAGAATAGCCATTTCGAAAGCCATATTGGCACCCATCAATTAGAGAATGCCGATTAGTATATTCCAATATTTGATTTTTTATTATGTTTTCAACAACTTTAGAGAGTACAGGTAATATACTTATCGGCCTAAGATTCTCTATATACGTAGAAGAATTGTTTTTGGGAATCGGCACAACTCTAGCCACTTTCCAAGATGAAGGAAATTTAGAGGACGTAAGAATACTATTGACGAAAAATAACAAATGAGTTTGAACGTAGGGGAGAATTATTTTAATGAATTTTAAAGGAATGTTATCATTTCCAATAGCATTCGACTTGACACTCCAAATGGCTTCCACAAGTTCACTTTCAGAAATATTTTTAAAGAAGAAACTATCTTCCCTATCCAAATGCTCCTCAAAATCGAATGGGTTGGCGTTATAATTATTCTGATTATTAACAAAGAAACTATTTAAACAATCAACATCAAATTCTTCACTTGTCTCAATTGAGTTTAAACAACCACTATTTCTTAAGGTATTCCACATTTGTTTTGAATTAAGACCCTCAAATAGTCGAGCTCCAGACTCCCTTTTAAATTTACGTATAACGGACTTAGCACGATTACGATATTTGCAAAAAGTTTTCCAGGTATGTTCCGATCTATCTTGTAAATATGCTTTAAAAGCAAGATCACGCATAGATTTAACGAAAATAATCGCTTTAGAATTCAACTTATTACCTTGAGTATACTTAAGTTTATATTTAGTTATCGGGACAAAAGAAAAAGCTTCAGTTAAAACTGCATTCAATACACTACACTGCTTATCTATGTCACTGGTGGAGTACATTTCACTGAAATCAATTCCAGTCATAAATAAATTCAAATGCTCATAATTTATTGCTCCATAATTCCGATACTCAACAAACTTATCCTCGCGAACAATTGGAAAGTCAAGAGAAACAAATAAAAAGGCATGGTGAGAAATTGTTGGTGATAACATTTGTCCTGAAAGTTTCACGATGTTCGGATCACTAATCAGAATAAAATCAATTAGAGACGTTGAGTTATTATAAGAATCGTAATGAGTTGGAAGCGAATTGTGAATACACGACAAGTTACAACGTAAAGCCATGGATCGAAGACTGGTTGACTTAGTCATATCAAAGAGATTATGATTGAAGTCACCAACAATAACAATATTAGAGTATCGCACGAACAAATCACCTAACAAATTTTCAAAGGACACAATATCACCACGAGGTAAATATACAACACCAATTAATAGTTTTTGGAAATTGTGACAAATTTCTACAAAAAGAGCCTCACAGACACCATACTCAGTAGAACGAAAGACAACTTTATATTTGATTTTTTTCGATATAAAAAGACCTACACCACCACCTCTTACATTCGGACGATCACTTCTGCAAAATGTATATCCTGGAATATCAACTGCAGCATTCGATATATATGGTTTTAGCCACGTTTCAGATACACCGAAAACATCCAAAAAACAACCACTAAGAATACATTTAATTTCATCAAATTTTGATGATTGAAAAGATGACTTGAAGCTTTGACAGTTAACATGACCAACATTAAGATTTAAACTATGTTTATGCAGCATTGATTTTAAAAAAGAGTTATCGCTAACAATGGGACCTAAATTGCAGTTAGGTGATTCCAAATTCATAGAATAAGTAGGGAAGTCGTAATAAGGCACAATACATTATAACTAAACTTAAATAACTATAAAATAGATACATATATACAGATCAAATTCGTTTAATACAATTCATTTTCGAAGTCGATCAATATGAAAAAAGAGAACATTTTTGGTTGATAAGATTTCAAAGAAAATATGTTTTAAATAAAAGAATAAGAAAACTTAAAAATTACTCCGTTAATGAATTACCACGAATGCCATCCAGCGGACATGATGAAACAGTGGGGAGAGCACCGGGCCCTGTAGTAGCAAGATCAGCTGATTCAAAAATCGCAGTGCATTGTTGAATGCAACAAACTTTATCACTACCGTCCAGCATAGTTATTTTTGATTTTGGAGTATCAGAGTTAAGAATTTTGTATTTTTTTATCTTTTTCTCCTTTAAAAGTTTTCTGCATATAAAGTTTAGTTTGGTGGCAGCTGGCGTGTGGTGATCATTTAGGTAAACTCTTGATTGCACCTCTCCTCCCAATAAATCGCACAATTTCAGGTTCCTTGTTTTAAAATACTGGTTCATTATGTTGTCCCGAAGCCTGACATTGTTAAACTTAACAAGAACAGCTTTTTGATTTTGAATATAGCAACAATGTTGTATGTCGTTATCGCTAATAGGCAGTTTAAAAAAGCTGGTAAGGGCAATGGCAGGTTCATAAATATTATTCAATGGGTTTTTCATACCCATTTTTTAACTTTGTGCTTCTATAACTTCTAAACCACATGAGAGCTTGATGCATATGTTCGAGAACTGGACGTACGAGTTTAATGCCAAGTCCGAACGGTTCATGTTCTCAAAAAGCCTTACATGCCAGTTTTTACTCTATCTTGTCTTGTCACCACTTGTCTTGTGGTGGCCGAACAGAAATGTTAATTCAATTGACAAACATTATGTCTAGAGGACTACTGGCCATCATGTGTTTTGATCAAATTTAAACTATATTACATTTGTAACATTTGTTTTTGTAAAAAAATTATCAGTTCTAACACAGCTCTTATCAGTATCGTAATTGTGACCTCTTTGCCATTCGCCAATTCTTTATTCAATTTTCAATGGCTTAACTGAAAATAATCATGTTATTTGTCAAAAATTAGGTCATTATATATTTTGCAATTAAAAAATTAAGTAGTATTTAATACATTAATTTTTTTTCTCCACCCTTATTTTAGAAAAAAATTTCCGCTCTTAAGGAGCTCGTGATGAAATCCGAGGTAGCGCATGGTAAATCGACTTCTTCGGCGCAGGAAAAAGTTAAGAATATTGCACAGCGTTTGACGAATTTAAAGTCCAAAGCGCGCTCTCGCAAAAGTTTGGAAAAAACTGAACAAGACGCGGCGCAGGCCGAAGCAACTGCAATCAAATCGATCAAACTAACCCAATCACCTACTTCGATTGCAGCACCAACCATTGGCATGTATTCCGCACCGACTCCAACGCCATTGAAACCCTCCCAGTCCAACACAACTCTTCAACACAACACCAGCCATCCAACGCCTGGCAGCGAAAAAATTTTATTTCTGCGTCAGCAAGTGGAGGAGAATAAGCTGCGTATGGCACAGCGTGCATCGAGCAAGCAACATTTGGAACAGCTGGTCACACAGCTTAAGGAGAAATTCGACTCGACACAGCAGTCGCTCGAAGACACTTCAGAACTGGGTCGTTCAATGACGGACCTCAGTGCGCTCGCCTATGCGCCAGTACCAAGGGAGCGGCATAAGTCGGCAACAGATTTGTCCACTCAGCCATTCAATTTGGAACGAGAACGCATGAAATTCTTAGAGAATCGCTGTCGTCTTTTGGAAAAACAGTTGGAAAAAGAGAAGCAAGCCAATAGCATGTCATTGAATGAGTCTGCAGTGTCGCAGGAGACTACGAAGCGAATAAAAGAGTTAGAAAATAAGATCCTAGAGCTTGAAGAAGCACTAGGCGAGCAACAGTCAACGACTCAAACTGAACAGGAGTTGCACGCCGAAATTAAGCGCCTCAAAAGTGAGCTACTCACGAGGGAGGCCCAGGTCATAAGCACTCAGGAGGCAAGCTGTAGCAGCGCAGTCGAAGAATTATCCGCATACGAAGCCGATGAGCTAGGCAGTGAGATTGAGCGCCTCAAGAGCGAATTAGCCGAAAAACTTAAACGTATCACGGAACTGGAGGAAGTCAATGATTTGCTGGAATCCACACGCTGTGAGTTGTCCATGAAAAATACAGTCTTTGCGGAACAGGTGCAAGAACTTCAAAATAGCCTTCAGAAAGCCGAGCAAAAATTTCAAGACACCCAACAACAGCTGCACAAGAGCGCCGAAAAGTGTAGTAGTTTAGAGAAAACTCTTGAAAATCTTTCCAACACCACTGAAGCCATTGTTGTGGAAACAAGCAGCAGTGCTACATCCAATGAAACCGATACCCAAATTAAGGCCGAAATGGCCAAGCAAATTCAAGAGCTGCAAGACGAGCTACAACTGCTGCGCGAAAGTAATTCAGAGTTGCAACAACGCTTGGAAGATAATCAAAAGTTAGAAGTCTCCGATGTCACTATAGCTGAAAAAATTAAAAACCTTGAGGCGACCATCGAATCACAGCGTGAAGATCTACAAACACGTCTGGCTGACTCCAATCGCTACGAAGAGGAGCTGATGGAAAAAACCATAGAGCTGAACGTACTGAATGCCAACTTTAAGGTGCTGGAAGAAAAATTACAAGTCACCAACAAAAACAAGCCACTCTTTACGGCCACTGCTGAGGAAACAGCCAGCCAGAGTCCCGAGTTGGTAGCCGAAGTGCAACAACTCAAGCAAAAGTTGGATGAAGCCAATAAGGCGTCCATTAAGCTCAAATTAAAATGCAAACAAACTGAAAAACAAATGGAAAAACTACAGAAAACTACCGATCTACATGCTGAAGTTGTGCGTTTGGAGAAGGAAAAGGAACAGCTACAGCAAAAGATCACAGAGTTGGAGGATGAGAAGGGACAATGGCAGCTCCAACAAATGGGTACAGAAAGTGCAGAATGTACCAACTCTGCTCAGTCTTCCCTGGAGGAAATGCTGAAGTTGCAGGCCGAAACCATTCGTTTACTTGAGCAGCAAAAATACGAATACACCGAGAAGCTGGATGCAACGCAAAGTGAACTGCATGAACTCAAACAGAACATTAATCATCGCGATACAGAGGAAGCCGTGCGCGTGTCTGCGGAAATGTGCGAGTTGCAGCTGGAGGAGCAGCTGGATGAAAAATCTAAATCCCTGACACAACTAACAGCAGAGTTAAGCGAAAAAGATGTACTAATCGCTGATCTCAAACTTAAGCTGGTGGAACTGCATGACGAGAAGAATGCTATTGCCAAGAAACTGGACCATTATCTCAGCGAAAACATGGAACTCTTGAATAAGGTGGACAAACTAAGCAAGTCCTCGTCGTCGGCGGAATCAATAGAAATCGTGGAGCGCCTGACGCAACAAGAACGCGCCGAAATTGATGAATACAACAAGCGTAGCGGCCTCGAGCAGGAACATGAACGCGAACACGTCGAAGATGATGTTCGCGCCAGCGAAATTCACCCCCACTCTGTCAACGAGGTAACGCAAACGATCAGCACTGAAATGGGCCAAGAGCTCAGCGAAAGTCTCCTGCAACTACGCGAAGAAAGCTCTGAGCTGATGAATAAAATTGAACTGTTCACCACCGAGCGACGCGAGGTGTTGGAAAAAATGGAGCATCTCACTGCTGAAAACCAAGAGCTACACAAGAAGATCGAAGAGCTGCAGGTGGAAAAAGAAGAGCTGGAAACTAACACGCTGCTAGCAGATAATGAAAAATCACAGCTTGAGTTAAAGCTGCAAGATCTAAGCAAGGAAAAACAGTTGCTGGCTACTCAAGTGGCCGAGTCATCGGCACAAAAAGCCAAACTATCGCAGGAGCTAACTTCTCTGCAGCACTCTTCTGAGGTGGTGGCTGTGCTCGAAGGCGCCGAGGGCAGCACGCTCTTCGACAAGTGCGAAAAATCGCTATCAAAACTAAATTCTGAACTGGAGGCCTATCGCAAGGCCAATGACAAGAATGCCAAAATCAATGCCTCCAAAAAGCTGGCCAAAGAGGCCAAAAACGCCTACACCCAGCTCAGTGAGCTGTTGCAAAAAGTCAAGGATGCTAGCACGGCAGTGGAAATGGTCACTGTTGTGGAGACTGTGGTGGCTGTGACAGCGCCAAATGGCAAAGCTCTAGCTGAATATGAACAGTTGACAGCACAAAATCGTGAGCTCAAGGCAACCATTGATCAGTTAAAACGCGACTTACAAGAAGCGCGTGAAGACATTCAACATCCCCCCATACAGATTACAGAAATTCCCGCTATTACCACCAGCAGTCGTAGCCACGAAGTGGAAACCAGGGCTTTAACTGAATACCACGAACGCCAAATAAAGGATTTCGAAGTACAGTGCGAAAGTTTACAAGCGACTGTTGAAGATTTACGTCTGCAACTGCAGGAAGCTCGTCTAGCTGGCACTGAAAAATCGGAGGAAGTCGCACGTCTACAGGAAGACGTGCAAGAATTACGCAAAATATCGGAAGATTTTGATCGTTTAATCAATGACAAAGAAATGGCTCACGAAAAACAGATCGAGCAAGTTACGCGCCTCCGAAAGGAGCTAGAAGGTATGTTTATTGATACTCCTCTATTTCTTAATTCGGCTGTAGGCCCAACCAAAATAAACGAAACTATAGTAACTTAACGAACTTTAGAGAGTTGAGTCGCTTCAAGATAGTTTCTTTTGTTTATTTTAAGTAACTACATTAAAATGTACTTAATCGAATATTTTCGATTAGACTCGTTATGGAGCGTCTCGTCTATTTTGGTTTTAGCTTATGGCTTTGGGAAATTATACTATTTTTATTTCTTTTCCGCCATCGTTTATTCCTCCATGGATTACTTTATTTTCTTGAAGTGCACCACAACGCTTTTTATTTCACATCTTCCTTACAAATTCATAGAAAAAGTTTTTACGTTTATCGAACCAACCAAATTGTTCGAAACACAATCAAATGCATTGTGTTCCTGCAAAAAAAAATATTTATTCAACCCACACGCCACGCAGTAGATCTTGTAATGGGCAAAAATCAAAAGTGTTTTTTTATCGTTGTAAAGGAAATACATATTTATAAAAAGGAAATCTTAATTATTAGTCCAAAAAAAATAATATCTGTGGATTCTATAACCCTTTAAAATCACTACTTTTGGACAATTTTATTGTTATAGATTTTTTTATTTTTGAGCCTTTAGCAAAAAATAAGCATTTTTGTAAATACATTTTTCAAAATATCAAAACAACTTTATTTTTGAATTTTATAAAAATTATCAAAAAAAAAAAACAGTTTTCATTATTTGAAAAAAAAACAAACTGGATTTTTCACAGGATTTTGAACATGGTCAAAAATATAGGAAATTTAAAAAAATTATCAAGCTGAAGCAGTAAAAAAAAATTCCCGCCGATTCCCGCATTCATGTTAATAAATATCGTAAGAACGTTTTAATGTCTTGCAGTATCTGTTAAAAAATTCACCCAATTGTACCGATTCTTTGTGAAATCTCATGAAAAATGGTCCGAAATCCGCCTAGTTTTAAGAAATCATTAAAAGATTCCGTAACTTCTGGGCCGATTGAGCTAAAATTTTGGCAGTGGATTTGTTTCGAGTACGAAATGGTTGACGCCCACAAATCAATAAAAATGCTATATTTCAGACTAAATGCAATGAGTCTAACAGCCCTATTATAGCAACTTGACAAAAATCAACCAGTATTTTTAAAATTTCTATGTGTTTGTTGTAAATTTTTTATTTCAAAATAAAATTTGAAGCTCAAAAACAAAATTTTTTAATGAAATTGCCCATGATACAAAGAACTACAGATAAAGTATACCCGGCGCAACGATATACATTTACAGCGCATCGGTGCTCGTCAAATGTGACACTTGATGAATACATTCAAAAGAAAATGTCGAAAGTGGCGAAGATAGCAAAATGAAAACGAACAAACAGTCAAAATTCTGTCAAGCACATTAAGCAACGTAACCGCTTTTTGTGTAAATTGGTAAAAAGGGGAAAAAACACCTCTACAAAATATGCATTTTTTTCACAAACAGTACTAAAAAATATATTTACTTTATTTTGGACATGTGCTTTATTTAACAATATTTATTTCATTTCAGTAAAACAAGTTTTCATAAGAAAATTTAGGCAATTTAAAATCTTTATACCCTATGAATAAATTGTGACTACGTTACAACCAATGAGCACCTTGCACGTCACAGCAAAGATGGCGGACATGCGCAATACTTTATCAGTAGTTCTTTGTATCATTGAAATTGCCACTATCTGAAAAGCAGTTGACAATTTTTATCAAAATTTATTATTTTTGAGCTTCAAATTTCGTTTTGAAATAAAAAAATTACAACTAACACATAGAAATTTTAAAAATACTGGTTGACTATTGTCAAGTTGGCAGAATAGGGCTGTTAAAATATATAAAAGATTTTACCTATAGCTCACCATTTTCAACTCTACCAAGGTTGCCATCTGTTCTAGTTGCTTCTTATTTATTTTAATATTTATTGGTGTTCGACAGTTTGTCGAAATGTAGCAATTTCCTAAACAGACTGTCTAGTCAGCTTAATGATTGACTCTATACAGAGTTGTTGTTGTTGTTGCTGCCTTCTTAAAAACATACTTAATCTAAAGCTCGCATTTAAATTCATGTAATAATTTAATAGATCATAAAATTAATTAACCAGATAATTATTTTTACAATAAACTTGATTTTTAGAGGTTATACATTCCAGCCCACGAATGGTATCGCTAAAGTCGAAATATTTGGGGAATCATCACATAAGCCAAGAATTATTTTGAGGAATCAACCCGAACAACTTTTTTTCTATGAAGCATGAGGCGCCTTAATGTTCATCTGAGGCAATGAATTCCAATCTCTGATTCAATGCAAATCAAATCTATTATAAATTTGAGAGACTATATATATTACATAGCCTACTGGATAGAGTGCATAGCCCTTATGCTAAAGAACCGCAGTAGCCTGGGTTTAATTCCTAGCTCAGAAAGAATGTTTGGCCTCCATCTCTCTGCAGACAATTGCAAATCTCAGAGAGTAGAAACTGCCGTTCTTGAGAACATGACCCGTTCAAAGCTGGCATAAAACTCGTTGGTCCAGTTCTCTAGCATTTGTGTTCAATCATTACAAAAACATGCATAATGTAATTGATTTGAAAAAATTTGAAATTGATGAAAAAATTTTGTTAAAGTTTTTTAAAAGAACTCAAATCAAGAAAAGGCTTTATAAACACTTGATAAGACAAGAGGTGCGCCACCTCCAATATAACTCAAATTGTTTTTTCGGCTTAATTCTTGAACTACATACGACAGAGAATAAAAACTCTTAAAAATATCAGAGTTTTCAATAGCTTATTGAAAAATATCATACACATTGAAAACGAGAGCGTGGCACCTCCCATACAACTCTAATCGAATATATGTCTTAACTATTGAATTTATACAACATACTATAGTAGGAATCGATGCAAAACCATTATTTATAAACACCATCTTACTTGCAAAAAATTTGTGAACATTGTAACAAAGGGAGTGGCACCCCCTTTAACGTGAAATATTTTTTATTAACTATTTAATAATAAAATATTTTATTGACAATGACACGACCCCTTGTTTCATCCCACCCAATTTCTTCATTATACTTGAAATATATCCTAAAAACACCTACTTTTGAATAGTAGTATCAGAGACAGAATATGTTATTAATAGTGCCACTCCTCTTTGTCGAACCCCTATATACCCCCACCCTGTTTCAGAATTATAACATGACTACTCTGTTGCAACAAAACAAGATTGGTCAGTGTTTTTAATCCAATAACATTAATAAATTAAATTGATAAAATAGCAAAAGTTAAACAAAATTTTCTTCTCTCCTTAAGGTAAATGTGAGACATACGAAAGTGAAATAGAAATTCTCCAAACACTCATCACCGAACAAAAGCAACAAATCATAGAAGCTTACAAGGAGAGTGAGCACGAAATGAATCTTAAACTGCTAGAACTGCAGCAGCGTGACGAAGAACTAACGCAACTGCGTGCTGAATTGGCGCAACTGCAGCTATCATCTGTTATCGCAGGTGAACATCTGGCTGATGATTTACGAAATGAATGTGACAAACTCAAAGACGCTTTGAAAATCAACAAAAATCTTGTGGCGGAACAACTGAATGAGCTAGCGAATAAACAAGAAACCATCGATACTCTCAGCCAGCAAATAACAGAGCTGTACAAAGCAATGGAGAACAATACGATGAAAGTTATTGAGAAAGAAGATGAAATCAGCTATTTGCAGGAGCTGCTTGAAAGCAACACCAAGCAACTGGATAAACTTCGCAAGGACAAGGACGATCAACAAACAGTCGTTGATAAATTACTCATCGAAATTCACTCGCATCGCACGAATGTACCACAACTGGAAGCTGAAGTGCAACGTTTAGATGCGCAGAACAAAGCATTGGGACAGTGCAATAGAAGCTTGGAGCAACGTAATAAAGATCTGATGGAAAAACTCAAAAAGTATGCTGCGAATCTTAAGAAACGCGCCACGCAATGCCAGGAGTACGAACTGAAGATAGCTGACCTTGAAAAGGGCACACTAGAGGCTTTAAAATCTAAGGAGCAAGATGAAGAGTTGCAGAAATTTATTGCGCGAAATACGGAACTTAATGCCAACATAGCTCAGTTAGAAATAACGCTGCAAGAAGCTCACGCCGACGCTGCAGAAATACGCGGCGCCATACAAGAAAAAACCGTGCAACTCCTCGAAGCTATGGAGAAAAATTGCAAGTTAGAAAATGAGCTGCAGGCAGCTAGGGATCAACTGCGGAAGCAGGCACAAGAATCACGTCAACTGCAAAACGCTCTTGCAGCTTCAAAAGAAGAAGAAGATAACGACACACAAATAAATGACGCCGAAACTAAGATCGAGAATCTAAACGCAGAGCTGGCAGCTAAGACCGCTAGCCTACATCTCGCTGAGCAGGCTTTAAATCAAGTACAAAACGAGCTGCTGCTTATGAAAGAAACGCAAACTGAACGCCAGCACTCAAAGCAGGAAATGCAACAGGAGTTACTGGAAAAAACGCAGCTCATTGCCGAATTGCGCGCAGAACTTACAACGCCTAACATTGACCGCTCCTTAACAGAGCTAGAGCAACGTTTGCAAGTCGTCACCGAAGAACTCAAGGCGAAAGCTTTAAAGTTTGAAAAATCCAAGGCGGTCATCAAGGAGCGCAACAATCAAATACATCGTTTGCAAGCCGAAATCAAAGACTTGCAGGCAAAATTGACCGCCCAACCTGAAGAAGAATCGTCCATTGAGTCGCACATAGCTCAGCGGCACATCACCCCAGTCTTAAGTGAAGAGCACCTGACGCTCAAACAAGCCTACGATGTGCTGACTGCGCAGTATCAAGCAGATAAGACAAACTTCCAGAAAACCATCGCTCGTCTAGAAACACTACACGATGGCATACAAGCCAAGCTTCAGGAGGACTTGGCCTACATTGAGAGCTTGGAACAGGAAAATGCTAAATATAAGGAGAAGATTTGCAAACTCGAAGAGTGCGTTGGTTCTTTCGAGGAGCGTCGCGCTTCAATGGAGAGACGCGCTAATCTACTTGATGCTCAGATGCAGACACGTGCCGATGCTTACGAGAAGAGTGAAGATGCGCTAATCTATCGCTTAAATGCTTTGTCCGATCATGACGATATCATAGGCCAGCGTCTGCTAGACTCACAAGGCGAGAAGGAAGAGTTGCAAGAACGTTTGCAACAACTTCAGACGAAATTTGCCGCGCTGCAGAGTCAACATGCTCAGCTTCAGAAGGAACAGCAAAAACTCAGAACCGAAACCATTGACACGTTGGAAGCTGAAAATGCCACTCAACGCGCTCAACTCACCACTATCGCAGAGGAAATGAAACAAATGCGTGCCTCATACGATGCCAAACTGGCCGTTAAAAGCACCGAAATCGATGAACTCGAGTGTGAACTCAGCGATCAACTGCAACAGATTCACGCCGAGAAACGTGCGCTCAGTGAAGACTTGGAACGTGCACGTGATGAGTGTTCGTCTCAAAAGGATGAAGTTGTGCGTCTCAACGAATCACTCAACGCCTTGGAACAATCCAAAACCGAATTGGAACGTGAATCCAGCTGGTTGCGCATGTCGCAGGAAAATGCGCAGCAGGATCAATTTGAGTTGCAAGAACTTCGCATGCAGACCATTCAAGATAAGAGCGAACTGGACCACTTGCGTCACCAAATCGAAACATTGGCGTCCAATCACGAAATTGAGTTACAGGGGCTGCGTACTCAAATAGCCGAGCTCGACACGCTGCGCATGCAAGTCGGCCAGAACCAGACCGACGATCAGGTGTTCATTGAAACCGAAAATAAACGCCTCACCGATCTGTTGGCCGAAAAAGAGATGCAACTCGAAAACTATCAACGCCAGAATCTACAGCTGCAGATGGCGGCAGTTGCAGCCAGTACAGCACCGACGCAAACACAACAACAAGCGCCACTAGATGCCTTTGCCCTAGCCTTCGGTTTGCCACCAGCAACCAGCCCACCAGGACACAGCAGCAATGAAGAACGCGATCGCTTGGAACGTGAATTGATGGAAAAAACGGATAATATGTTGCGTCTGCAGCGTGACTATAGCGCCTTGCAGGCCGAGTTCCACAGCATTTACGACAGCAATAATGAACTTAAACGGCAACTCGCCGAAAAGCAACGTGACATAGAAAATCTGCGCCTGCAGCTACCCAGATCATCCCAGTCTCAAACTCAACATCAAGTCAGCGATGTCATTCCGGCACCTGTGTTCTTTGCCACGGAACAAATGCATCCATCTCCATTCGATGATCTGATACCAGCGCGTGCCATAAACAGCCATGTACTAGAAGGCGGTGCTACAATCAACAGCACTCATGGTGGTGACGCTTCGCTCGAGCAACCCACCATCGAGGACTTACAGCGTAATGTTTCCGACTTGGAGAAGCATGCACAAGATCTGGAACAAAAGCTACTACTGCGCAATCAACGCGATGGTGAGCTAGAGGAACGCTTGCGTGAAGTGCAGGAACGCCTTCTGCAGCGCGAGGAAAAACTGCAACACTTGCAAGAGGCAGGCAAGCAACAGCAATTGCAACACGAACAAAGCACTAACGACGCACAAAAGCAACTTAGCGAATTGCAAGCAAAACTGAGTGCTGCTGAGCAGCAACTTCAACAAAGCAAGTCTGAGCTTAAAATGCTGGAATCTCGGCGTGATGCTGAACGCACGCTAGAATTTGAACGTCTCAAAGAACACTCACAAAACACAGCCGTCGAACGTTTGGCTGAATTGCAAACGAACTTGGAACAGCTGCAGCAGATGTTGCAGGAACGTGACGCGCAGTTGCAACACCTGCAGTGTACGCTGGCCGAGGAAAGCCACTTGAAAACATACGAAAAATCCCTAGAGAGTCAAATCATTCCAGAGGCCACATCCATAGATGCAGCATTGGCTGCAGCTGGCCCAACACTGGAAATGTTTTTCGGTGGCTCCAACGCAGCCGAATTCGAGCAACTAATAATGCCACCACAAACCGCTGCTACAGAGCCTGTGGTAGAGGAAGTTATTGTGCCCAAGAAAGCCTATATTTGCCATCCGGATGAGGAAGCGCTTAATTTAATGGATGGTTGGGGTGACAGTTGGGGTGGCGCTCAGGAGGCAGCACAGTTTGCTCTACCCGCACATGAGCAGTCGTCGCAGTCGCATTCATTGATTTCGCGTGAGCAGCAGTTGGAGTTCAAAATACAAGAGCAGCAGGAGCGTATTCAGGAGCTTCAGTTAGCCCAAGAGCGTTGTGAGCAACAAAAGCAAGAATTGCAGCTGAAGTCCGGCAAACTGATGAAGAGACTCAAGGAATATAAAATCAAAAATGATGAGCTACAAGCAGCAAATGCCAACGCAGGCACATTCCGCAAATCCTGTTCCGTGGAATCGAACTCAATGTTTGGCGATTTGGATGCCGCCATACAGGATGAATTGAAATTGCAAATTAAGCAGCTAGAGTCACGTCTAGAAGAACAACGCAAGCAACACGAAAACCAACTGGTTGAAAAGGAAAAACTGCTCAAACGCATCGATGTGTTGACAGCAGGAAATGAACGCATGTCCGAGCTTAAGGAACGCCAAGATATGGATGTGCAGATGTATCAGTCGAGAATACGTGAGCTGCAAGACAAGCTAAAGAATCTCGAAGAGTGGGGCGATTCGGAACCTGTCGTTGAAGCAATTCAAACCACTCAACGCGCACAAGATACAGAATTTCTGCTGACACAACAGCAGGCGCTGCAAACGAAGAATGCTGCGCTTGAAGCTGAGATACAAGATCTAAACGATGAACGTCAAGACTTGCAGGCAATGCTGGATGAGGAGAAAGTAAACGTCCGCTATGCAGAGGAAACTGTGCGTAGTCTACAAAACCAGTTGGCAACACTTGAAAATTCCGATAAATCAAAATATAATGAACTCAAGTTGGAGTATCAAAATCTGCAAGAGCGCTGCACGCAGCTGCAAGAAGAAAATACCAGGCTCACGCAGGAAGTGCAAAATCTACTGAAGCTTAAAACGGATTTGGAGCAAAGTCAGCAGTCAGTAAACAAAGAACAAGAAATGCGTCTAAAAGAGCTAACTGTGCAAAACGAACAGCTACAGACCAAGCTGCAGGCAAGTGAGGAGCAAATCAACAAAGCTCAACTGCAGTTGCTTGAGCAGCGCTCTCGCTGTGCGGAGTTGGTGCAGCAAAACCAAGAACTAAATCAGGCGGGGCAAATAAGTGAGAACTTGATAAATCAAATCGATATGTTGACCAATGAAAAGCAACAACTGCAGCACGCATTAGGGGCGATGCAGTCCGATCTTAATACCCTGCAAGTCAACACACCAGCAGCTGCTACTTACACAGAATCTCAAAATATGGATGATCTCTCGGCGCAACTACAAGAGAAGGAGTCGGAAATCGTGCACCTCAAGCAACGCATTGAAGATCTTATGCGCGAGGATCAGACGGAGAAGCTGGTGCTGGAGATTCTAACAAAGAACCAAGAAATTCACATGTTAAAAATGCAAGTTAGACGTCTAGAAGATGATAAGCAAGAGTTGGAACACAATCTTACCCTCCAAATAACTCAAGAACTGCAAGACAACAAAACAATTCCACCAGTGGCGACGGACACTAAAGACAATAAAGAACAAGCGGTGCTAAGGGCGCAAGTGGAAGAACTACAGAAACGCCAGGAAGAGTTGGAAGCTGAAAAGCGTAACATGGAAGCGGAACTGGAGGTGCTTAACAGCCATGTCCTCAACAGCCTTGAACTGGAAGATAAGCTCAAGTCTTCCATCTTAGAATTGGACACGAAGAATATAGAAATCGCTGAGTTGAGAAAATCCCTGGAAGCACAAAAATTAGATGCACCTGCAGTAGATTTTGTCGCGCTCAACACTCAATGGGAGGCTCACGTCGAACAGAAGTGCAGTGAAATTGCCGAAATGTGGCGGCAACACTTGCAGCAACGCGAAAAGGACTTTAAAGCTAGTGAAAATAAATTGCAAGAAGAAATATCCGTATTGCGTGCCACAACAACTGTATTGCCATCGCCACATGCACAACAACAACAGCAACAACATCAAGGTGGCGTTTCTGCGGAAACAACTGCAACATCATCTGCCTCCGATGAGTCAACTACGGCTTCTGGCGCATCCTCGGTGGCAGTCTCCAAAGCAGGTACACCACTACGACGCCACACACATAGCATCAATAACGAAGACAGCGAGACAGAAGCCGATGCAATGATTGAACGCATGCAGGCTGCACTTGAAAGTCAGGAAATGGAAATTGTTACACTTAAGGAGCAGCTTGCTATACGCTCGGCAGAATATGCACGTCTAGCTGCTCAATACGATCCTTTCAAACTGCAAACTACGCTTTCGCATAGCGGCATGAACACGGTATCAGGTCCAAGCAGTCTAGAATCACCATCATCGCGTCGTAACACATCCACAGGCGACAGTTCAGTTGTTCCCAAAACCGAGCTAGATCTAGCCTTGTATATGTTGCATCAGCGTGACATGCGTTGCGAAGAGATGACTTTGGAACTAGTGTCGTTGTTAGAGGAACGCGATACGTTGCAGTTAAAGCTATCAAATACGTTACGTCAGGTCGAGGATATTAAGCGCCAAACGGCTGTTGAAGGTAAGTTGGCAGCGAAATAGCACTTTGTTCTTTATCTATATTCTGCTCTTTGTTTCTATCTAGCGCCACAAACACAAAGCACCGAAGCGGCGTCATCAACCACAGCCAATGAAAGTCCCATTAAAACAACAGTTGCTGGTACAACTGCTGGCGACTCCTCGAATGAACTCAGTCACAAGTAATTACTTTAAATTTACTTTAAATTCACTTTAAATTCACGATAAGCTCACTAATCGTTGAACTTTCAAATGATATAAAACCATTTGCCGTGGGCCCCTCCCCCTTAGTTGAGAAAATATACATTTCCACGTACACGGTAACGAAAATCATATCCTTTAAACATGAAAAGAAATTTAGCAATATAAATGTAGTAATTTTGCTTACAATTCGATTTTATTTTTGAAGATTTCTTGAGAACATGACAAGGAAAGGAGATTGTGCGTCCGTAGGAGTCTAACCCTAGGTCTACACGACACCTCTACACGAGGTCTACACTCACACATTTTTTACACTCAATTGTCTCAACAATCAGCCAGACAATTGAACTAACAACGATTTGACGTAGGCTGACATTTCTTGACATTTTCTTTTGAAAATGAAGAACAAGAACAGAGAAATTTTTAAAAACTAAAGAAAACGTTAAATAATACAACAATTGTCTTGCAATTGTAAAGCCCACCTTCGTCACGCTAGACAATTTGCTTGAAGTTGACAAAAATTTGACAACTAATATGGATATAAACAATTGTTATAACAATTGTTACGTGTAGATGCAGCGTAAAACAGTAGTTCTGTTTACTAGAGAAGTAGAACAAGCATAAAATCGCTCCCTCGTACTGGAAAGTTGCTTGAGGTGTGCTGGAAAAATTTCTTCCAGCATCAAAAGAACAAGCATTATAACTTGGACACATTAACGAAGAAAGAGTCAACAATCTAGAAATATTATACGATTGTTTCATTCACGCTTACACAATCCCTTATAATTTCACTGTGTTCGCACGTCAAAATAGAAACAGTTCTCTACCGACGACAGCAACTTTGTTGCAATCACGCATTGTCTTTGAAACATTTTCACCACATTCACCTCCCTAAGAAAAGTATGCCCAAATAATTTAACATTTGACGCACTGTTGCAGTCGTCATCAATGTGTTCAAGCTTTTAAGAAGAACGAGCATCAAGAAGAACAAGCTAATGTCCAATTTTCAGCTTTTGTTTGCTTATATTGTGCGATACAAAATAAATTTATCCATTTTTAATTATTAACTAATTATTAAAAGAATTATAATTGCTTTTATTAATCTCTTAAGTTTAATAATTTACTAAATTATTTAAAGTCGAGTAAAGTTTAAGCTAAGAGAGTAAAATGTAATTTAAGAACAGTATCAAAAGTACGAAAACGACTTCTAGATAGTTTCAAGCACAAAAACAGCTAATCACCCATCAAACGTAAACAGCGTCACTAAAAATTTTTCAGTGACTTTTTGAAGTAAGCAAATAAACTTGCTGAGATTATCTAAAGCATTAATAGAACTTTCGCTAATAATATTGAACATTTAATATATTAATTAAAAATTCGAAAATTAATTTTTCACCGCACAACATAATTTTCCATCACACTTTTTCTATATCTTTTGAGCTAGATAAAGTACGAAAATACGCTCTAGTAGATTGCAAGTTACTACAGGGTCCGCCATCTAACTTTTTTTTTTTAAAACTAGTGCTTATTTCGTGAATGGTAACATTTAGCTCATGTCTGATTTGACAGATAATTAGTTTTATCCTTCCGCTGAACGAATATGGTTGTGTATACTCTTGAACAACGCTGGGAAATGTTGCGACATTACTTTGATGCAGAAGATGCCGATTTTGCCAAAAAAATCATCTTTTCAGATGAAGCTCATTTTGATCTTGGCGGGTATGTAAACAAGCAAAATTGTCGCATTTGGGGCACAGAAAACCCGCACGCATACATTGAAAAGCCGCTGCACCCAAAACGAGTCACTGTTTGGTGCGGATTTTGGTCTAGAGGCATAATTGGGCCATTTTTCTTCGAAAATTAGCAAGGAGTGGCTGTTACAGTCAATGGCGATCGTTATCCGGCCATGTTGAACGAATTTTTGTTCACAAAAATTGAAGAGGAGGATATTGGCAATATTTGGTTTCAACAGGACATCGCTACGTGCCACACAGCCGAAGCTACACTCGATGTTTTGCGCCCTGTTTTTGAAGAACTCATTATCAGCCGCAGAGCTAATGTCATTTGGCCACCTCGGAGCTGTGATTTGACACCGCTGGACTATTATTTGTGGGGTGCCCTCAAAGATAAGTGTTACGCCGATAGGCCAGAGACAATTGACGCTTTAAAGGACAATATTCGTGAAGCCATTGGTGAAATACAGCTGCACACAATCGATAATGTGCTTAAAAATTGGACCTATTGTGTAGGCTACTGCATGGCCAGCCGAGGCAGCCATTTGAATGAAATTATTTTTCAATATTAACCGGAAGGATTGTACTTTCAAATAAAAAAATAAATTTGAGAAAATATCAAGTAGTTAATTTTTTAATGAATTTTAAAAAAAAAAGTTATTTGGCGGACCCTGTACAATCGGACAGACCTATTAAAAACATCCTTATGTAAAATGAACGATGCGTGTATTTGACGAACACTAGAACACTAAGTTAAAAGCCGAGAGTCAGCTGTTTTTGCTCCATGTAAGAAGAATATCAGACAAGAACGAAGGCAGCTAGCTCAGTAACAAACGATGACGTAAACTTAGTCTGAAGTTGGCTTTATGTAAGACCAGCAGGCCACGGACGTTTTTTTCAATCAATCTCCTTAACGCCTTAAAAACGGGACAATTTTTTCACAAATGTGCTCATTTTTACCTAATTTTGATTTTGACTAATTTTTATGTGATACCAGCAAGGCGGCTGGCAATAATCGTGGCAATTTTTGACGTTTGTTTGTGAAAACGACTAGAAAAAATGCTGAACGGCAGCGTTTTTTATTATAAAAATGTCATTTATTGTCATGCTATGCCACCTACGTCACTATCGACTAATTTGACAACTTATACAAATTTTAAAATTGTCCTGACAAATTGTTACGTGTGTTCGTAGCGCAAAAATAAATAATCATTTCATAAAGCATTTCAATTATATTGATAATTGGGGTTGTTGTGGAATCCGTTTATCGCCGGAATCGGTTTTGATTCCGGTAGAAGTTTGGAAAAGGTGTCATACATTTCGGTTTTTAGTTCGAATCGGAATTTGCATAGGTTTGAGGAGTTGCAGAAAGCGATTTTATTGGTTCGATATTCGGAAACAAACCGGCCAGCTATTCAGTAGCAGAATGCTAAACATTTTATTTATTGCGGCTGAAAACTTAAAAAAAATGTTCTTAAATGAAATAATTTTACTAGTAAAATGATAAATTTATAAAAATATTTTTATTTTATGGAAAAACACAAAAATAAAACACAAAATTATATTCTCCTGGTGTCAATTCGTGCAATCAAACACAAAACTTTAGAAAATAATTTAGCTGAAGAGCGGATTCGAAAATCGGATTTGTTTATGTTCGAAAAGAGTAAAAACCGATCTGATTGCAGAACACCATTTAATATCGAAATCTTTTTGCTATTCCGATAACAAACCAATTCCGAAACAACCCTGAATATTAGTAAATATTTAATAAAAGCACAACACGCAGCAGTAACAGCAAAATGCCTAACCAAAATAGACGATAGCAACTAGACGAACGTCTGCACTCGTAACGGATGTTAACATATTTAACCCAAAATGAAACGAGTTGTTCAACTCGTTTGAATAAGTTGATCAGTTGGCAATCAAGTGTTATTTATATTTTTAATCTGTGCATTGTTGCATTTTAATTAAACATTTGTGAAAGATAAGTGAAATAATGGTGAAATTAAAACAAATTGATGAAAATAAAATTTATCACAGCTGTTTTTTGAAGAGTTGCTACGCTAACAGTTCAGTTCTTACGGAATAATACGTCTTGGCAAACTGTTTCGTTAAGTTACTTTTGCTCATTTTGGGTAACAACATAAGCCCTGACCAAAATAGATGAAACGAGACGACTGCGACTTGCCGAATGTCTGCACTCGTTACGTCTGTTTTGACAATTAACCCAAAATTAAACGATTTGCTGAACTCGTCTGAAACAGCTGATCAATCGCGAACAGAGTGCTTTGTAGTTATCAATTAATGTGCAATTATAATTTTTTTAATTATTTAATAAACAGTAAATAGTTCTGAATGAGTAAAAAAATGCCCCAGACTTTGTTCAGCTTTTGTTAACGAGTCAAGACGCTAAAAGTTCGGTTCTATGGTACAAATTGTTTTGTCAAAACGTTTTGTTTAATTCGATGAGTTGGCGTTAGCTTAAGGCTCAAACATAATAGGCTCGAGCTAGCTGCAGGTAATTTAAAAAATCAACGAAAAGCTAGCTCAAGTTCTGCCAAATACTTAATTTGACCAAAATGACTTGAGCGAGCTCGTCTTTGAGTCATTGAAAAATTCGCTTGTTTGTATATCAATTCATTTTGTTTCGTTTGTTCAGTTAAATTTGTAATAAAAGGAATGAGTCGCGAAAATAGGTTAATGTTAATTTAATTAAAATTCGTTTGAAAGAAACAAACAGCTGATTTCTTACGGAACATTCGATTTGAATCGCTTTGGCTGCAGTCAGATCAAGTTAATGAAACTAAACAGCTTGAGCCTATTATGTTTGGGCCTTTACCCTGCGTCTACAAGGGACAGTATACAAAAATTGAATACAAAAATTCGAAAAAATTTAAATTAAAATTGAAATGAAAATTCCAAGTGCAAGTTGATTAACAAGATGCAGTTTTATTTAATAATTATTTTTATATAATTTTTAGCTGAAACCCGGCGCTCAAGTATAATCAGTCAAGCTGCTTGTGTTAATTGTGGTCGAATACTGATTTCTGTGACCTTTAACTCAAAAGCTATTCAATTTCTCAAATTTGGGTTGTATGGGAGGTTCCACGCACCCTTGTCCAACACCCATAAATCAGTGAAACAGCACGTGTAAATTTTGTTCGAATACCGAATTCGGAAGCTGGTCGACCTCTAATTCCAAAACTAATCGATATTGCACATTGGTTCTGTATTGGAGGTGCTACTCCTCATTTTCCAATGCAAAAACCCTCCTTGGTATGTGTTTAATAACTTCCTAAGCTGTTTAATAAGCTTAATTACCAAATTTTTGTCTACGCTTAAAACCGTCTGATATATAGCATTTTTACTAATTTGTGGGCGATAAATGTAGGCGCAGATATAGTGCGACAACACCCATTTTTTGAAAAGTTGTCGAGAGTAAAAGTATGAACTAAATTACCAAAATTTAGTATTTTACGATCCGAATCGTCTGATATATAGAAGTTCTTTTGATTTTTGAGCAGTTAAAGTGGTCGTGAAAGCACTTATATATATATATATATTGACCGCAATTTGGAGCACCTACATATCAATTTTCACTATAAAAACGTGTACAACTCCGTAATTGGCATGATTTCGAAAAAATGGGCGTAGATATATTTCGCCCACGCCAATTTTTTGTCACAAGAACACTCTCAAGATGTGGCTTCAGTTTCCCTGAAAATTTCATAAAGATCGGTTCAGCGGTTTTGGAGTCTATACCTGATATACAAACATACCCACATGCATACATCCATTTTTATATATAAATCAAAAATCATTAAAATTTAGTCGAAGTATCATTAAATACGTTCTCTGATTATTATTTATATCATTTTAAAAATTTTGGTGGTCATTTGAAGTGAAAGTTCCTATTTTTCACGAAAAATTCCGCCATTTCGTAAGTGGAAAGGCCTCTTAATTTAAAAATAAATCTAAAATTTACTGTTGAAAGAGTTTTATATGTAGAAAGTGTGTACCCAGGTTGAAATAAATAAGTAATGTAGTTTTTAAATGGCTGTGAACACGAACTTTTAATAAAGTAGCTTTGAGAAAAACGCGTTTAAAATTGTCACTGTCGGAGCTATAGTTACGCCCCCCCCCCCCCCCTTAAGTTTCCAGCTGGACCTTTCCTTTGCTGAAACCCGGCGCGTTTAGCATAAAACTCCATAAAATGTTACCAGTGGAACTGCGTGTAAATTGAGGTCAAATACTTAATTCCGTGACTGTGAGACCTACAACGTCAAAGCTATTTGATAAATCAAAAAATAACTTAATCATAAAAGCCATAACTTTTGATTGGAAAGAGATATTGGGGTCATTTTTTCACATAAAATATTTTTGAGGCTTGACTTTTTTTTAGGTATAAAAACAACATTTTAGAAAACAGTAAAATAATTTGTGCGCTTATCTAGAAAAATTTTTGCAAATAAATGATATGTCATATGAAAGGTAGTCAGATGTGCAATTTTAAATTGATTTTATTTTTACCACAAAAACAGTTTTTGAGTCATTTTTTATGTTAAAGTCAATATTTGTAACCTTTTTTGAAAAAGCCACAAGAAAATATACGCTTACCTAACGGTACAGTTCGTTAACATTTTTGTGAAGTGCTTTTATAAAACTTTTAAACAAAAGAAAATTTAATAAAATATATGTAAGAACAGCGGAGATATTTTCATCAAAGACCAAACTTCAATTTTATGACTTTTTTTTCTCATTCTCAGGTAACGATGAAAATGTTTTATGAAAAAGTCGTTGTACTAAAAATTTGTAAAATTTTTCAGAAATGTGACAGTTTTTGATGTCAAATTAACAAAAAAAAAATTAAAATTAAATGCATTATAATAACAAAATTAGCGTTAGCTGAAAAATTTCACGGGGCGTGGCATACGTTAATACATACACTTAGTTTGAGCGAAATCTGTTGAGCCGTTTATATTTGTATAAAGGCTAAACAAACAAACATAATATGAGTTTTATTACTATAGATAAAATATTATAAGTTTATTAATTATATAACTATTAATTATATATATTTAATTTACTTTAATATTTGATAGTTGTATTTAGCTTCACACCCATTTTTGTTTGCAAACAAAATTTGTTAAAATCTGTTAAAATAGCAGATATTCCGAAAAATCCGAAAAATATCCCCAAAAGCACAACAAAACTAACACTTCTCTATTTCACATTTACTGTCCGCAAGTTAGTGAACAGAGAACCGCGGACAGTGAATCAAATGTGAGTGTGTTAGTAAAAATGTTTAAATGTATTGAGTTTTTGAACTTAATAATTTCGAAATAAAATTTTTGTTGAGTTTAAGTACCTAAAAAGTACTTTTGTTGAAGAAACGTAATACTTTTTAGAGTAACATAATGAAAAAATCGTTGCATGAAACCCTTGAATCTTAACAAGTGAATTAATAAAGTAAACAAAATAAAAAGCCGACAAGAAAGTGTGTTTTTGAAAACAAGCATCCTAACCAAAAAACATTTTAATGTCGACTCTAAATTTAGTGTGAGCTTTTCTGACATTATTTCTATAGAATTTGTTGTCAAAAAGCTTACACTAAATTTAGAGTCGACATTAAAATGTTTTTTGGTTAGGCTGAAGAAATAGAAATCAAGAAAATGTTTTTATAGTACGAAATAAAGTGGAGGAAAAAAAGTGGTATATTTCAAAGAAATGCCAAACGCAGATTGGCGTGTCGTGTGAGCTACCAACAATCTACCAACAATCAAAATTTAAAAAAGCGTAAGAAAAGTTCATTGATTGCCAATCAAACAATTCTGTGTGAGTTGGTCATTAGCGAGCATTTTTGTCTTCACTCGTTACAAAGCGACTCGTCTATTTTGGTTAGGCCTTAAGATGGAAGTAAACGTATGATTTTTTTTCGTGTCCATAAAATTTGTAACTTCAGTTGCCAAACCCCTTTAGTCTGATTGCACTGTTTGATGCAGTTAGTTTGATATGTAATAAGTGTAATGTAACGTGCACTGAACGTTATGACGCGCCATACACGAAACTATAATATATACTAACCTTCAGGCATGTCCTAAAATCCACCTCGGAAGTGGTTCGGAATTGGAATTAATTTCCGATTTAGAACTTGAACCGAGCCGAATTCAACTTTACGGAATAATTAGATTATAAATCGCCAGCTTAATAAATTAAATTTAAAAAAGTAATGCAAGTTAGAAAAAAATAAAGCATGCCAGCTTGTGTATGGCAGTATTTGTGAAAATGGAAACTTTTATTTTTTTTTTTACGATTTCATGAAAACATTTAGAATCCACTAACAAAATTTTAAACGGACTACATTTCACTTGAATTCCGATAAATGGGAAGTTCAGAACATCTACAATCCGCCAGAAACATTAATATCGAATTCGAAAATCGATATCGGATTGTAGGTTAGGTTAAGGTGGCGGCAGGTCTTTTAAACTAATGAAAGAGGCGTGTAAGTCAAGTGCAACTTTTGTAACGGATATTCTTAATGTGGCAGAAAGCTGTAGAAACATGTGATATTGAATCTAAAGCAAATGTTATGCGGCGTCGACCTCAGTAAAATCACGGTACTAAGCGTTCCTCTCCACAAACTGCAACTTTTCGTCGTTAATTGGTGTGTTTTATAGTTATTTTGATTAGAAATAAGGAAAAGGTTAAAGCTTAGGACCATCCCGGCCAGGATTCGAGCTCGGGACCCCTTGCCGCCTCATCAATCGGATTGTAAAACACATTTTAATCAAAAGTCATTGGAAGTGAATCCGATTCGGAAGTAAATTGGATTTCAGAATATGCCTGACTATATGCTTATTATTTTCCATGGTGATTGGCATCATTTTTATCATAAGCACAATTATCAGTCAGGAATTTAACCTGAATCGACCTTTTTTTCGAAGAATAGTGCGCACACAGCCCCTGATTTGTCGAGTAGCTATCTTGCGCTTTACGCAGCCATTCTTTTCGCGTGAAATTTCAACTCAGGTTGTTTTTGGTTTTTTGTGCAACAATGCCATGTGGGTTGCTGCTGATTTTTTAAGTTCGGTTTATACCAACACTTTTTATAATATAATATACCAACTCTGAAAAAAATACATGATTCAAATCACCAGATTGAACTTTTTCCCAAAAAACTGGAAAAAAAGATTAGAAAAAGGTACTGAAACAAAACTATTTTTTGACGTAATGCACAACTTCCCTTCCTCATGTCACAAATATTCGGCCCTTCTTAAACGTGTAGCCTGTCGCCAAACTCATCAAAACTTGTATTTTGTATATGTTTTTATGATCACAATATCATAAGCCATTAATAAAAATGGCCATTAATAAAAATTAATGGCAAAAATTCATTTATGAGATGGAGTTTATTAGAAAGCATTTAAATTTATTACATAAGTCTGACAGAGTCCATATTTCACCGCAACATAATAAGCGCAACATTTTTTAATGTGACCATTTTGGGGTTAAAGGAGAGGTGGGCTTAATTCAAGAACTTTCTGATTTTTAGTTTAATGCTCTAGCAACATAGCCATTCAAGTGAAGTCAAGCGCAGAATTGCTATAAGTAAAATATATAAAACTACACTTATATAGTTAATGGTTTCGCTCAATTTCACTTCTAACCAAAGAATTTAGCTAAAGCTTTGTATTTGTGTAGACTCCAATTATTTCATTGAAATATATTCTAAAGATCTCTTTTCTTTCCCTGTTCCCACAGACTGTGGCAACTGCAAACGGTTAATCATTCCAAGGACAAGATTATCAAAGAGGATCGAGATCAACGCATCAGACAAATGGAAAAAATACAACAAGATGTTGCCAAGATGCCATCCGAGGCACTCTCCGAATTAGTGGGCAGCGATTTATGTAAGCTTGTCTAATATATTTATAACATATTATCCTTCTACTTGGTAAATAAAATTGATTTATTTCAGCACAAACCAGTCAATCACCTTCGTCGGTACTCCTAAACTGGTTGTGGGGTAACAAGCCACATCCCACAGGTGGAGCACCACCCAGTTAATAGTTGTGGAGCTATACAGCAAGGCTCTTTACAACTTGAACACTCTTCAAATGGTCGCATTTTTTTACAAGTTTCCCGACAAGTTCTATGAAATATGCCAAAATATATACCCGAGACCGTAACCTGCAGTTAAAGAAAATTTTTCTATTTTATACAAAATTATTATCTTTAAGTCGTAATTAATTATGTAATTAAACGATGTTTGCAAGAGCAAAAAAGAAAAAATTCTGCCTCCAGTAACGACTATTCTAAAGTCATAAGTTCAATCTTAAGATCAGCAATGTTAAAACTAGTTTTTATTTTAATTATGTACCTACCTACCTACTTAATCATATATGTTTGCTTATTTTTTTTTTTCGTAATAACTAATGCTAATTATTTTCACCATTTGTAAATATAAGCAACGTAGTAATTGGCTTCAAATTAACAAAATTAATGTATGTAAAAAAAAACTAACAAAAACTAGCAACCATAAATGAAGTATTCAAATAGTAAGCGAAAACCAACACGAAATGAATAATATAACAGAACGAACGATAAATATTGGTATATAAATTTTAAACAAAAATAATTACATATGTAGCATATGCTTAAAAGAAGAATGGATAAATAAACAAACAACGTTATTGGATAAGTCATGAGAATGTTTTCTTTAAAATGATATCACACAACAAACAAAAACAAAAAAAAAGAAACAATACAGCAATAAAAAATATGCAAGTTGGCAATTATTTTAAGTTGGTTTCTAGCAACATGCTGATTGAGTTATTTCGACACGTAGCACTTTTATTGTTGTTGGTCAGGCGACGACAACGACGGATTGCTTGTAACTTGACAGCTATGTCTAACTTTAATGAGAAAAGTCTCTACATCCGGCTTTTATTTTAACCGGCTACGTCATCGCCTCAGCTATTCTTAGCAATATTCTTAACAAAAATCAAACTTTGTTTCTTTTCGGACTCCACGAATTAACGAATGTGTTGCTTGGTTGGAAGAAGAGGTTCAGCAACGCATGAAATGACAAAGACCATTATTGCGAACCTCATCACATCATCATCATCACATCGCAAAAGTTCAGCATATTGTTTATTAATTCCCATCATTATTTTTTTTTTTATTAATAAATTAAATTTAATTAGAAGCGCCAAATGAGGGGTCAGATGATCTTATTTCTCCTTCTTTCATTGGTGTGTGTTCTGCATGTAAATTTGCTGAATTAAGAGAAAAGGTGAGTTTGTTGGTGGGTAATTCAAAAATGGTGAGAATATTGTAAATTCACCGCCGATTATAGGTTTGTGGTTTAGCTATGAAAATAATGCTTAGCACAGAAATGAACCATTAGATTCAACATGTACAAAGAGATAAATGACAAGGAGATAAATGAGTAGAAGACGTCCAGAAACTCGATGTTAAATTTTTCACCTCAAGCTCGGTGAGGTCCGCAAAAGGTGTCCCAAAATTGAAGCGCAGTCGCTTTGCAGCCAATTGCAAGATCTCTTTTGGGACGAGCGAAATTTAGAATTAAAAATGAAAATGTTTGCGCACAAGCGAGCTAGAAATAGAATAGAATAGATTCAATGCTCTGTTAATTTTTTTTATAGATTTGGTAAATTGGAAGAATTATGAATGAAATGAAGCAAAACAGATTTCATTTAATCTAAATCTAAATCCAATCTATAATCTCAATGCATTCCAAAAAATTATAAGCTTTGCTTTGATGTGGGTTTTTTATTTGGAATGAAATAGCATTTATCTATATTTTAGGCTATACTTTGATTTTTATTTATTGCAGTTAGAATTCGTATATTTCATGTAATTTTTACCAGATATTTATTTTCAGGACATTTATATTGAAAAATTCGCAGTCTTTTGTTATATTTTAGTAGGAAGATATTTTTTAATAAGATTTTAAATAAATATAAAAATTTGTAAAAACTCTAAATTAAAAAAAAAAAAAATGTTGTCCAAGCTGGATATAGACAAAAAAAAATAATTTAGTAACTTTGTAATTTGATAGCAAAAATTTGGTTACCAAAAACGAAAAGAGCTATTAAACATACAAATCGGAAAAAGTACAAGAGTTGTGATTAAAAAAAAAATCGAAGAAATTTAAAAAATTAGCAATGAAATGTTATACTGAAACAACACTTAACACAAATTCAATTTAAATTAATATATTGAGTCTTTGTACAAACACAAAAAATTATATGATTACTTTGAACTTCATCATTATACATTTTTTTACTAAAAGTGTAACATTTTCTAAATTTCTAGTTTGGGTATTTTTACAAAAAAAAAAAAAAAATCAAAAATTTAAAAAACGATATTACAGATGGCTAAGGTATAATCTTCAACTATTTCTGCAAAAAATTATAAAAACCAAAATTGAGGTAAAAAAGTTTTTGCTGTTAATACTTGACTTTTTTAGAAAATTTTTCAAAGTGCCTGTTTCTTGCAATCGAACACAAAGAAATCATAAAAAATTAAAAAAAACTACATTTCTTATTTAAAATAACTTCAATAATTTTACAAAAATATTTCTGATTTTAGTTAGAAATAATTTTAGAATTCCAGGGCTGAAAGCATATCAGACACTGGTTTTAGGGTATAAAATATTAAAAAAAGTCCCAAAAAACAACAAATTTTATTTTTCAAAGCTTCTTTTAAATGTCCGACAATTTGTTTTATTAACGATTCTTTAATAAATGCGGTGGATTACTGTGGATAGGCCAACAAATGATACAAATCTTTGAAGCTGAAATCAGTCAGCGGAAGTAAAAAACAAAACATGGACATTCAAACAATTTGACCCTCATTTGATGAGTTGTGTTGAGTTGTGTTGTGTAAAGTACTGGATGTAGAATTTATGCCGACTCCGAACTGATTTTATACTAAACTTTTTTTGTATAACTTCTTTTGCATATATAGCACAAACACATGAAAATATATGAGGTTTTGTCGTTTTTATAACTTTTGCATTTTTGGCGATTTTTTTCGCAAAAATATGCAAATTCGAAATTTACAAAATGATATTACACTAAAAGTACAAAATTTCATAACAACCAAGCTTATTCAACGTAATCGCACATTTTTTTTTTGTATTTGTAATAGGTGTTGTTTCAGATAATATTTCAACAACATATCATAGACAATTTTTTAAATTTGGATCTTATGAGTTTATTTTATTACAACAGGAAAATTAAATATTTTTTCAATAGTCAAATATCACAACTCTACTACTTTTCATCCAATTTTGTACAGAACTTTTTTGAACAAATATTCTTCTCCAACTATCGGGCTATTTAAGCCCGTTCTAAAAGATCAGCAATCGGCACGAAGCCTTATGGATTTTAGTTTTATATGAAATCGAATATTTTTAGCCTATAGTGCCGACGCGTTTTCCTAAAAACGCAATAACTATTCCACCAACTTACTTCAAAGTTGTTAAGTAATTAAAAAATATATTTTTGAGGGGCTGACTTCGAGTTTTTTTTAGTTTTAATACTTACCTAAAACAATATTTACTCAAATATCTCTAACCATTTTTTCACAATCCTTGCTTAAAAAACTCCTAAAATTTCGACAAAATTAGGTGGATTGTCCTTTAAAAACGGGATAATTTTTCATACATGCTATTGGGGCATTCCACAGAAAAGTCAATCGTGACCAAACAATTAACACTTATTAAAAACTTATTATTTTATGACATTATCTAAGAGAAGCATTTTAATTTTATTAATTTAAGCAAGTTATACATAAATCGATTTACCAGGATGATCAAATCATTTGCACTGTTTCACCAAAGTAGTTTTTCTTTTTCATACATGCTTTGTAAATGTTTTGTAAACTTTTTCTTTTAGCAAAAATAGAAGGCATTGGCTAAAGATAATGAAAACGTGGTTGAGACAAGGAAAGAAAAATATTTTAAATTGGTTTTTTAATTACTAAATTATATAATTTCGTTACTACTTAATTACCCAATGAAACTACAACATCACCAATCTGTCCGATACGTGACAGTAGATGTCTTATTTTTCTCTTGCATTTAATAAAATTAATATTAAGTTTGAACGTACAATCAAGAAACAGAATGTCATCTATTTAATTTGACAAAAGGGCTTCACTACAAATGAGTAAATTTAGAATTTAGAAATCTCAAAAAAAAAATAGTTGAATTTGTCTGTACATGACCGTGGAATGCTCCTATTATACAATTATGTATATGAATTTTATAAATAAATTAATATATTTATTTATAAAATTAATATTTATATTAATAAAAAAGAAATTTTTCAAATTAATAAAATACTTTGAATCCAATTTTATGTTTTTTTTTCATTTAAATTCGGTTCATTTAAATTTCATTAAAAGATTTTTAGAATTAATAAAATACTTTGAATTAAATATCAGTTTATTTTAGATTCTTTTATATTCCTTATAAAGATTTTTATAAGACTAAAATATTATTAATTCAATTAAATTTTATTTTTATTTCCTAATATATCCTAATTCAATCACAGGAAATATTTTTAAGTGCATTCTATTGTTTTGTTAATGAATAATTATTTCATAAGCCGAATCAGAATTCCATCTTTCTATTCGGCTAATGAAATATCAGAAAATTTTCCTTGAAATAAAATAAATTTCAAATAATCTTTGAATCCAATTTCAGTTTATTTTTATTTTCTTTTTTATTCATTATAAAGATTTTAAAATTTAAAGTTTAATACTAAGAATCTAACTTAATTTTATTTCATAATATATATATTCTAAATAAATCAGAGGACAAATTTTAAATGCATTCTATTGTTTCGTTAATGAACAAACATTTTTTCTACTCCTGATTAAGCAATGACTTTAAGCCGAATCAGAACTCCGTCCTTCTATTCGGCTAATAAAATATCTAAAAATCTTTATTGCAACAGCAACCAAAATAAGGCTACAACCATAGTATAATGATACAAGTAGTAGCGACAGCTCTAGCTGCAGTCAACGAATGTCAAACAAAAGAAAATCAAAACGAGAGCGTGCTATGGTTGCTATGGCAGCTGATGCAAAATGGAGATGTTTTGTGTCAAATTCTTTCTTAGTTTTCTTTTGTTTGACATATACTGACCACAGCTCGTGGGAACACAGGTAGTTGTCAAGGCCACCTAATAGATTGTTTTATCATGGCTACAACAAAATCACACCAAAAATGTCCAACTAGTGAGAAAATTAATTTGGCAACTATGTACATGCAAAAAGAAGCTGTCAAGCTGTGTTTTCATTTACAAAATTTACAATATTTCTTTGTCTTGCTTTTCTTCCAATTTACCAAATGTATTTTAATAAGAATGAAAACAATGCGATTAATATTCAAATAGGAAGAAACAAGCAAGGACATTAAAAAAACCCAAACGGTCCCAAAACAGATCTTCGAAATTGGCTGCAAAGCGGCTGCGCTGTGCCACTGCAGCTGCGCTTTAATTTTGGGACACCTCTTGCGGACCTCACCGAGATTGAGGAGAAAAATTTAACATTGAGTTTCTGGACCTCTTCTACTCATATAACTAACTCTTTGAAACTACTATAAGAGTATTCCCAGCAAACCAAATTATATCGTTAAAGTGATAGAAAATTAACGATTATGTTCTCTATGTTGTCGATACAAAACGACATATCGTTAACAATATCGAGATTAAACATTATTTCGGTATTGACACTATATTGACGCATAAAAAAATGTTTTTATCGTAACGACGTACAGTGGACTGTTTGGGCTGTTTAGATGGAATTAAATCTGTAACTCGAGTTTGAGTGCACAGAATTATTTGAAATTTGGGATTTAGGCTATTGAATGACATATCTTCCTTACATGTAAATTTCATATAGATAGACTGTATGGTACAAAAGTAATAAAAATTTGTATGGGAAAATTTGCCTTTTCGCTTCCCTACATCACTATTTTCTATTTTTTTTTAGTGGCATAACTAAAGCACATGTTTATGTAAATGTATGTTTATAAAATTCTTAGCACACCAAAAATTATTTATCCATTATTAATGTGTTTTTGTTTGAGGATACTCTCGACCCACCAAAAACGGTAATTTTTGCCATATTCCAGGTGAAATTTGATCCCTCCTTGTGTGTTCTTGAATTTACTTTTGTCAATTTCTTAAAGTTTATTATATTTACTTAATATTTACATTTAAGGTTTGGCAACTTTTTGGAATCCTTCCCATTCAAGAGGTTCTAACCTTAAGTTTTTGTAGTTGTATGTAATTTGCTGTGCATTAATTCAGCTACTACACCTTTCTTCAGTATTTTATTTACAGAAAATATAAATTTTTTTCAACTGCCCTATCTTTTCTTCCATCCTCTGTCTACCCTTCCCTTCCTTCAAAATTACTGTTCATTTATTTATAAACTTATGACAACAATTATTTGATACCAATCATTTCTTTTAAAAATATTATTTAACTAAAAAGTTCTAAGTGAAAACGTAAGTGTAATTTAATTAAGTTTGAATGAATATATAAATTTGTCTTTATGTACTCCCCCACCATCCTCTACCCCGCCCATTTCACAAAATTACTGTTTATGTATTTACAAATCTTTTATTGCATTACACCAACTACCAAGTCCACTTGCCCCGCTTACGTGCCGAAATTTCTCCTAAACGAACTAATAAATTTGTGTTAATTCAGTTCCTTCTTTCTCTTACTTCTTTCCGATTTTTGCAAAAAAAGATAATTTTGGAACACCAATTTCAGACGCAACTTCTCTCTCCTCTTTTGATATTTTGAAATTACATGTGAGTTATTCTGCATTTTTTTTAAAGAGTTTTAATAGTTGACAGTTTTTGTAAGTTTTTGCCAAAGTTTTGCAAAAAGACGGGCCTTTTATTGTAAAACTTTTTGGTACTTTTATGACATTGATTTTTGTTTTTTACTGTCTTTGCCGCTTTTTTGATCCAAACATCAAAAAGTTCAAAATTTTTTACATAGAGGTTGCCTAAGAAAACGTGAGTTTTCTCAAAAAGTGCAAAAACGTGCACCGTAATATTAACAGCAAAGTTCAACTATATTATAACTTCAATATTTACGCTCACTGTAGGTTAACCGAACTTAACCAAAATTTTCTAGGCTCACCCAAAGTTTAAAAAAATTTTTTAAGACTTCAACACAAGAACGCGTTTTTCTAAAAACTGTTCAAATTTATTGAACTTTTGATTGTACCAGAATATAGTACTTACAAATTACGCCCACTTTCTTATTACAAATTACGGTCAAGAAAGTTAAGATTAGCGAGTAACAGGCGCACTACCCAACAAACAAAAGCTCTCGTTATTGTGGTCAGTGATCAAAAGCTTTAATTTTATAAAAGCCTGACTATATTAGCGCCAAATTCAAAGGCTTTAAGATATATAAAGAAATTAATATATAAATGACAAAAGAGCAAATTAGAAAAAACTAAAATAATAAGATATCCAATTTAATAATTTATATAAACTAATTATCAAATATGACCAAGAAATTAATAGGAAAAGTTATTAAAAATTATTTTTTACTTTGTTGTGATTTTTATGTCGGTTTTTTTTCTATTAAAAAGTTTTTATAAATGAAAAAATTCATTCTGTATATTTATTTATTCCCGAAATATAGATATGTAGCAACTAGTGTCGGACTGAATATTCGGCATCGGTTTCAACATAATCAACTTTTTTAACACTAAAAAATTGGCAGAGAGGCTTTAAGAAATATAAAGAAATTAATATATAAATGACAAAAGAGCAAATTAGAAAAAACTAAAATAATAAGATATCCAATTTAATAATTTATATAAACTAATTATCAAATATGACCAAGAAATTAATAGGAAAAGTTATTAAAAATTATTTTTTACTTTGTTGTGATTTTTATGTCGGTTTTTTTTTTCTATTAAAAAGTTTTTATAAATGAAAAAATTCATTCTGTATATTTATTTATTCCCGAAATATAGATATGTAGCAACTAGTGCCCGACTGAATATTCGGCATCGGTTTCAACATAATCAACTTTTTTAACACTAAAAAATTGGCAGAGAAATATTTATCTGCTCCGTCAACGAGCGTGCCTAATGAACAACTAGCTTTAGCGCTGTTGGGCAGATTTTTACGGATAGACGATCTAAACTTCTTGGGGCAAGCTGGCAAGTTGCTTTTTTTAAGCTTACTATATAACTATTAACTTTTTATGATTAATAATCATATCATTGATTCAGGTTATCATCGATTACCTATAAAATCAATTTTTAAGCATTTTGTTTTTCTTATAAACTGAATTGTTACGTTTCGGCTTTAATTTTCGACGAAAGCGTAAAGGACAAATTATCATATTAGCTTGAAATTATCTGACAGATTTCAATTAGTACTGCGTTTCTGCAGTTTTCCTCGACTATATGAAAACTAAATTCAACTTAATTCTACGTCATACTAACGTCTTTAAATCAATTACATAAACATTTGAACTGATAATAACTGCAGAATGACATAAAAAAGGAATTGAATCAATTTTCTTTCTAGAGCTACAGAAAAGCAGTGCTGACAGAAATGTGGCTTTGAACTCAAACTTAGTGATTGCTGTTTTTTTATTGAAATTAATGAATACCGAAAGCAAGGACTAAATTTTATTATTTTTTTATTCAAATTCGATTGGACCCTAGCAGCAACCCCCGTTGAATCAGAAGACTACTGCAGCATAGTTAAGCACATGCTAGATGCGTGACTTGTAAAGTGTAAAAATTTTCATCAAACTGATCTAAAATACTGATGGATCTCAGGTACACAACCTACCTGAGCAAAATGTCAAATTTGCGCTTTTGCTGGTATCATTGATCTCGACTCTCTTCTAATTTGGAGAATAGAAGAAACATAATAAGATTAGCTAATGCTTTAAAAGGCAGAAAACAGTATTATTGATAAATAATAAAAGCTAGGTGAAGTAATTTAAGATAAACAAGACTTTTGATTTAAAAATACCAAAGTTAAATAAATTCAAATATTGACGTAAAGCAAAATTATGTTTAAAACAAGTGTTATTAAAATGATCACAAGCAACTACCATTTGAATTATTAAAACTGGTTTTTAAATTATAAGTAACATTTTATGCTTCTTAAAACTTGTCAAAAATTTGACTAAAAGATTCAGGTGTTTTTTTTTATATCTATTATGGTTATTATGGAGACTTTTAAAAGCCAATCAATGTACATTTTTCAAAATGTAAAAATTAAGAATTCATTCCAAAATATTAACTTAGTGGATTTTTTTTTAATTTAAACCATATTAGCACAGAACTCATCGTATTTATCTTATTTGATTAATATTTCGATAGATTTTTTAACATGTGGTTTCTTCAACATCTACAACAATAAGCTTCACACTATCACAGAGACAGTGATTAAATATTATATAAAGATTTTCACCATTCATCAAAGCCATGAGGTATTCATTTCTGTCATCAGAGAACATAATTGAAACGGAACACAAACACATGAAACACACATGAACAGAATACCTCTTCAGCAAATAATAACCGATAGCACGAAAATGTACCAATTGAAGTACAAAAACAAAAAACAGCTGAGACCGGCATTTCACCATTAAGTTGTTCAGAGCCATGCCAAACAAGTGTTAAAGCGAGACAAAACAACAACAAACTGAAATTTTCGCAAGAAACTGTTTCGGCAAGTGATAAAATTCCACAGCACGAAGCAGCAGCAGATAAGGAATTGGTATTAAATAAGAGAGCGAAAAGCATTGAATTCAGCAACTAGGTAATCAGCTGTTTTCCACAACTTGTTTCATTTCCGTTGTGTAACACCATGTGTGTGTGTGGAATGTAATGGCAATATGTGAAACATCACAGCTGTTGATGGTTGCTGTTGAAATTTTTAATTCTGTTTCTGTTCGACTACGAAGCGAAGCGATATACGCACGCACGACGAAGACGATTAAGACGACTGCTACCGCTATCGCTACGGCTACTGCTACGACTACGAAGAATTTCGTCTGCACTGTGGGACTGAACAGTGTATGTGAGTGAATAAAAAAATAATTATTCTCTTACAAGTAGAGCAAGAAGAAGCAGCAACACGGTAGGAATAAGAACGATTGTCGACACGAAATCCATGCTGGAGAACAGTAGGAAACAGTAGAAACGAGCCGAAATCGCAGTCTGAGTGAGGTCTAGAGGTGGCATACAACAGAATAACCCAAAAGTAGCAAACACACAAGACAACAACACGTCAACAACCACGGACGATAAACGGATTTAAGTAACACGACGGCAGAAAGAAACTTCAAAAAATATATATACACATATATTCATAAAGAAGAAGAAAGTAGAATCGAAGAAATAATAATAATATAAAAACCGGCAACAAATACGCAACAATTTTTTTTTTGTCAAATTCAAGCAGAAGACAGCCACAAGCAAATTTTTAAAAGCAATACACAAGTGTAGTGTACGAACAAACGAAGCATATTGATAAAATAATAAAAAACTAGTCGTTTTTTGTCGTTTAGCTTTTTTGGAACTTTTTACTTGTTTACATACATTTCTCTATTGATAAAATGAAGTCATTGAGAATAGTGAACAAACGTTTGCAACGTGTGCAAAATTAAGAAATTTAAAAAACAACATTAAAAAAATTAAACTAATTCAAATTAAATTTAAAAATTTATAAAAATTTTTGATAACTAAGCTATAATAAGAGTAAACATTATAATGCATCTGTGAGTGACAGCGAAAACATTTTTTGTACTAAATGTGTGAGTTATACAAGTGGTAAAGCCGGCATTATTTTAAAAGTCAAAAAGGATCAACCAAATCCAAACAGAAAAAATTAGAGAAAAGGTAATCAAAATAATTTAGTAATCATTTTTGTTTACTATAAATGTGTGAAGTGAAATGCATTAAAAAACATTGTAAATAAATTTCAAGATATGAAAAATATGGATTAATATATTGTGTATTTTTTTTAAATTTGTCTAAACCAGACGATCCACGGTGCATTTATACGCGTGAAAAGTGCAAAACTAATTATATGACAAGAATAATCAAATTAAATATGTATTCACTATAAAAAATAATTGAAAAGTGCTTAAAAGTTACATCAGACTGGTGTCTGTTGGTGTCATCTCCAAGTAACTATAATAAAATTTTGTAACAAAGCCCACTGTGCCAAGTAGCGAGTAAAAAGTTTTTAATAAAAGTTTTCAAAGCTTGGCAGCACTAAAACTTCGCACAAATCCCAGCACACACATATACACAGCCATAGTTCTAAAACACTGAAAGTTTAAATTTCAGCTGTTGAAAATTTAAATAGTGCTTAGGTAGTAATAATTATTAAATTACCCGAAATAAGCCCGTTCCAAGTGTTTCTATTTGTTTAATATTTCCAAAAGATTCATAAAATATACAGGAGTGCAAAATTTCAGCGAATAATTTTCAACATAACCTCAATTACGACAATATTTGCCTAAATAATTTGCAATTAAATAACGTTTTTTGTTTTTGTTGCGCTCCTAGTTGGACAACATGGACCTTCTGTGCACCGAAAATATAATGTTAAATGAAAAAGAAACACTATGCCAAGAACACTCCAACAGTGCCACATCCATAAGTTCACCCTACTCGACGCACTCTTCCACTTCGTCGGGCTATAATTCAATAGGTAGCAGTACAATCTGCAGTGGTAGCTGTGACAACAGCTCCAACGCCTCAGAGCACTCCGGCAGCAGCAGCACAATATCTGCAAACACGTTGTCCTGCTTTGGTGATGAACAATCTTCGCTAGACGGATGCATCGAAAATGTCACCAGCGCTATTGCAGACGAAAGCCAACACTATCAACCGCAATCATATCATTCGGAAACATATCATCAACAGCAGCAGCAACTAGAAAAGCAAAGCACCAACGCTGTCTACACCAACAACGTTATTAATCGTTCGCTAGATTTTGTTAATACAGCTACGGAGGATCCTACATTTCTTACCGATCGCTGTTTAGAAAATGCTCTCAAGGCGGAGGAGAAACGTCCACACACCGTCTGCACCTATTTCAAGACAGTGCAGCAAGATATTACACCACCAATGCGCAAGATAGTCGCTGAATGGATGATGGAGGTAAGTAACATTGTTGATACTTTTCCTACTCCCTTGCAGAGTGAGTATTCAAGGAGCATTATTAAAATTTAGGGCCCTAAAACAAGAATTTCTGATGATGTTCTGTTGGCTTGAACTTGTGTTAATTTCGAGACTATCGAGGCCTCGTTTAATTCGCACGCAACATAATAAACTTAAACTTTGGGAAGCTTTAATTTGTAAACGTTCATAAATTTTGTTATTGCTTATGCATTTTACCAAAATAGCATGGTCCTTAAAGCAGCGACTAATACATGAAACAGATCTTCGAATCAATAAATATGCCCTCAAAAATGAAGGCATTTTTATTATAAATCCCATTACTCACAAAATTATTTTGCACTGCCGAATTATAGTTCAGACATGAAATAAACTGCATCAATATCCATCAAAAATCAGCCTACAAATTTGTAATTGCAAGATTAATTTTTCCCTACAGTAATAACTGCAAAAATTAATTTTGTATTTCTTATATTTAAGTTTATTATAAAGTTAAAGCTATGATTGGCGGAAAACAATAATTTTCGAGTCTTGAAAACTTTTCTATTGCTCACGGATAAGAAAATTTGCCATATTAAGACTTCAAATGAAGCTGGAGTTAAGCTTTATCTATATAATTAATAGGCAAACAAGTTTTGTTGTGAAATGAACTCCTCTTAAATATATCGTGAAACTTTTGGAGGGGGCTTAAAATATTTTGAAAGATTAATTAAATAGCAGTAAAAGTTGCTTTTCAATCGATTATATATTTGGTTTGAAAATCACTTCTGAGTTGGTAGATACATTTCTATTTTTTTCAAAAAAAAAAAAAAAAAAATTAGGAAAAATTTAGTTTTGTGCATAACTCAAATGCCAATAATGTGAAAACGCACTTCAATGAATTAAAATATTCAATATCTAAGCAAAGAACTTGGTCGAATTTTCACGACTTTAAATAAATGTTGTGCTCTCGTGCTTTATACTTTCAAACGTGAAGCAAATCGTTATCATAAAATAAGCTTAAATATTTTTTAATAATGTTTTTATAAAAAAATCCGTAAACTCTTTATTTTATTATATTCTAAGAAAAATATAAATTGGTTTATCTTTATTTTTAATGAAAATATTTTAATGCATAAATGTATGCACATCTTAAAAAGTTCTTGTATTTTTAAAAATATCTTTAGAACAGTTTTCATTATCGACGTTATATTTTTTATTTATTACGTTAAACATTTTTCAAAAACATATTTTATACTTTTGATTTTTGTTCGTGTGTCGAAAATGCGGAAAATGCGAGTCTGTACAATAATAAGGCTTATTACGGTTCACAACACAACACAACATTAATTTTTGTTTTTATTGTGTACATTGCTAATACTTAAAATAAGACACAGCAGTGTATTGCTGTGAACCGTAATAGGCCTAAATTTCATAATTTGAATAAAATTGCCTTTTTAACTATATTTTATTTATTTATTTCTTAGATTGAAATCTTTATGCTTCAAGATTATGTAAAAACCTTAACACTTAAATCATCAGTCCCAGAAACTTTAAAAATAAATACAATTGGTTACATAAAATGTAAATAAATTAAATAAATAGATTTACTTATGATAAGTATTATATTAGAAATAACTTTTAATAATAAGAGCATTTTAGCATTGTAATTAGTTATTTCTTAGTACTTTCTGCTACTTATCTTACGTATCCGCAAATGCTTACCTATTTAAAGGTGCATACTTTCAGCGTTGGATGCTCCAAAAGAAGACCTCTACATATATTTTTAACGCCCATTAACTAACGTTATTGCATATTTATAATGCATATGACTAACTAACTTTTTCATCACCAAATTAATTAATTGTGTTTCAGAGCATTTCTCTGTTCATTTGAAGTAGTTTTTATTACCATGCCGGTTACACATTCCATTTCCTATATTTCCAAGAATCTGTTCTTCCCTAAATACGTATTTGTCGACAACGACATTCGCCATTTGTGCTGCTTGAGTGTGCTTTAATAATAAATTTTGTTACGATCAGCAATCATTCTGATAACACTAACTGGCGCCAGACCTTTAACACCTTGCGACGCATTAAAAAAAAATGCAACTTTCATTTCAGTGCATGCGCAAATTTGCTGCCATTCATAAAACAAATCAAATTCCATTTGTTATCAAAACTAAAATTGCGGCGACCCTCTGCAAGACCTCAATAAATAAAAGCTTATCTATCAGCTGATTTAGAATGCAGAGGGGGAAAAACAGCTAAAATCTCGCCTTGCGAACTGATCAGCAGGCTTAAAAATAAAGTGTGAAAAAATGTGCAAACATTTCCCTGATATATTAGATACAATGTGTCTCAGCAACAAATTATTTGCTTGATAAGATTAAGTATACCTACTTCTATCTACTACCTATAAGCTTGTTATAAATTTGTTTTCGTTATATTAACAAATTTAAATTCTTAGCTCCTAAAGAATGAAGAGAGAGAGCTTTTTGTGTGTCTTAAGGTAGCTCTTTGTGCGTCTTTAAGAAGATAACACTTTGCTGGCCTGTCTGTTATTGAGTGGGCATTTTATAGGCGTACTTGATCTTTAGAAATCAATTTAGCACTAGTTTTTAAGGTGTTCAAATTGCTTGCACAATTTCATGATGTTTATAATATGATGATCTCTGTTTTTCTTGAGCATTTATTTTCATATTGAAAATGTGAAAACAAAAACATTGCCTGCAGGTTTATTAAAAAGAAAAAAACATATTCAGACAGGCGTTTCTCAATTTAATTCCCATTTAAAATTATTCTATAGTCAAATTTGCAAATTAGATCTGTTAATTGCTTCAACTTTTCATGTGCTGCTGCACGCATTTGTCAGTCATTTTGGCAAAAACACTATTGTTATTGTCACTAGATTTGTCTTTGCTTGTGTTTAGCTAAATCACTGTGCATTTCTATCTCTTAATCTATGAGTATTAATTATATAAAAAGCATAAATGTCAAAGCATAGCAAAGAAAAAAGCAAACAAATAATGGCAGGTAGCCAACAAATAAATTCTGTAGCTTTTGAATTGTTCTGTAGCTTCATAACTTGTATTTGCATGTAGTTACTTAATTTGTGCTTGCCAAAGGTATTGACTTGATAAGCTAAACATATATTGTATTAATAATAATTTTTTTTTAGTTTGTGAAACTAATCAGCAATCAGTTTATTTGTAAATATGCACAATATTTTATCGTTTTTATGCTGAAGCCTAAATATATACAAATTTTGAATCAATTTTTAATCAAGTTTCGTTAGTAGGCATAATAATATTTTGATAAAATCTCCCAACTTATTATTTGTCTCAAAAGTGATTAACGTATATTAAGTGCTTCAAAATGTCTTTATAGATAAAAAAGTGTAGCTGTAAAATGTTATAACACTTATACTTTATTGATATCGTTTGCAGATTGTCTTAACTTCTTTGATCAAAAAAGTTCTTACACGTGCCGTAAGTTCTCAAAAAATCTAATCATATGAAGAAAATTTCTTAACAGGAAATAATTGAAATTATATTCTGCCTTAAATAAATTCTCAGCATTCTTTAAAGCGAAAAATTGTATACTTACCATGAGAATGTTGGGAAAGCAAACCTTTTTTCTGAAGCCCTACCTTAGTTTGATAAACCTTTCATTTTAACAAACGATTGCTGTTCCTGTTTTGATGCTCAACACTTTAACATTCACCTCTCTGACAGCATGGTACAACAGGTTGATGTTACGCTTTCGTTAAAAATTTACCTATATAATATTATACAGGCTCAGATAGATAGGCTCAGGTAGCTAGGCAAATTATTGTTTTGAAATATTATGAAAGATGCTTGCTTGGTCGGTTTGTTGCGACGACTGGCTCTATTGTTCCTTAGCTGATGTGCCCTTGAAATAACTTGGCTTTGTTTTTCTTTTTGTTTTTGGTCTATTGTAAATGTGTGAAAGCATTGAGATTGACTTAGTTTTAGCTTCATTTACATTTTCGAAAGAAATGTGCAATTGACGAGCGAAATTTGAAAGATGGTAATGATTAAATATTTTGTCTGAAATAGTCTCGTAGACGTAACAGTTTCTAAAAAAATTGTGCTTGTAATTATTATTATTTCTATTCTTTATTCAGTCGCTGGACAAATTTCTTACATACTAGAATCTATATACTATTACATTAAGACTAAAGCAAGAATAAGCTATAAACATTATTTTTAAAAACTTCTTTAGATACAGTAAATTCAGAAAAACTATTTAAAAATAAATCATTATATAAAAATAAAGCCCTTGTTATTGGCTCATTTTTAGAATAATTCGTTCTGAATTTATTTCTGAAAAGTAACTTAAAACGTCGCAGCTGCCTTGAAGGCACATTAAACATAATCAGTTCAAGAAGAGACAATAAAATATCGTATATGAAAACCAGGGAGCTAATATTTCTTCTCGTTTTAAGAGTTTTCAGACCTAGAAGCATGCATCTTGCATTATATGAGGGCATAAAGTCAACAATTAAAGGTAGCAATGGAAACTTTGAAAAAGATTTTTTAATTCTTTCCAAGCGAAAAGAGTGCGTGGCATAATACGGACAACAAATTATTGCTGCATACTCTAAGCTTGATCTTACAAACTAATTGTATGGACTTTTGCAAGTATGAGGGTCCTCAAACTAGGAACTATTTATTTGAATAAAAGCAAGCAGATAGTAGGGAAGGTGTTCTATTTTTATCCGGATTTTAGTTATATCCATCTACAAGTTTTCCCTCAACATTTCTACAATTTTTTACAGGTTCTTCACTCTTATTTTTGAAATGAAATTAAATTTAATTAAATGACGTTTAATTGGATCATCTGGACGTTTTCAATAAATCGAAATGCTAATTTTTTCCAGCCAACCTCAAATGGTCTAAGGTACAGTATGCGTACAGTATGCGACTGTACCTTGGCCCATTTGTATTTGTACCTTGGACCATTGAAAATAAACCTTAAATAAATTCTTAATATTAAAGAAACTAAATATGCCTACATACATATAGCAATTTTATATTGTTTTTTTTTGTGGGAAAACTGTTTTTTAAAAATAGTAATTAAACATAAACATTCAGGAAATAACATAGTGTTTTCTGTGTTAAAATGAAAACATGAATAAGAATGTAAATAAGAATGTAAATGGGTGCAAATGAGAGTATGTATGAGAACCTGCAGCAATAAATTGTTAAAATATTAATAAATAAAATCACAAAATGTTTTCCAATTTGATAAAAAAAAATACTTTTCAACTGAAAAAAGACTTTTTCCTTGTTTTGCAACACACACGTACAGCTTATGGTTCGTTGAAATATTTCGTTGAAGAACATGAGCGTGCATGTTTAGTAGATAAACAGCTATAAATACACGGACAGAGGTACATTCGGTCAAAGGTACAACACCTTTTCATACGTTTTAGGAATTATAATATTAAGATGATCAATGAAGGTTAGCTTTAAGTCAAAGATAACCCTTAGATCACGAATAGTATTTACTTATTTATAGTATTTATTGATTTATAGCGATTCATCAAGAGAATAAACTTGAATTAACAACATTCTAAACCTTAAAAAAGGACATATGGAAACATTTATTTATATTTATGGCAAACCATTATTAGCTCTGCATCAGTAATTAAAACATTATCCAGGTCGGACTGCAACGCTGCAACATCAGTCGGACTGAAGACATTTTGAAATTTTGAAAATCTGATGTATTTACAAATGTCATTAATGTATGAAATAAAAACCTAAGGGTCCAAGTATACTTCCTTGTGGAAGCCCAGACGTTGCTATAAATTTGGCAGAATTTACAATGTTTAAGGAGACAAAACAAGCACGAGAGCTCAAGTAGGATTAAATCCATTGTAGCCAGCTTGGACACTAGTAAATTATGTGGTACCTTGTCAAAGGCTTTTGTGCTATCTTAAAAATGAAAAATCCCTTTTTCGATTCCCCGGGAGAAATTATTCAGAATCGGGCTGATAGTTCTTGGGCCAGTTTTGAAAACTGGTAATTGCTGCAGTTTTCCAACCGTCGATAAAAGAGCCCAGTATAATAAAGTGTAACAACAACTTTTTGAAATTTTTCTGCAACAATGTGCATTAAATTGTCCCAATAACTTGACAAAACAAGAAATCGAAATGCATGCTGCTATCAAAACAAACAACAACAGAAGCTACTACTGAGGCACCAGCTGCCGTTTTAATTTCTGTGCAATTGCATAAAAAAAGTTGAAGTTGAATGTAAACAAACAACATTTTAAAACTCCTTCGTGAGTTTCTTCTTGAAAACTTTTGAAACACAACCAAAAACATAGCAGCAGCAGCAAATGTTGCTACTCTACTTTGTAAAAAACATTGTGTAGCTTGCATGTGGATCGTCACAATACAAACAACGCTAGTTTTTTAACTGTGCCACGATAACATTGAGCTTGTGGCAAACTGATCGATGCAAGAAAGACTTCAGCAACATACACATAAGTCGTGAGAACGACAGATGCAAACGTTAAATCAACAACGTTTATTTCTTATAAAAATTGCAAGCAACGTGGAATCACTAAGATGCGATCAAGGAGCCAACCGTTCAACCAGCCGACACACATGTCGCCCAAAAGATCCTTGCAGCTAGTATGACGACAAAACAAGGACTGCTACCCATGCGTTTGTTATTTGCTATACAGCCTATATTCTTTACTGAGGTAACCCTAAAGGTAGACAATAATTGAATACCATTCACCTCAAATGCTCGAGGAGCAAGACGTAGCTGAGACGAGAGTCATTTGTTGTACAGTTCATTTCATATATCGAAATGTTTATGAACAAGATTACGTGTTGCTGCATGCAACTTGAAATGTTGAAGCAACCTTTTGCCCGATCTCAATACCGATTTCGATTTTGATCGTAGTGGAGTGAACAACAGCAATGTCTGCGATGAAAAAAAGAAAAGAAATAAGGTTCGTACATAGTGTATGTGCAAGGAAGGAACCCTCAAAATACTTTTAGGCCGCAACAAAACAGAGTTGCAGCTGCCGAGAAAAGACCCGACAATAATAACAACGACAACAACAACAACAATGAGAAATAATAATAATAAAATTTAACAGAGGCAGCTAAGGAAATAGCAAGAAAACAAGCCGAATTCGAAGCAGGCGAATTTGAGTGATTGAGATCGAGACAAAGGCTGGCAAATTTAGCTTACTTACCTCAAGTTTTGAGCCTTGAAATTTTGAGCTCATGATGCAAATACTTAAAACTAACTTCTTAACATCTTTAAAATCATGCTTCTTGCCCAGTGTTCATTGGCTAAAAACAAAAGCGACCAGCAGCGATCCTTGACACACTCGAATAGTGGGAAAACAAAGCAGACAAATACATTATAAGGATGCACTATTGACTGTCCAGTACCTCTAACAGAGGTCCTTAACACTGTAGCGTTTCGAATGCAACAGCGTTCTTACCGTCTGCAGTAATTTACCTGAGCAAAGTAGAATAACAACACCTTTTTGAGACGGAAAAATATCCTTCATAAGGACTAAAGACTTGTCAGGCAACACGAACAAAACAAAATACAAGAAATAGGTAGGCGAACTGTTGCGCGTGCGTCGTACAGTTGTTGACAAAAGGACTCAGTTTTTGCATGTTGACGAAAAAGACGACGACGCTGCTCAGTCTGACAGTCCAACTGCTGTCGTCTGCAAAATTTTGAGTACTCTAAGTTTCTTCATCATCAAACGGCAAAGTCAACATGGCAGGAACAACAGGAAGGAAATTGCTTAAGAAACAACCACCAAATAACCCCTTCTTTTAAAAAAAAAATGGAAAAAATAATTCAAAGGGCAGTCAAATAGAGCAGTCAAACGTATAGGGAGGAGTACGAAGGGAAGTGGATCTTAAGAATAAGAGTTCGTTAACTTTGAAACTTTTCACAGACTGTTCAAAGCTACTTAAAATACAGCTAGACAGCATTGTTAAAATTATTGTTTTTTTACCTTAAAGCAAGAGCAAATAAAATGTCTTTGATTTTAAGTTATTTGCAAAAAAAAAAATTTGCAAAACTTGCTGCCAGCGTCTCAACTAATTGCAACTTTTAGTAACTTAAAACCAAAACCTTGAAAAGTTCATTCATTTCAACCAAGTTTGTGGATTTTTTTTTGTGAATTTAAATATTTTCTACGAAATTTATTGAAATATTTATTTTAATATTTTTTTTTTACTTTTTTTTCTTCATCCTTAATGCGCAGTATACGAAAAATCAACAAAGTTGAGAACGTGTTGTAATATTAGACAACAAATATCTTGCTTAACATTGACATTTTTAAAAAACTAAGCAATTTATTTATTTAATAGGGACCGTAACTTTTTTTATTTAAATTCTTATTCTGTATTTAACAAGTTTTGCCTAATCGAGTCAACTCTTTCCGCAAGCAATCGTCGTCTTTTTTGTTGTTTTATTTTGTTGGCTTTTTTTTATTGTAGAGCTCTCGAATTGCACAAAATAATGACAATGAACTTGGCCCCAAAAAAAAAAAACTAAAGAAAAAAAATTTGTAATTGTTATTGCTTTTCTTTTCATTTTTATTCTTTTCCGTAGTAAATTTAATGAAATTGAAAGCCATAGAACTTTTCACTAGAAAACACCATTTAATGCTTTTGAGTTCACCCAAAAACTACGGTTATAGAGCATAAAAATATAATACAAATTGAAGTTTACTACAGGTGCTAGATGCCTGTTTTTCTTATTGCGAGATGGCTCATGTTGTCGTTTGCAATATTTTGTTTGTTATGCTGATCGTTAAAAATTTTAATGACTGCATCGACAAGATCTTTCAATCTGACCATTTGTCTGTCGCTTTGCTACAGTTCGATTGCTTCATAGCAATGATCACCGAAAGATCCTCTACGAGTGCTCTAAGCTATGACTGTGTGAAGTCTGTATTTAATAAGAGTTATGTATGCATAACAAAATTGCCATAACATTTAAGGGGCAATCTACAGTAAATCGCATATATTTTTAGCATGTTTTATGCATGTCTTAGAAATACTGTCATTAATGGATATTAATGGATTATAATAATTTTCGGAGATAAAGCTATTTTTGCTTACAATGAAACTTCGCCATATCATTTTAAAGCTTATCAAATTATTTTCAAAGCTTATCTATTATTATTTTTCGCTTAAAGAACACAATATTTTAAAGTCGAAAATAGTTTTATGTTAATATCACAATTTTAACAACTGTCTACTTTTTAAGGTTCACAGACAAAAGAACTAAATTGTTGTTAAACAAAACAACTTTTTGGTTTTTTATCCGATTAAAATAACGGTTTTAATATTGTACACAGCAGTACATGTTTAAAAAAATAAAATACCGGTGTCTTATAAGATAAAAATAAATAAATAAATAAGTTGAACCCTAAATATTTTCAATTTGTTGCTAGGTATTTATATTCTTTGAAAAAAAAAAATAATTAAATGCTAATTGTACATCTGCTACAGTAGACTGGCACCTTTATGTCTTTGAAAATCTACGATGTTGAAAAGTACGACTTCATATGAATCAAAAGAGACATTTTAAGGTCGCCTAAGCTTTTTGGTAAATTTAAGATTTTCGAAATGAAAATTCTTTAGCACCGTTGTGATTTAAAAATCGATGAAACGAAAAGCGACAATAAAAATAGACATACATATTTAACTATGTGATTAACCATGTGCACAAACCAATTTCAAAGACATTTTAAAAAGGTTGCATTAGCTGTTGAACGGACAGATAAGTGAACTTGGACAAATTCAGTGTATTCTTTTAGGTAAGTTTTTAAAGATTTGAGTGCATATAATTGGCGTTATAACTTTGAGTTGTGTCGCTCTTGCACTAGATAGTGCCAAGTACACCACGTTCAGATCTCTAAGCTGGTTTGTGCATTTTTGAAGGCAAACTTCTTTAGCACCGTTGTGATATGAAACTCGATGAAACGAAAAAGCGACAGTACAGTATTTACACAAGTGCACAAGTTAAAAATCAATTAAAAACCAATTTTAATGCAAAAAAAAAAATAGTTTTATTAATATACCTACATAGTGAATGTTATGAAAAAATAGTTTTTAATTCATAACTTTTGATAGAAAAGAAAGAGATAGTGGGGTCATTTGTTCACATAAGTTATTTTTGAGATTTATTGAGACTATTTTGTAAAAAGTAAAAAAAAAATTTTGGAAAGAATAAATTTTAATTAATTTTTTAAAAAAGACTAGTTTTTAGCGACCGTTTGAAAAATTAAAAATAAAAATTCAAACTTATGGAATTTTAAGTTTTTTAATTTATTTTTAGTTTGCCGACATTTCGGAGTTTTTTTGACTCCTTCTTCAGGGCGCGTTTCTTTACTAACTAAAGTTCAATTTTTCTTAAAAATTAACATATTAACATCAACATACATTTAATTTTCACTAACTAACACAAATGAATATGGAGGAGAACAAAAATTTTTTTAACAATGTAAAAACAAAGGAAATATTTAAACGACAAATACAATTAAAATGTTATTCGAATTTTTGTAATTGGTAAAATGTTTGTATGCTATATTAGTAGAATGTTGTATATTGAGCTTATGTTGTCAACGTCTTCTTTTTTGTTCATCGTTTGTTTTATGCTTTTTTGTATGTGTAGACTTTTTAATGTTGTTCTTATGTTGGAGTTTTTTTCTCTGTCTATTATTTTAGGGTTTTGTAGATCAGCTGTGCCAAATTAATATCAATGAAAAGTGACGTTTAAAATAAAATTATAAGAATAAATTTCGCCAAAAAAATCATAGGGGTCAACAACTGATAGTTTAACAATTTATTCATTTACCATCTACCGGGTTATTACCCTAACAGATTACATGTTTATCTTAACCTAAGTAGAATCTACACCATTAAAGTTATTTGTTTACTATATACAAACTTATAAACTAAGTAATTTACACATTTATATTTGAGCAAATTGAAGAATTTCTAAAAGTAGTCTCTTAAACAAATCACGATTGGTACTAAAATCTAACTGGTTCGCTACCAAATTGCAGTTAGAAAGGCACCTAGATAAAGGTTCGTTAAGGCCATAATTTGTTCTATGATATTTAGTATGGAAAAGCTTTGAAACCCTAAGGGTGCGAGGTGGAATATTGAAAGGAATAAGCTGTAGCAATTCAGGAGAGTTTATTTTGCCATCAATTATGTCTTTTATAAAAAGTATTTCTGCCTGAACTCTTCTGTTAGATAGGCTTTGAAAACCGAGCAATCGGCAACGTACCCAGTACGGCGGCATGTTTTCCCAAGAGTATAATCTACGTAGGGCAAATCTTGTAAAACGTTTTTGAATATTTTCGATTCGGTGTTTCGAAGTTTCGTAGAACGGATTCCACACCATACTTGAGCACTCCAAGATGGATCTGACTAAGCTGACAAAAACTGTCTTAGATGTAAAAGGGTCTAAAAATTCTTTACAATTTCTTTTTAAAAAGCCCAGCTGAGAATTGGCTTTTGAGACAACATAATCTATGTGATAATCAAACATAAACTTGGCATCAAAGTAAACCCCAAGATCTTTGCACTGATCAACTCTTGAAAAACTGATACGATAGTCATGAACGTAGTCATAACCCATTGTAAGGCTTCTGCGGGAGAACGACAATACTTTGCACTTTGAAAAGTTTAGAGCTAGCTGGTTTATGCCACACCAATGGAGAAGGGAGTTTATGTCCTCTTGAAAGTTAACACAATCATTAGAGAAACTTATTTTGTGAAAAAGCTTGAGGTCATCTGCATACAAAAGGCAATTGCAGAACTTGAGTTTTTGCACTACATCATTGATGAAGAGGATGAAAAGTAGGGGACCTAAATGACTCCCTTGCGGTACTCCTGACTTAGCCGCTATTGGCTTAGAGATGTGGTCACCTATCTTAACAAATAGCACTCTATCCACAAGATACGATTCCAACCATTTTAAAAACTGGGAGTGGATTCCATATTTTCCCAGCTTTATTAGTAATACTTTGTGTACAAGGCTATCAAATGCCTTAGAGAAGTCAGTATACAAAGTATCTACTTGAAAACCGTTCTCGATGGCGTTTATGCAGAAATTAGAAAAAATTGTTAGGTTTGTAGTAGTGGATCTACCGGCAAAGAATCCGTGCTGCTGAGTTGATATGTGGTTTTTAATTTAACAATTAAGCAGAACTAGAACAATTTTGCGAAATGTTTATTTCTTTTGTAAAAATTGGACAAATGTCGGATCAAAAGAATAAATTGATTTCCCTGTTTCAGTTAATTGCATTCTACTAAATTTAAAAATTTGTACATTTCTCGAAATTTGTTTGTGTTGTTTTAATGGCTGGTAGGCGGTCTCTATAGTCTAGTAGTAGCGCGCTTGACTGTCGCTCAGGGGTACCGGGTTCGAATCCCGGCCGGGCATGGTCCTAAGCTATAACCTTTCTTTCCTTATTTCTAATCAAAGGAAATTTAAATTACATAAATTTACGACGAAAAGTTGTGGTTGGTGGTGGTAGGAAAAGTTTATGGAGAGGCACGATTAGTAACATGATTCGACAGACGTCAAGGCATAACACTTGCTTCAGATTTAATATCACATGTTTCTACAGCTTCTGCCACATTAAGAACATCCTACAAAAGCTTCAATTTATTGTTCCCTTCTTGTATTCTGTGGTATCACAACGGACCAATTTGGTCGAAGTTGGCTGGTCTAAAAAACCTTCCTCCAGCTTAACCTGACCTAACCTAATAGCTGGTACTCTAGTTTGACATTAGACTTCAAAACATGAAAGCTTGCGAATTTCTGCTTCTCTAAATTTGTCTAGCAGAAAAAAGCAACATTTGATAAGGACTGAATTACTTATTTTTGACTCTATTGCGAATTTTTTGGGAACAGGAAATAGCTGAAAATATCACGAATTCGGACGAGTGTTCAAGTAAGAAAATATTCCTTTTTTTACAACAAAATAATTTTTTGAGTGAAAAGTCCATGGCCCATAATCATAGTCAAAGTAAAAGTCAACTCTAAACTAAGTATAAGCATTTTTGACAGTTTTCCAATATAATATGTTGTCAAAAAGCTTGCACTAAATCTAGAGTCGACTTTTATTTTGACTATGATTATGGGCCAATGTTTTGGACCTTTTTGAAAAAAGATAAAAACTATATACACTGATCCAAAAACAGCGTAGATATTTGCATCGAAAGTCAAAACTTTGATTTTCAAGTAGTTTTTTCTCATTCTTAGGTAACGATTTTTTATGAAAAAGTCGTGCTGAGCTGATCTCAATTTGAATTTTTAAAAAATGCCGACAAACATGATGAATAGCAACAGAAGTTGAAAAATGGTGACAAAGTTGAACAATTTTAGCGAAATTTGAAATTTTATAAATAAATAATAAAGTTTAATGACATTTTGTCAGTTTCCGATTTGTATGGTCCTGAATTACACTTCACATTACATGTTTTTGCAGTTCAATGAAATAAATAAAACTATATAAAATTTGTACTTCTTTGAAGGGAAAAATCTGTATCGTAACGTATGTATCGCCACGCATAATATTATGGTATAAAAATAATATAATTCATACATTATTCCAGATAATGTTGAAATAACTTTGATAAAAAAAAACTCGTGCACACTTTGCAGATTTTTTCGTTTATATTGATGCAGACAAAAACCTCTTCTATTTTTTGTGTCGTAACGCGTCCTTTTTTGTTTGTTTATATCTTTGGACAATACTTTCGATCGCTTTCACCTTTTACACTAAATATATTACTACTAGAGTGCTATCAAAAAATCAAAACAGGACTCAAAAATTTTACATTTTTGTTTGCTGTTTTTTAAATTTTTTAAAAACGACCGTAGAACTGCCCATTTGTATTCCACCAGAATTGTTTTTTGGTCTCTAATAAAAAAAATCTATGTAAAAACCTAATTTTAGTGAATCAACCAACCCAAGTGTACATAACAGTTTTGTACTGGGTGTGTAGTTTGGAATATCATTTATTTACCAAAAATATAAAATTATAAAAATTAAAAACGTTATATTTAAAATGGGAGGACAAACGACACTCTCTTAGTTTTCTAGCCATAACAACAATTATTTGAATTTAATTTTGCGGTTAACCAGAGTCGCGCATCCATATGCTTGGTTACTTTGCTCATCAGTGGTGGTGGTCAGTGCTAATATTTCCCGACGATGAAGACCTCAGAGGCTTCATCCTCTACTGCACATAGTCTCAGTTTCAGTCCCAGAGTCACTGTCTCATAGTCTCACAGAGTCGCAGTCCCAGTAGTCAGTTTTTGCCACTTGGTTGCACACGCAGCAAATTATAATTGAACGCACGCTTCTGCACCAAACAGCAGTAACAAGATTTTTGCCCGATTATTGTGTGCGAACCATCACCAAAATAGCAACGACAGCAACAACAAAAAAACATCATAGAGTCGCTTACACTTAATTGTAGGTGTTGTTGTCAATTTTTGTATGCTGTGGTGGGTTGTGTTGTGTTGTGTTGACTTTGATCGACATTTGGCACAATTTCCGTCACTCTGTCACATTAACTCGACTCAATAGTTTGTGGTTTATTTTTTCAATGCCATCATTGATAAATGTTTCGTTGCACCAAACAACATATTGCATATTGTTGCAACTAACTAAATTATCTTATATCAGCGGTGTTTTAAAAATATTTTTGTACAAAACTTTGCGATTTTATCAACATGCGCGTGCGAATGCATACATTTTTGTATTCGCTTTACTTAATTACTCTGTAATTGCTGAAAAACTAGTAGTAATTAGGTTAAAGCCAACAGTTGTGAATGGTGATGAATGATTGTGGTCAACTAACAACCAAGTCTACTAACTATTAAGTGCTTGCAGCTTTCGCTCTCTAAAATATCCGGCGCCAATAGAAGTGTTCTAAATGTCGCAATCTAATTTGTCGAGTCTGGCATCTTGATAAATACATTAATTTATTTACCTTATCTATGTGAGGAGGCTCCTCTTCACTCTCTACCTCTGTCGCTGTCTCTCCTTCTCACTCTACATTATTAGGTTTTTAATATGTATTAACTTTTATTATTAACTTACTATTTTTGTTAGTTGTGTTGTTGTTGTTGCATGTGTTCGTTATCAATTGGTGTCAGATGATTGCTCTTGACACTTGGTTTGCTGCGAATTTTCAGGCAATTAATTTTATTTGCCAAGCTACAAAGTTTTACCATTAAATATTTGTAAAGCTAAACTGGTTGAAATTGAGATCCATTGGAAATCCAACCGAACTGCTTATTATTTATGTAAACTCCCAATTTACAATGTTAAGGTAAGAGGTTTACAGGTCGCCACCCTAAAGGTTTTTGACTCATAACTCATCACAAAATCAACCGATTGTTTATACTTAGAACTGTTGGTTAGAGGAAATAAGACGCCACAACCCTGAGATCATTAAAATCATTTGAATTCTCAAAAATAAAAATGACAGGAAATTTTTTAAATTATATAAAACCGATTGCTTGAAATTTTGGCTGGTGGTTTGCCATCGGTTGAAAAATTTTGCAGAATTCCATAAAAAAATAGAAGTGGCAATGTGCAAATCACCAAAAGTAGCTGCCTGCATGTTGACGCAATTTTGAAAATAGCACGAACAAATTGGAAATTCTTGGATCTGTTTGAAATTCTAATTGGATTCTGTAAATTGTAAGAGCTAACATGTTTACCTCCAATTGTCGAATAAAATGTTCAATTTATGAGCCAAAACAAAAACATAATTTTAATTTTTCCATTTATTAAGAATAATATTTCACACAGTTCGTTCGCTCCAGAAGTAGATTTTAAGTGAGAACTACTCTTATGATATCGATGTCTGTAGGAGTTTAGGTTATGACAATGCTAAAATGTTGAAATACAAAAGTAGTGGAAACCTGCAAACCGCTCCCCAAATACAATATATATAGTTTTATCAAAACATAACACAACGGACATCCTTGAGTATTGAAATAAAATCCGGCACGGCACACAATCGCAGGTATGCTTATCAATGAAACAAGCACGCTTTCTCTTTATCCACGCCTCCTGATTCCCTCTCTGGAACTTGAGCTACTGATGATGACCACAAATTAATATTCATTCACAAATTATGGCATTCTTGGCTGACGTCGTTCAAATTGATGCTACTCGTAGAGGTATCAGCTTTGATTGCCAACAAATTGTCAACGCATTGAATTTCATGTCTTGCCTGACGACCTGCCCGTTTGCAACACTTCTCCTCTCCATATAGATAACAAAGCTATCTCTGGTGCCCGTGTGTTCTTTGTGTTTTGCAAGTGTTTTTATTTTTTATTATTTTTTTGATTTTTTGGAATTCTTGTTGAAATCTTGTTGCATATCAAGTGAATGAAAATATGCGACAATTAAGCAAAATCAAGCCGCAAACGAGCCAGCTAGCCAGACTGACAGCCGATCAACCTACCAAACAACCAGACAGCCAGCAAGAAATGCATTTAAGATGAGCCAGCTCCTCTTCTGGAATTCCAATGGTGTGGTGGTGATCGTGGTGGTGGTGGCATTCAATGACCAGTCCGTGGCTGTTGTTGCTGCTGGTAATGTTGGTTAAAACCACTTGACAGCCCAAACGTACGTGCGTCTTTGTTGTGCTGTATGTCTGTCTGACTGTGACTTTTGATAGCCAATCAAATCCAATAGCAAAAATTTAAATATTTTTGTGATTACTTATTGTCTGTCCGCGTTAGTGACAATGACTAAGAAATGATATTGAAAACAATTAAATTTTTCAACACTTTCAATTAAGCCAGCTTAAGTCTTATATCGAAAATTAATACTTTCAAAAGTTTGCCACACCTTGTATTGAATTTTGCGAAAAAGTGTATACAGCTAAAGCATACCTCATTCCAATAACAATTTTATTTTTTTATTTTTACTCCTATTTTTATTATTTTTATATGCATATTTATAATTGAGCCTGTCTGCATGCTGCTCCACCACAAAAACCTAAAAAACAAGACGTTGGAATGCGGGCGCAATACTCGTCTTTAGCAAATATTTCGTTATCCTCATAAACCACTCTCCTTCGCACCCTGCTGCTTCGGAACGAACTGCATTAAAACCATTTAAATTGGATTCCTTTAATATTCTATTACTTTGTGGTGTAACTCAAAAAAATTTATGTAAATTAATACCTACATCTGTTGTTGTCATTGTTGTTGTCATTTTTGCTGCTGTTATTATGTTTTGAGACATCTTCTTCACGCTGCTCTTTTTTATTGCCAAAATCCATGGCTTCTATACGTTTTTGTTTTTACGTATGTTTGTACAAACGGCAACAATGAATTTAATGCAAATTTCTTTTTATTATTTTTCATTATCACAAAAATTCTTCCTGTTTTCCTGTACTGCACTGCAAGAAAACTTCAACGGTAAAAACAAATACATATTTAAATTAACTGTGTGTAGAGAATTGTTGGCAATTGTTTTTATTGTGCATAAAAATATTTGTTTGCATGTAAAAAGTTGGAAATTTCAATTTCTTATCATATTTTCTATTTCTGTTTTGTTCTTGAGTCCCCGTTAGTATCGTAATGTGATGGCTTGCTTGCTTAATCGTTTGTTTGTTTATAATAAGTAACTGTACAAAGTGGTAGAAGGAAGAGTTAACTGCAAAGCATGGATGAGTTCATGGATGAAATTGAGAAAAATTTAATGGCTCATCTGCTCTGGTCATAAAAAGTTCGCTTTCGACATGGACACAGGACCATTTTGAATAAAAAAGTGGAAACTACGTTTTTAACGTCATATAACAAGGAAACCAAACAAAAAATCACTTGTGCTTAAAGTAAACATAACGGTACTACCAAAATTAATTTATAAGCATACCAAAACACGAAAGATGAAATAGCTTAAGGCAAATTCTATTTGTTTTTATAGTATGTATAGAAAAATATTAAAAATATAAAAAAGTTATATATTTATATCATATAAAAAATTTAAATAGAGAAAAATTAATGAATAAAAAAGAATTTAAAAACATAAAAAACAATCAATAAAAAGTTATAAATTAAAAACAATAAAAAAATTAAATATAAACAAAAAATAAAAAATATAATATATTACATAACTTATTAAAATTAAAAATATAGGTATTATATAAAAATATAAAAAAAAAATTTAAAACAAACAATTTAAAAATAAAAAAATAAAAAAATATCAAAAAATGGGTAAGTTTGACAGAGAATGTCAACTCTTATATTAAAAAAAAAAAAATTAAAAAATGTACAACATTTAAAAAATGGCAGAACTTAAAATTAAAAACTAAAAACATAATGCTAGAAAAAATTAAATAAAATGTATACAATGTAAATTTTAAAAAATATAAAAACTAATATAAAAAAAATATTAATTTTAAAAACATAAAAAACTTTAAACACCAAATAAAAAAAATGATAACAAACTAACAAATATAAGTTTATAAATAAAAAATAATATAATTATAATAGAAGTTATGAGTTAAAATAAAAACTGTGATAAAACAACAAAAATAAAACACTTTTAAATTAAATAGAAAAATATTTATATATTTTAAAAAATATAAAAACAAATATAGAAAACAAATATAGAAAACAAATATAGAAAACAAATATAGAAAACAAATATAGATAACAAATATAGAAAACAAATCTAGAAAACAAATATAGAAAAAAAAAATAAAAAAATGGAAAAATAAAAAAATGGAAAAATAAAAAAATGGAAAAATAAAAAATATAAAAAGATAAAAAACACAAACACGAAAACTTGATTCGTTTGCGTAATTTCGTATTTAAAAGTTAAAAAAAAAATAAGGAACAAATGTATATAAATAAAAAATAATAAAAACTATAATAAAACAATAAGATTAACAAATTGCTAAATTAAAAAATTATTTTATATACAGCCCAATTCTGAATGATTTTTCCCGGGGAATCGGAAAAGGGAGTTTTCGTCTTTAAGATAGCAGATAAAGATATCACCTAATTTTTTTTACACTCATGACTATTGACGGTTGATGAACAAATTGGCATTTAAACTTTGCAAAATGTTTTCGAACTTTATCTTAAAAATTAAAACTACCTTTTCCGATTCCCCTAGAAAAATCATTCAGAATTGGGCTGATAGTAATTTTAAAAGATGAAGATTGAAGTGAATAGTAGAAAATAAGTTTATTTTTATTTGTATTGTAAAGCTTTACTTTGGGCATTATTAGCTTTTGTACTACAAACACTTAACATTTTACTGCACCGCGTTGCAGATCTGCAACAAACCGAAATAGTTATGCAGCAACGACTTAATAATTCAGTTATATCAAAACAAAAAATATAACATAGCAGAAACAATGAAAAATATGGTTTTCAAGTCAAACAGAAAAAAACAAGTTTTTTTGTGTTAATCATATAAAGTTAAAATTCACCAAATACCACATTTTCGTAGACGAAAAAACCAAAAAATAAGAAGTGTTAAAAATTTATATTTCGATAAGATAAATACAAGCAATATTTTTTAACAATTGGAAATTGTTTGAATTAGCTAAACATGTTTCATTTTATTAAAAAAAAAATAATTTTTATTTATAAGCGACTTTAAAAAATATGCTCCCTCTTATTTTGAAATAGAAGCAAATAAAATCTAAATAAACAAAAAAAAAAAAACAATATTCAATTATATTTTCTCTTGTAACTCAATTAATAAGGTTTCTCATCTAAGCATGTAAACAAGTAAACATGTAAACATGTAAAAAATTTAAACTATTGATGAGCGATAAAGTGTAAAAAGCGTAAATATCGACAAAATGACACAGTTGCGGAATCGTCTTTATTAAATCTTAAATCTTATTAAATTAATATAGATTTAAATTAAGTTCAGAAGGTTTACAATGTTTACTGGTCAGTAACATGCTTAGATGAGAACCCTTAATATGTATCGTAATGGAAATGTTACATGAACAAAAACTTACGCATTTAAGGGTTAAGAGCTTTAAGAGTAAAACTTTAATGTCTGTGACAAGATTGTTTCAAATTATATATTATGGAGGTGGGCACTAGTGAGGCCATTAAGAGCCAAATTAAGATTTTCAAAACCTTCCAAAAAGCCACGCCGTACTTTAAATAAAGACAAAAATCAAAAAGAATTTTAATATAAATTAAGGTATTATTATAAAAAATAATCAAAATTAATATTAATGAAGTACATACATAACATATGTATCTGCACACTAATAACAAAACAAAATTTGTCATTTCAAGCTATCTTTGGCCAATATTTTAAAATTTTGTGCTGTATTAGTTAAAGCCGTTCGCAACAACAACAACTAGGAACACAAAAATTCGAACAGATAACTTCGACATTTAGCTCAACTTTTGTCAGACTTCTCTCTAATCTGAGCTTACCTTGTAATTGTATCATGGAGAAAAAGTGCACCATAATTAAAGAGAACGTCCAGGAAAGAAAAACAGGGTACACGTTATCAAATTTTTCGTCAATTCCTTGGTCCAAAAACGATAGAGCAACATGGAATTCCTTGGAATTTTAATTTAAAAAACAAAACAGTATCCCGTTTCTGTGACTTAGAAGTAACAAGTAGTCATTTTTCTGACATCACAGTTATTCAATCCAAAAGACTCACTTTTACGAAAACTAGTGTTTCTGTAACAGATAAGCTAGTAAATAGTGGACCTTGATGAAAAAGATATACAAGCGAGAGAGCGAACACATGAAAGTAAAACGATCTGTGCTGGTCTCAGAAATTAATAAACTAAAAAACTCAACAATAATACATTGTGCTTTATTTGTAATGCCTTTGTTTTAATTTGGCTTTAAAACCGTGGTTAAAAACTATAATTATATAAATACATCCTATATAAATCCTAAATTGTGAAAAACTTATATTTTTGTTTAAATTAACCGAATCCTTCTTCTTTAGATTTTTTTTTTCGGCTTACATTCCAGGTGCACCAGCAAAAAACTCAACATTATTTTTTTACCAGGGAAAGACATACTGATAACTTCACTTGGAAACACTTCGGCTATCGAATTCCTTCGAAAGTAGAATTGAAACATTCGAATAAAAGTTACCGACTTAGCTCATTTTATTACGGAAATAGTGCAAGTGAGAATAACGTCACAATGACGTCAAAGTGGGAAAATATGGTGAGAACAGCGGTGAGAAAAGTTACAGAACCGCGCAACATGAAATTTCATGGAATTTGACGAGATATATAAAATTTTTTACACAGTTTCAGCTGAATTTAAATCACCCACACTGACTAAAATTGTACAAAAAACAGTATGGGACAAAAATAATCACTGTCAAAAATATGGCCTCCTTCAAACAACAGCACTTCCATAGAGATTTACTTAAACCAAAGATGAAAAAGTTTTCAAGGATTTGGGTTGAGTTATATTTTACGTTGATATATACATCAAATAAAAATATCTCAATGAGGTTTGACTTCCTTGAGATCCAAATATTTTAATAAAAATAACTAATAACTAATACAAAAGCAAACTTTAGTTGGCAATAGAAATATCTTTAAATTTCTTTGCATCATTTATTTAATATTACTTTTCATTTAAGAGCACTTTTCTGTTTAACATTTAAGTTAAATATTTTTAAAAATTTTGATGTGCTTATATTAAACATAAATTAAACATAACAGATAGCTTATATTCGTTGATTCTTAAAAGGTGTGCATATCGGAAAAAAAATAACTTTCATTGACAACAAACGAAGTGCCCCACCTGGTGCATTAACCTTCTTTAGTTTTAATATACTCGTACTGCACTCACTTCATTCAATTTATTTCATTGCATCACTTACTTACTTTTTTTTATTTACTTACTTACTTACTGCTCAATCAGAAAAACGACAGCAAAAAAACAATAACATCAATAGTAATAATTCTTGACTGTAGGTTCCACTTTCCTACCATATGTTTTTCTTAAATATTTTCATATGTGTGTGGTACACATACTTGCTCTACATCTTATCTCTTAAATCAACCTCACACACACACATACTTTTGCAAGTGTTCCTAAAAGAATGATACGATAATCTTAAGAAAACGTCATAATTTTTGATAATTTTATGCTTTTCGTACGTGAACAAAAAAAAAAAAAAATCCAAATTATTCCTGATTTTGTTGATAAATATCTTAGTTTTTTGCTAAATTAATATAAATGAGCGTGTATAGTTTAAACAAATATTTATCTATTTCACCTGATAATATAAAATAATTTAGTATGCCGCATTTAAAAAAAACTATGATAAACTTGTTCACACTAACAAAATAAATGAACAAAAATTAGTTTGTAGTTCGAAAGAAAAAAAAATATACTTCTTAGTATTTTACGATTAGTAAGAGTTGTGCTAGTATGAGCTGTGTGTGTGTCAAGCGTTGGGGGGGGGGGGGGGAAGGTGGGAGGCGGCGGTTGGGCGAGGTATATAAAATTTTGCGGGTTTAGGAGAATGTGTTTGTGCGTGTGCATGACACGAGTTCTTAATAGCTTACAGGGTACGTTTTATGCATTCATTCATCCAACAGCTGATTGTACTTTCTTTAAGAAATAGTCACCTATACTATTATTAGGGCCTGTATTGAATCTCGTAAACATTGTAGACAAATTTTAAATAAACACAAAAATCAACAAGCCGCTGACGTTATCTATAGTCTCTTGGCCACCAGAAGATAACCTATTTTAATGAAAACTGTAACAACTAAACTATAATCAAAGGTTGTATTGAAGTTAAATTAGTCGCGTAAGCACTTGGACTAAAATAATATTAAAATGGGGGATAGTCAATCAAAGAATTTTCTTTGCAAACATTAAAAAAGGACACGGAGAATAATTTGATTGATATAAAATGTGTGCTGCGATGTGCACGATATGTGCTATTTATTATGTGCTGTATATAGAAAAATTTGTTTTAATTCTTATTACTTTTTTAATGTTTTAGCCATTTTTACTTCACCATTTAATTTTAAATAAATGCGAATATACATGAATTTGTGAATTGAAAGCGTTAATAAATGTTTAAAGCGTCAGTTTTGCTCAAAAATCTAAGTTTTGTCGTAAACTCTATGGTCCTTAATTCATACATATACTCTTAAAACACACAAAAAATCCTTAAAAGGTTTTATTATGACTGAAATGTGTGTTGTAATGGCTAAAGAGTAATGATTTTTGTTCATTAATTAATGCGAATTCAATAAAAAATGATGTAGAATTGATATAGATTTTTTTTTAAATTTATAAAAGAAATAAAGGTTGGCGCTGACTTCGTAAAAATTTCGTGTTCGATTTAAACGCTTGTTTAAATAAACTTTTTATGCTACCCAGAGTACAGCTGCGGTCAAAATAATAGTAGCGCCCTTATATTCATACATGTTTGGATAAATAATACTAGTATACGAATTTCGGATCCGGTAAGTCCATTTTCATTCCTATATGTACTTTCAACACTCGTTCCAACTCCGTACTCAGTTTCCTACTATATTGTAAAACTTTCAAGATACAGGGTGTCTTACGGTTTTGGTACGTGTTTAGTATTATTGATCTAGAATCTAAACTACTCACCATAAAATAAAAAACAATATTTTGTATTCTAGAAAAAATATCAGATTTTTCATAAGTATATCAATCGCTTTCGTGTCATGTGCTGTAGCGGAGAAAAAATTTTGAGATTATCCAAAAAAATATCTACAAATTTTCTATCTTTTGTTTTAGCGGAGTTGTTACTGTCCAAAGTTAGAATTTAAAAAAATACTGTTGATTAAGTATATTTTTACATGAAAAAAAGACATTTTAAATTTGGACGATTACAGCTCCGCTAAAACAAAAGATACAAAATTTGTTGATATTTCGTTGAGTATATTGATGGAAAGGTTGATATATTATTTTTTATTATTTTTTATTTTATGGTGAGCAGTTTAGATTCTAGATCAATAATACTAAACACGTACCAAAACCGTAAAACACCCAGTATCTTGAAAGTTTTACAATATAGGAGGAAACTGAGTACGGAGTTGGAACGAGTGTTGAAAGTACATATAGGAATGAAAATGGATTTACCGGATCCGAAATTCGTATGCTAGTATTATTTATCCAAACATGTATGAATATAAGGGCGCTACTATTATTTTGACCGCAACTGTATATTCTGTGTAAACCTTTGGGAGTTTCTTACTTACCTTTCAACTTATGTTTTTGAACTAAAATAAGTAGGGCTGAGTTTTTTAACAATACGTAACTACGCTTTTAAGCCTCGCAAATGGGTAATTTTTTAAAAGAAATTTATGTAACATTGCAGCACAACCCGAGCACAGCATAGCACAAGTTTTGAATTTATGATAATACTAGCAGGCCACAGTTTTTTGTCCTCTTAAGGCAAAAAAATATTTCTTCTTTTTAATTTGCACTTCAATTTTATATAATAGTATAGATATAGATAACACAAGCAGTTTAATTTTTTTCAATACATCACATAATGGCATAAATCGAACACATTACAGCACAAACTTTATATAAAAAAAAAAAAAATGAAAAAATAATGAGGCATAAGATTTAAATACATTATGAAAAGTTGATAAAAAACTAAAATCCTGTTTAGTAAAAGTCAAATACTGGTTGTTTTCAAAAAAAAAATTTCAAGTTTCTTAAACTTTTAAACGCTAATATAAGGTGTGTTCCGTACTCGTATCAAGTTACTTGATACTCTTTTGTTTCTTTACACATTTCTCAAGCTAGAGAGAGAAGAAGAACAAGCTAAATGCCACTGTATATTTCTCTCTATACGAAGAGGAATTTCGAGCTATAAACAGCTGATCATTAAATTATAAGATCAATATTTTTTATTGTTTTATGAAACAAAAGTTATTCTAATCATTAAATTCAAGTATTATTATTTTAAATATTTTGTACAAAGGGTTTTTAAAAGAATAAACTAATTATAATTTCAAGCAAACATATTTTTTTTTATTGCAAAAAGGCATGAACAGCTGTTGTGCTTTAAAGTTACTTGAAGTCGTTTCTGTGGCCCTTATTATGAGCCGCATTCGATCTTCGACTGCAGTCGAATGGCCTGATCGAACGAATTTGCATTTGGTATTATAACGTGCTTTCGACAAAGAGTAGCGCTATTGTGATTTTCGTTCATTTGGTTTGTTCACGATAGTATATTTTTATTAGCTGATCGTAATACTTACATTTTTAACAATTTTTTCTCAGCACACGATGAACATCGAACATTTCGATAGAGTTTCACTGCTCATAATAAGAATTTAACGTTCGATACTCGTTTTTCGATAACCAGCGAAGATCGAACGTCGAAAGCAACTCATAATAAGAGCCTGTACTTTCTGGTAAATATTCTCATTTTGACAGATAATCAAGTTATTCTCTTTTACTCGAACTTAACTTGAAGTTAGTACGAAAACAGACCTATCGCGAGCGTTTCAAAAAAAGGGTCTACAGATTGAATTTTTTCTGTTTCTTACTTTTAAATTTGTCTTTAATCTTAAAAGCACTTTGAAAATCGCCCTGTATTCCTTTCACTTGACGCTCCTATCAACATTTTATTTCGGTTTTGTACACATTTTTTTATTTAATATACTTTTTTCTCAGTCATTTTTCACAAATGCGATTTTTTACCAACAACATCCCGTTCAACCGGCAAATCAGCTGATTAAATGAAGCGAAAACTTGTTCATATGCAAAACACGAATAATACAAATACACAAACACAAGAGGCCTCTGTTTCCATATTGTGTGTATGTGTGTGTTTAAGTGTAAGCATTATTCATTTTTTATTTAAACATCAGATTGTTCTTGTTGTGCTGTGTGTCTTTTTGGAACATTTTTTTGGGTATTTCATGCGTAATCATCCAAATGGTGTTGTATTTGTTTTTATATCTTGCTATTATTTTTTTGCTTTTAATGGATATGCGTTGCCAAATAATATTTTTTTGGGTAGAGTTTTTTTTGCAAATTCTAAAAATACCACCCACAGATTGGCGCAACGGACATCCACCACCTACTCTATTTAACTATCAATTCATCCATCTATCTAATCTATGAGCCGTATTCACTAGCCACACGTTAAGGCAAAACACTTCAATTTCATTCATTAATATTTTTTGGAGTTCAAGCTTATGTGTGGGCCACACATTGATATTGCCCTTTATTAATATAGTAAAATTATAGCAAATAATTATTTCAATTACATAGCAAGTATAGTTTTTTTTTTTAAATTTAGTACCAAAGTCACTTGAATGCTGCCCCAACATGAGAATCTTAAAATAAAAACGGTCATTGGCCTAAAAACACAACGGATTGGATCGATCTTGGGCTTGCCAGTAGATTCCACACATTTCTACTGTTGCTGACATGACAGCGCGACATAAGCAAATATTGTTGTTGTATGTTAATGGAACATTCGTATTTTTGTATAGTATTGTTAAAATATTTTGAAAAAATAGGAGCAACAACAATTTTATGAAATGTTGTGGACGAGTTAAAAGTTGTTTCTGCTGCTGCTGTTGTCTTTCGAGTATTGAGTCCAAGTTGTTCTTCAACGCTTCACACAAACTTTGTGTTATACCAGCTTTAAATGTTAACAGAGTGGTATTACCGAAAAAACCAATGATCAAAGCAACAAAGCATTAATGGTGTTTGGTGTTAGTGTTGTTGTTAAGTGTTGCTGTTGTTTTCTGTCCTATGTTGCTCCGAAAACATCTATCTAACTTCGTCTTTAAATCTTTAAATTCTCTGTTTAACTGTTTCACTTTTTGTCTGTACGTCTGTCTTTTTTCGTATATTTATCCTCTCTGCTCTTGCTACTTGGTTGTCACCTCAACTGAACTACTTCATAAGCTTGTGATCGACTTTACTGTTGGTACATTTTTAAGAAAATTAAAAAAAAAAATTAAAAGAATTTTTATAGCCACCGCTGCTGTTCTTAGATTTTATGTTTCAATGCCGACATGTCAAACATTTTAAACGTGAATTTTTCCATTTCTAACGCCTTTAACGTGTGGCGAGAAGTGGTGAGGAGTGGTGGGGAAGCTGGTATAACAGAGGCAGAGAATAAATTCCAGAGCTCATCTTTGTATATTTTGGCTGTTGAAGTGGTTATATTTCCTTATTCTTGATGTTGGAATTTGATTTGCTTATGGATATGGATAGCGCAAAGAAGACCTTCAATTAAAAAAAGGCACATTTTCGTTTACGCATTTATTGAAATTAATTTGAGATCATAATTTTTAAAACTTTTTTAAAATCTAGGTTTTAAAGACAAGTTTCGGCTACAACTTTCGACCAACGAAAGTACTACAAGTTTTGAAATTCCTATCTGAAATTTTGTCCACGCAGTATTTAAAAAGAGCTTTTAATCTGAATCTTCAGTCAAAGAGAGTAAAAGAGAACAAAAACTAGTAAGGAATTATCATCGACTGAACCAAAGTTAAGTCGAAGTCTTGAATGTTATATTATTTTGGTGACGTCACTTTTATAGGGCGTGGTTTTTCTCCAAATGTTTCACATTTGAAATTCGAAATCCTTTTTATTTATTTAAGCTTATGTGTACAATATCAAGCTTAAACATTAATTTTTCAGGAATTAAACGTTTTACTATTATTAATGATGTCACTTTGTATGGGAGGTGGGCGGAATTTTAAATTTTTTGTTTTGACAAAATTGCAAACATTGAGTGCATTGTTAAGATTTTAACTAATTTGCAAAATTTGAAGCCGTTGTACTAAGCTTTGTTGAATTTATAGAGATTGTACTGATTTTATAAAGTCACTTTGTATGGGAGGTAGCCGTGGTTTTCATTCGATTTTTACGAATTTCATATTCAAAGTGCATATTATAAGTGTACAAAATTATTAACAAAATTTGAAGTCATTAAATAAATTTTTGTGGAATTTAAAGAGATTTTACCGTTTTGGTAAAGTCACTTTGTATGGGAGGCAGGCGTGGTTTTCACTCGATTTGGCTCATTTTCAAACTTGATCGGAATTTTTGAATATAAAGCTTATATATTGAATTTCGTTACGATAGCTTTAAAATTAAGGCTGTTATCGTGATCACAGATGGACAGATGGATAGATGGACATGGCTAATTTGACTCAGAAGGTTATGCTGATCAAGTATATATATACTTTGCTATACCCGCCACGCCTCCTTCTGTGCGTGACATATAATAAGTAATGAACCTCGTCTGAACTCAGTCAATGAGACATTACAATAATAAGGAAGCATCGTAAAAGTAATTTAAAAAATGACAACATATACAAGTAAATTTTTAAAATTGTTTTGCTGAGCTTTCGGGAAGAGAGAACAAAAAAAAATGGTAAAAGTGTAATAAGAACGTATAGAACAAATGTTAACGATATGCCTCACAAAGAGCAATCCCAAACCAATAAATATTTATCAATGAAACCACATTTTCTTTTATAGAGTTTTTATATTATTTAATCTTGTTAAAATTACAGTATTTTTGATATAGCTATTGTTAAAACTCCGTGATATAAATAATTATATATATAAATAATTACACCATGCGACCGCTCTTTTTTCACAAAAACTAAGTGTAACTGCGTTCTAACATTTTCTCTAGAACTTCAGGATATTTATTTATGCACACACTGCGTAAGGAATAAATTTACTTTGTCACTTTGTTTGTAACGTCCATAAAGAGGCGTGGCAGGTATAGACAAGTGTCATTATATATTCTGGTTCAGCATATCCTGAATCAATTAATTCATATCCATTGTCGGTCTGTTTATGTGTGTGGTCACGATCCCAGCAATACTTTTGGAAATTCTATATATAAAGCTTAAAAAACGGTAAAATCTTTTTATTCCACTAAAATTAATCTTATGACTTAATATTTTGAAAATAAATTTTAATTTTCATTAAACCTCAAATAGGCACTTTTTTTGGATTCGCCCGGAGGTATGAATCTTCCCCCTATTGGAAATTAAGATTTTCCACTAAGCACATTAATTGGCTTTTCAGCGGAGAGTAAAAATTTAATATATATCAAACGCGTATTTAAGTATATTTAATTCTATATAAATAAGTAACATCTAATTAAATTATAGTGATTAACAATTTAAGGTACTCGAAAAACAATCCTGATTTCAAAAACAATCCAAAACACTATACTCATTTTAACTGGTTTACGGCCATTATCCAACCCAAGGACCTACGTGGAAATGAGATAAATCTCATATCCGCCAAATCAAAATCCCAATTAGTTGGATATGCATTTGGTCAAACGCAGGCATAAACTAGTGTGGAAAAGAGATATACTCTGGCACACCAATCCATGTGATAGTGTGAGCTCAGTCTAATTTGAAATCAGGAAGCCACGTGAGCACGTAAATCACAATTCGATATAAAATTAAAATATTGAATAATTAAAAAGCAAGTTTTAAAAACGATTAATTTTTGATGGTGCTTACTTTATAAAACATAATATCGAGACAAAAAGAAGAAACAGAACAATCTCAATTACCGATATTACATTGTTATAAAACTGCATTAGGCATAATAGGATGAAGTTAAATTGATTTAATTATTTAAATGTAATATAATTTTCCGTTTTAAGACGTCTACCGAATCAGAAAAATTAACCATGTTGAAGTTATTATTGAAATCACCGCACATACTTCGTAAAGTTTCATGAAGAGCGTAAGTAGAATTGCGCTGACTCAACTTGAAAAACAGAAAATGTCTAGTTCCTCTCCTTGGGATGTTAAAATTTAGAGCTGAGATGAGATATTCCGAATTAATCCCGCCACGAAGTAATTTATACAGAAACATGACATTAAGCATCATTCTTTTGCTCCTTAGGGAAGGTAGTAAAATTATCTTAAGGCGTATTTCATACGATGGAAATCTTAATATTGGAATTCCAACGGAATCCACTTAAAGTATAAAATGTCCTAAAATCGAATGAAATCTATGTCTACCTCCCAGTATGAAAATTGTAAAATTTCTTTAAATTCCACATAAATAAATAGAAGGCATTCATATTTTGCAAATAAATTTTAATTATAAATATGTTTGGAGTTTGAAGAAATAAACTTAAAACTTCGCATACCTTCCATACAAAGTAACGTTAAAAATCTGTTCTACGACTCGATTACTTTTCTAAACTGACTGAAAAATTACTTTAATTATATGTTATAATATCCTTATATTTTATTTAACTACCTGTTTTTGTAGTAGTAGTAACATTTATTATATCTTTTTCATTAAAATACACAACATAACTTAAATAGGCAAAAAAATCATTAATTACATTACATAAGAAGTTGTAGTTTGGAATGAAAAAGATCTGCAATCTATAGTTCACAAAGAACTAGAGACGATTGCAGTTACATAAGTAAATAATTGAATAAATAAACATAATCGTATTATTATAGCCAAACACCGAAGTCTCAAAAATGTATTAAATTGTCTTAACACTTTTTCTAATTTAGCATTAAAAAAAATAAAGAAATGGTCGATCGGTTATTGACATCAGAAAGGTAAATTTATTTATTATTATTAAAGCTATACATTAGTACACTTAGAACTATATTCTCTTATAGTACAAAATAATATCATTTCAAATAACAACTATGATAAATGTTTAAAATAATACGAAAGTTTTTAAAACTAAATTTCAATGAGCTCATAAAATTGAAATCAAGCAACAGTTGAAGTCATCAGAAACGCATTTAATTGTCTAGTTCTAAGAAAAAAACCGTTGCATCACCTGGCAGATATACCTCAAAGTTTTTTTTAGCCCCGCCTTAATCTTGAAAACAAATATAATACAATTGCTTTCCCAGCATTTATACAATCAAGTTTTTTGATCGGTTTTGAAAAATAAAAGCATATTAAAATTACGCTTTGAAAACCATTTCAATAAGCCACGCTTGTCTTCAAAGAAGTAATAAAAGAAACTTGAAGATCACTTTAATAGTTTTTATGACTCCTCACATCATATAGTTTCTTATGTTTTTAAAAAAATACTCCAACATATTTTATCACATTAATAATTCTTATTTTTTCTTTTTTTCAGGTAAGCTATAAAAACAAGAAAATTATTGCCCTTTTATTAAGTGGTAAGTCGCATATTAAAAACACACATAATAGACCTAATAGCGCCAACATGATTATAGGTATAATGTTGCTGTTACCTTCATGTAAGCACCGCGTCCTAACTGCGTCTTGCTCCTTTTGTTTTTGTGTTTTTCAATATAAGTTAATGTTTAACAGTGGAATTGGGAAAATAAACAATAACGACTGCTTTTAATAGCTTGCATTGTAACATAAATAAAAAAAAAAAAGTAGAAACATATTTGTTAATGAGTTACCCACAAATGCCCCAAAAAAAATAGAGCACCAAAAATTTAACACTTGTGGTACCATCGCTCTAGGAATAGTTTACGGTTCAAGTGAAGCAGCCGGTGGCGATGGCGATGGCGGTGGAGGCAATTACAACACTTTATGTAAGTGTTTAAACAAACACGTGGGCACAAGTGTAGCATGAAAGTTGCTCGCTCTAAACGTATAGCCCAAATAAAGCGTTGATACTGAAACAACAAACGTTTAACAAAAAAAAATTAAAGCCATGCGTAGAAAAAACCATGAATGAAATTAATTTTTGGACACCAAAAAAAAAAAAAGTTAACATAACGCATGGAAAAAAATGTTTGTTTGTTGTGCCCATAAAAGTAGTCAGTTAAATTTGATGAAATATAGGACATGGCAGTAAAAGCATTGAGCCCATTGAGTTTGATTGATGTGTTTGTTGGCTGGACCGGTCGCCTTTGTTGCGGTCATTGATTTGTTGACGATACTCTGTCAAACTTAAGTGGATTTCTAGTATTAAGATTTCAAATACAACGAACGATAGTGTATGCTTGTAACAAAACGTTGGACAAACCTAAGCTGATACCACTTACAGTTACTGGCTGGGGTGAATTAATTAGTTGGGGTGGACAGGAAAGCAGTAGCTAATAACATTTTGATTCTTATCAAAAACAGTTTAAATTAATTTTTAGAAGAGAAATTGAAATGTGTTTTTTTTCTGCTGCCAGCTGTTTTGAATTTCCGTTTGTTTATTATGCTATGCGACAAATAATATCAGGTCAACGTCGAGGGAAGAAATAAATTAAGCATCCAACTAAAGGAGACAAATCAAAGCAAATCAAATCAAATCAGTTTTTTGAGTCTTACTTCCATTTTTACAAAGTCTTAAGATATATTACAAAATTATCTTAGAACTATAAAGTATTATTCTTAAAAGGTTACAGGATTAATGCGGCTTGCTTAGTTTTACTTGAGAAGTCGAAAAGAGGGTCGGATATTAGTGAGTAAAAGATTGTGCTTGCTCTCGGCACATATGTCGTAGCGATAGATGTATTATATTGTTAAACTTAAATTAAATTATAAAAATAAACTGGCCATTTCAGCCCTTGGAAGGACTTTGACCTAGCTTCTATTGATCAATTGTGTTGTGCGTGTTGTTATTAAATTTTTGATCACAAATGACCGAAAACTGGACCTACGGGTTTAATGCCGACTCCGATCGGCTTATGTTCTCAAGAAGCTTTATATGGCAGTTTTTACTCTCTGAGGTTTGCCATTGTCTGCAGAGAGGTGACGACCGAACAGAAAAATTAATTCAATTAAAATAACTTTCTGTCTGAGCTGAACCCGGACTATCGAGGTTCCTTAACTTAGGGGCCACGCATTCTACCCACTAGGCTACGGCCGCACACTTAAATTAACCTAACAAAAAACTTAAAACTTAATATGAAGTAACTTAAACACAATTAAAGGCTTATATTGCTGTGTTAGTATTATAGAATTTTCTGACGAAATCATTTTTTATTAGTCTCTGTGAGAGTCCGAAATTATACATTTGTAAAACTCAGGTAACAGCGAAGCCGTTAGACCATTAGGTGAAAGGTAGACACTAGCCCCCGTATTCATAAACCTGTTTCAGCGATAGTTATACAGTGAAAAACTTTTTGTTATGTATAATCGTTTTTTAGCATCAACGTTCTAAGAGTATTTTCACGATCGTAAAAGTCATCCTGGACCTCGTTCCTACCCCAACAGCTAATTCCAAAGATAACTTCAAACTCCGGTGGTATCTTTCCATCCATTTTGGCACAATTGGCATCTTCTGAGAGCATATTTATTATTTTTCGCATGATGTCTTTGCTGAATCTGTATTTTTTCTGGGACTCCACGTCGTTGTTTTGTCCGAAGGTGTTGATCCTTGCTATATACATCTTTCTGCGCCTTGGATCAGGATCCTCATCTTCCACCAAAGCGTAGATCTTCAAAATATTGATCATGTCCATTGCTGTTAAATTTTTGTTTACTTTTCACTTAACTTTATTTTGTTTTTTAATACCTAGCATTACTTGTCAAAATCAGATGTCCGCATTACTTGTCAAAATCAGATGTCCGGCGATGTTCAGATGTTTTTCGTCAAGCTGTCAGCTGATGTCAGCTGATGATATTGCTTAAAATGCTCTTAAAATACGTTTATGCATAAACAGCATTTTAAGGCATAATTTGTGTTCTTACTAAAACAGTTCTTAACGAGTGCATAACAAATGTAATGAATACGGCCGTAGAAGACCAGTTAAAGGAAATTTGGTAATTGTAGGTAGCAAAAAAAATTTTTTTTGGCCATCTAAAAGTTTTAAAATTCGAGTGAAATTTTTAAAATTTGTTTTAAGTTCTTTTTTTTTACTGGTTGGATCTTAAAAAAGGAATTCATTCATAGTTTCTTCGGCAAAGTTGTTCTGATTAACTTCATCTATTACCTTTCAAAACAAAATATTCCAAGAATCACATTGGCAACTTTTTGAATTTTGTTTGTGCATTTTCCCGTTGTTTTTGCATAGAAAATACCATAGGTTTAACACTTTTATAGAGTTTTGTTCGATAGGACTGTTTATTTTGAAAAAGTTTACGTAGTACGAACTTTTTGAACCGGTGGCTCCTAATCAAAATCATCTCTTTTATTGCTATCGTCGATATCTGTTATCGCTATCAACATTCCAATATGAATAGTTTGTACATTTGTTACTGTTTGTGTTTGTGTTTAAGATCACGAGCAAAAACCACAACAAAGCAAATAATGTTTTGTGCTCGTTTAAGACAATGCTACCGTTCTGTTTCGGTCTGTCTCTTCGGCCTGCCAGGGGTAGTGTTTGTGTTTGAGTCGAAGAACGATATACGAATAAAGTGGAATGAAGGTTGCGCTCCTTAAAAATACAGAATAAATCAAAAACGAACCGTTCGTTAGTATTTATTTCTATTCCCTGCTTTCAACTGTTTACATGTTAAGTGTTTTTTCTTGAAAAATTATATAAAACATCTAAATTAGTTTAATGAAGCACTTACTGGTATTGTAACCTCAGCATAGTTGTAGACCAAGTCAATCTGGACAACTTTGCCAAAGAAACTTTGAACAAATTCCCAATATCTGTTGAGATACAACCAGCACAAAAAATCCTAAAATTTAAAAATCTAAAAAATTTTAAAAATTTTCCTTGAATCTTAAAACTTTTAAATGGCCATTAAAAAGAAATGTTAAGCTAACTTTTTAAAATCTTTTCTGAATTTGAATAGCTGAATATGTCTTCTTTAGCTGGGTGCCTAATTCATTCCGATCCGAAAAGTTTGTCGCACAGTGTTATTTTATCATCCCCGCCCAAAAGTTAAAAGTTAACTTTAAATTTTCAGCCTCACTCAATACATTATTATTCTTTTATATTATGAGTGTTAAATAAATTAAGTACCGCAACACAAAATAAAAACTTCAAGTTCATAGCAATAAATATTTATTTATTTTCGTTGTTGTTTGGGTTGCTCTTTTGCAATGATGCAATAATCAAAGCTGTAAACACCCCCCGATAAATGGTGAGTAGCGGTATATTTTTAGCAATACAACTTAAAAGCATCAGATAAAAGTGCTACACAAAGAAGCCAAATTTTTTAGCACGCAAACAACAATACTTGCATTATCTGCTTTTGATAATATATAGTATAACCGTTTGCACAAGCTAACTAAAAAATAAAAAGAAACAAAAAATTTACAAATTTATTGCACGAATATTGTGTGGTGGTGTAATAAACGTTAATGGAATATTAAATTGATTCTAACTTTTTTTGTCTGACTCAAATGCAAATGACAATTAAAATAAAATTCATGTGAAAAGAATAGAACTCGAACGAAAATAAAAAAAACCCGACGACAGTAAGTAACTCAAAAAATATCTTACATTGAATACATCTGCTGAAAATGTTAATATTGAGTCGACGCCATCCTCTGATCCAGTATCGATCTCTAGAGAAACAACGATACTCTTCACCTCGTGAAAGCTGCTATCAACAACTTTTTCTATGTCAATCAATACAGACACACACACACAGCACACAGATCAGCGAAACCAGTTACCGTCGTTTTTGTGCTATCTTAAAATAAATTACAATAAAAATTGATATTCTCAAGGTCTTTGATATAAATGCGAATTTTTTTGTATCGCTTACAAATGGACGGATACTAATGGTTGACACCACACTTTTCTGTACAAGTATTGGTACAAGAATAATGATTAGATAAATTCACAACAAAAAGCAAAAAAGATCTTGATCTTGAAAAGTATTCAAGAATACTGACTGACTTCGTTATCTCAAATTCGAAAAAAGCTTATAAAATATTTGAAATACATTTGAGGTTTTTTTTAAACGGTCCACTTTGGGTCTATTCTCTCAGCAAGCAATCAAGAAAGAAAGCAAGACTTTAACCCATTTCCTGTGGTAACAAAATATCTTCGATGATATTGTAATGCACAAATATAAGCAGAATATCAAGCGTCTATTTATTCGTTGAATTCTATGACGATCAGTAACATTCTTTCGACATGTGGCAACATCGTATTTTCATTAGTGATGCAGTAAAGGGAATTCGCAAAAGCCTTTATAGAAAATGCAAACCTTATTAAAAACAGGTTAAAAATTATCTTGGAAGTCACTATGCGATGAACGTAGTAAAATCTATTGGGACGCTGGAAGTGACCACCACTTTACAGACTCAGCGAAAACATCGAGGTTCAATGCAAATGGTTTGAAGATCCTGTAACGGTCCGAACTTCATCCATAAACTAAGCGAAAACGCATCACGCCCTAGTGATGCTGGTGCAACAATAGATGCGATTATTATTATTATTATTAACAAAAGCATAAGTGCAGTAAGAACTAAGTTCTTTTATAGCACAACATAAATACATTCAATATAAGTATAATATCAACTGTATAGTGATTTTACTAAACTAAAGATACAATATCTGTTTAATGTCAATTTTTAAATAGCAAATAACAGTTCATTAAATTAAAAACAGAATTTTTAATAAGAGATTGTGAATTTAAAAATAATTTTTCGATGTTTGGACAGAAAAAGAAAGAATGAAGAAACTTAGTTGGATGAAAAATAAGTAAGAATAGCTTACCTAAGAACAACTCACCCTGAGACCTCCCTCAGTCCACGTGGCAGTGCATTCCACAGTCTGATGGCGTTAATGATGGCGATGTGGGCAAAAACAAAACTTTATAGAAACAGGAGTCGAAATTATACCTCATATGCCCAGAGGTAAAGATCCCTGCATTTCAGTAAAAACATTGGAGAAGATCGAGCTCCGCAGTACTCTAAGGATCAACGCCGAAAGTGATGCACAGCGCAGAGATTGCTTCAATGCGAATATCGAGAAGCACACAAAACGATAAACGCATGCGTTTGAAGCGATAGGAGAAAGCAAATAGATAACTTAGCTGACGATGTTGAATGCGCGGCAAGGTGGGGTGATCTAAAACAGCTCTACAAAATTTCCAAAGAAAATTTTTGCCCGCCTACACGTGCAGAAATTATAGAGGCCTTAAAGGCAACCAGGCTGCGGGGTTAGATGGCATACCTGCCGAGTTCTTGCAGGCAGATCAAGAAATAACAGCAAATATGTTGATGACACTAACGCAAAGCACATGGGAACGCGAAACATACCCTACCGAATGAAAAACTGGAGTTAAAGAGAAAGTCCCCAAGAAGGGTAACCTCAGAAATTGCAACAACTGGCGAAGTACCACCAGTTACATAGTTATTGGCCTCCATTATTTTGGCACGTACCGAGAACAGAATCGAGGCTTCACTGAAAAGACACCAGGCAGATTTTCGTAGCGGAAGATCTGGTATCGACCAAATTAATACCCTACGTATTATCCTTGTACAAACAGCCGAGTTCACATCACCGTTGCATCTTATGTTTGTGGTCTTTGAGAAAACCTTCGATCGAGTCAACCGAGACTATGTGGAAGTTACTTACCCAGCGAAGAAATCCTCCAAAAATCATTGTAATCATAAAGGAATCCTATGAACATGCTTGATGTTTTGTTTGCTACAAGGGAAAGCACACCGATCCTCTCGAAGTTCGAAGGTATACTCTTGCCGATCCTGTTTTTGGTGATAATCGGTGATGTGTTGCTCTCCACAGTTGACCCAGCAGAGAAATATGGGATACAGTGGCGCTCTTACTACCGTTTCAGCCACTTAAACTATGCCGATAATATTAGTAGTCGAAAGCACCAGCAGCGGACTTACTAAAATGGGAAAATCGCTACAAGAAATTGCAGAGCCAGCCGGCCTTAAAATTAACTGCAACAAAATCAAAATAATGTACACAGGTTGAGGTACAAGGTTGCAAAGCAGCATTATCCTGTGGCAGATGCCCATACAGGAACTCGAGCAATTTAACTATGTGGGCAGCCTGGTTTCTATTAATGGTGGAGCAGATTTGGATGTAGCTAACAGAATCAGTAAAGCTCGTTGCGCCTTCGGTATGCTGTCATCTGTGTGAAAATCAAACAAGATATCACGCCGCACCAAATTGAGATTGTTCGAGTGCAATGCAAAATACGTGCTTTTGTATGCCTGTGAAACTGAGAAAGTAACGTCACCCATCACAAGAAAGTTGCAAACGTACGTGAACGTACGTGAACGTCTGCGCCATATATTTAGAATGCTGTGGCCAATTACAATATCAAATCAAGAACTCTGTCTTAAAACAAAAATAAAGAAATATCTTAAAATGCGAAGGTAATAGTTATTGTCCAATTTTTTTAGTCTTTGTGTACAATATCAAGTCAATTCAACCGGTTTTCTTGAATTTACTAGGGCGTTCAAGATGCTGCCAATCCCCTAGTGACAGGACCACCACTCCTCAAATGCACGACATTTTTGACGGGTGGCAACCTTAACATAAGCACACCATAAATGTTAGATCGATTTGTCAATGAATAGTGACGTTACAGTGTTCTAAATTAAACAACTTTTGGTATTGTTATAAAAATGGATAAAGAAAAATTTCTTGCGTTGATTAACCTTACTTCGTAAAAAAAGTGCGAAAGAAACAAAAGAATAGCTCGATAAATATTATGGTGAATCTGCTTCGTCGTATTCATCAGTAAAATATTGAAATGCAGAGTTCAATAAAGGTCGAATCAGCACAAAAGATGAACATGCCAGGGGAGCACCAAAAACAGTGACCACTCCAGAATGTATTAGAAAATCCACGATTTCGTATTGGAGACAGCCGTGGGCTTATCCGGATCAGTGGTTTCATTTTACATGAACATTTGGGTATGAGTAAGTTGACTGCAAGATGTGTGCCGCATTCGTTAACATTCAATCAAAAACATGAACGTGGTCGCACTTCCCAACAATGTTTGGACATGTTTAATCAAAATCCGACTGATTTTATGCATAAATAAGTGACCATAGATGAAACATGGATCCAGCACTATACACCAGAATCTAAGGAATCAGCTAAAGAGTGGTTAGGTCCTAATACGAGTGCACCAACGTGAGCGAAAACTTACAAACGGCCGGAAAGGTGTTGGCGTCTGTTTCTTTGGATTCAAATGGCATTTTGTTCATCGAGTATTTGAGAAAAGGAAAACCAATAAACAGCGACTATTACTGCAAATTATTGGACCGATTAAAGAACGAAATCGCAAGCAAACGGCCCCATTTATCGAAGAAAAAATAATCTTTTTACAAGACAATGCTTCAGCTCATAAATCGATCGAAACCATGGCTAAATTGCTTCCTCATCCCCCATATTCGCAAGATTAGGCCCCCAGCGACTATTGTCTGTTCCCAAACTTTAAAAGGTGGCATCAGGGAAGGAGATTTGCGAAGAATGAACAGGTCGAATTGAAAACTGAGATTGTAGATCTTGAGAAATCTTACTATTCAAATGACATCGCAATTTTAAAAAAATTATTGGAATAAGTGTATCTAGCTGAAAGGGGACTATGTAGACGGATTAACAATAATTTTGGCAGAAATCGTGTGCTTTATTTATTATGCTGGCTGCATTTTGAACGCCCTATTATACTTGTTACCAGCCACACCTTCGTACGGGCGTTTCAAACGGAGTGACAAAATTAATATAACCCTTATTCAGTAAGCGTGGAATATAAATATACGTTTGACAATCATTGGAAGAATGGTTCAGAAAATGTTTAAAATACAGAGTATTATTTAGTATGTATGCAACATTATTGCGTAATGCGCAGTCATTTGCTTAAGTTTGTTTTTTTTCCCCATTTGCTTTCATTTATTTCATTTGCTTAAATTTGTTTCTAAATGTTTTCATTGTGGTTTTTGGGAAAAATTGAGTAATTTTATTCAATTTCGTGTGAAATTTTTCTTTTTGTGCGCTGTATGCAGCAAGCCCCCTCTAGTTTTCGCTTACTATGTAAGGTGCGAGTCATTAGTTTGTCATAAGTTTTTATTATATATATTTGAATTATATTTTATATACGTTTAGTTTTTATTGTTTATTTAATAAATTTTAATTAATATTAAAATTATTCAATAAATTAAAACAAATATTACAATTGTTTTATAAATAAAAATGGATACGGAAATATTTATTGACAATAATTTTTTTTGTTTACATATAAAATCTATTGAGAAATCGTTTTATCCGATAGGCCCACTTAAATTCATATTCTTGTTTGTTTTATCGTTTTTCATTTAATGCAATATTGTTTTTAATCTTATTTGTTTGTTTTTATATTTTGATTTGTTTTTATATTATTATTATTTTTTTGTTTGTCGTTTTTGTATTTTTTTTAGCATTTAAAATTTTTTAATTTTTTTATATTTTACCTTTTTTATTATTGATTTATTCTTTAGTATTGTTTATTCGAACTTTTTATATTTTAAAAATTTGTATATTCTCATTATAGTTTGTCAAGTATATTAAAACTAATTTTTTTGAAATTTATTGTTTTACAAAGTTTTTATTGTTTTGTTTATTTCTTTTATATTTTATTATTTTGCTTTAATTAATTTTATATACATATTTTAAATGTTTAAATGTATGAAATTTTAGAAATATGATTATTCTTCACAGGGCCATTATTTTATTTTTTTTATTCAAAATTATCTCTAAAAATAGTAACCAATAGTATTTTTTTTAAAAATTCGGTTCGAAAGATTTAAGGTAGAAAGTAAAAGATTTTAGGACAATATTATTTCAAAAAAATTCACTGTGCTCAGACTGACTTGACTGACTGTCTTGATGTCTCGCGTGCTAATATTGTTATTTTAATAATTTATAATTTATTGTTGTTGCTGCTATTAAAAGAAGAAGTTGCCATAATTTTTTTGCGGAAGTTTTGTTGTTTTATATTTTTTGATCTTGTGTTTTTGTTAGGGAAATGCATAAAAATTAAAAAATTGCACTTGGCAACACTGTCTGCAGTTGATGTTGTTGTTGCATTTTTAATGTTATGTTCTTTTCCATTAATTCTTTCACTTAACCGCACAGCTTCACGACAACCAATTCGCAACAGTGCACAGTTTCCCGGCTGTCCGTCTGACGGTTTGTCCATCTGTCTGTCTGTGTTCGACCATTTATGAGCAGTGCATATTTATATTGCAATTCCTCAATGGTCGAATAATTTACTCTCCGTTATGTTAGCATATTTCTTCTTTTTGTTTCTTCTGTTTGTTTCCACCAATTCTTAAGATATTTTAAGTTGAGTTTAATGTTATTTTCAATTTTTGTTATATCTGGAATTACTCTAGGGGAAATCTCTAAAAAGGAGGGGGGGGGGGAGAGGAAACATTGACTCACTTTATCATGCCTTTCTATACACCAGCAGAACACATTCGTTCAAACTCTTTTCCGTCACTCTTCTTATTTGGCTTTTGTGCTAATTAGAAGATGGCAAACTTGCATAAATTTTATATATCATTAAAATGTGTCGTTATGTACTGAAGTGTTTGTTAAAAGCTGGGCTTAGCAGTGGGCTCTCCACACCACCAACCATCCACACCATAAATCATATATATTTTTTTTATTTATTTTTGTTTCTGCTAATGTAGGGTATTTATTGTCGCATGAGTAGTCGTCGTTGTCGTCATTGCCTTGACCTTTTTCATTGTTCAACTCGACTCTCGACTCTCGACTTGGTTGTGTGTCGCCGATCTGGTCAATGTTCTCTTCTGTTCTATGGTAGTACGCTCGAGTACATTGATCTCGTTTTTATTGCTGACACCAGCTAAGCATGATCATCATCATTATTATGAGCTATCATTAATTTATCATATTTTCAATGTCAGCATGATGTTAAGTTTTTCATTTTCCAATATATAAATCAGTCATTACATTGTCTATATCTTCTGCGTTAGCCTCTGAGCCTAAGTGGAGACTAATTTGAACCTAATCACTAACGGTTTCTTTTAATAGATCTTCAAAGTTAATTATTTACTTTTAATTTTATCTTATTTACGTTGTGCTCAATGGTTCTTGAATCTTTGTATAAAGTTTCATCCACAACATTGTTAAACTTCTTAATAGCTTCTAATAAGCGTATCAGCGTTTAAATGTATTTAATAACCAGTTATGAGCTGCTCTGAAGCGTGTAGGAGAAGCCTCGAATAACCGTCTTCAGTATAATATTCTAGTGTGAACTCTGAAAAGTCTTAACCCCTTCTTTTGTTCACAAGGTGTTAATAAATCAAATTTGTACGCAGTAGTCGTAGACTTTAATGCTTTTCAAATGTGTGAATAATCCTGGTTTTGTGATTAAAAATATATTTTAATACACAGAAGCAATAGCACTTGATTACATGTTTTCCAACTGAGTTTACTTATCTTTAAAGGAAAAAAAAATTGAAAACGTGAATAAAAAAATAATTATTATTTTACCTATAAACTACGTATAAATGTACAAGTCAGAAAAAAAAGTTGAAAAAAATAAATCAAATTTTTAATTTTATGTAATATATTAAATAGTATTTAAAAAATATATATAATGAAAGAAAAATATTAAAAATGTATAAAAAAATATTATAATATTCTAAAATAATATATGTTTTATATAATAAAATAAATAAAACTAAAAATATGAAATAAAGAAAAGTTTCAAAATTTAAAATATATATTAGATTTTTTTTTTCGAAATGACCAAAGCCCAAATTTACAAAAAAAATCTGCAAACATTAAACAAAAGAATTGGTCAAAAACAACAAAAATTCATAAATTTTTTTAATTAAGTACAATTAGACAACCATTTAAAATTAATAATATACATATAAGTAAAAACAAAAATTAAATAAAAAATAATAATTTGTAAAAAGTAAAATTAACCCTGCATGGCTTAGCGTTGTTGATCTATATATAAAAAAACTAATAAGTTGCTTCGTAGATAACAACTTTATGGTCCAATTACATCAAATAAAAAATGTTCGCATTACAGCTATAGAATGAGAATATTATTTCTAAGTGAGAACATTAAAAAAAATGTAGCAGCTTTTTAAATAATCATATAAAGTTAGTATTCATAAAAAACGCATCTCTGTTGACTTTTAAATTGCACTAATTAAAACGTTTTCATTTTATTAAAAAATGTATTTTAACTCAAAGCGTGTTCAAAATAACTTTATTTTCTTATTTTGGAATAAAAAAGAAGCAACCAAAAAATTTTTCAATTTCGTTTTTTATATAACTTTCTTAATCGTTACGAATAGTTTTAAACGAAAAATAAGTTCTACGCTAAAAATAAGAAAATTAAAAAATTAAAAAATTAAAAAATATAAAATATAAAATATAAAATAAATAAGAAAGAATATAAATAAAAACATATAAATTAAAAAATTATAAAATAAAAAATTATAAATGAATAAATTATAAATTAAAAAATTATAAATTAATGAAAAAAATTAAAAATTGTAGGAAAACTAAAAATTTTTTAAAATGAAGCAAATTAAAAAAATAAAGAGAAACAAATTGCAAAAAATTGAGAAAATTTTAATATTAAAAAAAATTTTAAAAACAATCAGTAAAGTGGTTGCTGTTTTGATTTTTTGATATCCATTCTGTTAATTTGATCTTGATTAAAGTAAAAAAATATAATTGTTATAAAACAAAGGTTATCATTAAAAAACAGAAAAAAGTTGGATTAGAAAAAAACAATGAAATTTATTAAAAAATAAAAATTAAAAATTTAAAAATAAAAATTAAAAATTTAAAAATAAAATTTAAATAAAAAATTTTTGAGCATAAAAAAATATATAACTTAAAAAATAAAAATAAAAGAAAAAAAGTAGTGCGATCGGGGGACCCTCGTCAGTAACGAAGTTCCTTACGCTTTTTCTTCAACTCCAAATGTAATTCGATATAAAATCTGTATATTTTTTTTTCTTTTATTTTTTTATTTTTTATAACTTTTTCAAGGCAAATATTGTAAATAAGCAATCAAATCAAAAAGCTTAATTAAATATTTTAGGAAAAAAGATTTATTTATTGAATATTAAGATATGTAAAATTCTCATGAGATATTAAAAAAGGCAGTTACCGTTGCTAGTGATGTTTGTTTCATGACGCAACAAGGCGTTGAGCATTGAACATTCACCATGTTCCTCGTATGGAGCTTGAATTGATCGAAAGGTTGGATTGAAATCTGAATTTACATAAGAGTATAAAACAAAATACACATTTTTAGGTCCACCCTAGTGTCGAAAAAACTTTTTGAAATTCTTACATCAGATTCGAAAACAGAAGCCTGCACATTTACTAAGAGAAAAAACTAGAATACATTTAAGGGTCCACCCTAGTGTCAACAAATTTTTAAAATTCTATCATACGATTTGAAATCAGCGACCATTAATACTGCCAGCACATACACAAGAGTATAAAGAAAAAAAAAACCAAATTTTTAGGGTCCAAAAAACCCTAGTGTCAAGAAACTTTAAAATTCTCATATCAGATTACACTGTATTACACAGGTTTGCTGCAGTATCCAGTTCTTAAAACTGAAATGTATCAAAGATTCTTACGTTTTTTTTTTAAAATAAATATAAATAACAAATGCGTTTAACCCATTAACTGCGGCTCCCAAACGCTTCGTAAGTTTTATTTAAAATTGCGTGTGCTTTCTTATATTGATCACAGAAACTACCACAGCAAATTTCAACTTTGTACCTTTCACCATGGTCGAGATATGAGTTGGGTATAAAAATAAAATGGGCAGAAATTTTTTCTGCAACGACAGCACAGTTTTATGTCAGGAATTTTATACCAATGAAGGTATAGTTGGTTAGTTTGTTAAGATAGATTTTACATTTTTTTTTATATAAAATTTTTTACAAATGTTAAAAACAAATTTTCGGATTTTTAAAGTTAATCACTTTAAAAATGACTTTTCAAAAATGACTTTGAAAATGAAGTAGTTAAGGTAAAAATTTCTTGATACACTCCAAAAACAATTTATAGCTCTATGTTTTCTTAAGGCAAAAAACAAAATATTAAACACTACCTGTTACCAATTCTGAAATATGATCAATGCTGCAGAAGCATTTTATGGGTAAAAAAATACCCAACCGGGTTAATGGGCTAAACGAAATTTATACTTGTCGGAAATCGCACGCATTCACACACATCAATTACACTGTTACTTGAATTTTTCTAGCAAATCGCACTACATAGAAAAATATAAACAAAAAAAAAAATATTGTGCAATATTTAAATAAAAAAAACTATGAAAAAATAGATGTTATAAATAAAAAATTTAAATTAAAAAATTATAACTAAAGAAAAAAAATATAATAAAAAATACGAAAGAAATATATATTAAAAAAAATGAAAATAGTTAATATAAATTTTAATATTAGAAGAAAATTTAGAAAAAAATTCAAAAATAAAGAAAATTAAAAAATTTAAAAAAGATTACATTATAAATACAATTAATACAGTGGTTGCTGTTTTTAATTTTTTATCGGTTTGTCCGTTCTGTATTTTTTTTAAATTTATCTTAATTTAAATAAAAATATAATTCTAATATATAGATAAGAATATAAAAGTAATAATTTTTTATATAAAAAATATTGTGATAGTAAAAAATTAAAAAAAATAAAGAAAATTAAATAATTTAAAAATGAAGAAAATAACAATAAAAAAAAACATAAAAAAGTCAATCAAAACAGCGTTTGTTTTCAATTTTTTGTCCGTTCTATAAATCTAATTTTCTTAATAGTTTATTTTAAAGAAATTTATAATTTTAATATAAATTAGGAATTTTAAAGTAATAAAAAAAACAACAAACCTTCAAAAAAATTGAGTATAATTAAAAAAAAAAAGATATAAATTGCTTCAATCAACCGTAAATGATTTAAAAAACATCCACCGATATTTTATAACTAAGTTATTTACAAAAGTACGTTTTATTTCGATTTTAATTATTATCGAGTAAAAAGTGCACTTTTTAAGTTCTTTTAACAAAATCAAAAGATTAGGAAATCTAAAAGCCGCAGAAGCATAGAATAATTTTGATACAAGCAGTAGAGCTAGTAGAAAAAGACGGAAGCCTTAAAACAATTGAAAAGAGTTACCACCGATAAAACAAAAAATAACAACAGCAGCCAGCTTATCTGATGAGCTCGATGTTGATGTGGATGGTGATGATGATGATGATGCAATATGTACAAAATAAATTAGCATATTTTGCTGTTAATCAAACTTTAGCGATCTCCATCAAAACGATTGAACTCTTACTTTGCTCTGCGCTGACTGACTGCATGCCTAACATCTTGCTCAAACATAGAAAAGTAGAGCTACTCTTCCTGTGCAGCCACTTCAGTCTGTCTCCACGACAACACTTTGGTTTCCGCAGAAAAAGTGTGGCGTGTGGTTTGGTTCCATTAAAACTACCCACACTTCACTGCGCTTAAAGTGCTGCTGATCGCTTTTTTAAACCCACCGCTTGCTCTACTCCGGCCAACATTCTCATCATACTTGATGTTCTTGCCAGACCAAAGAACTTCTTCCAACAACACTTCAAATTCCGTGTTATTCCTGTAATTCTGTTTTTTTTCCTCTTTTAATTGTTTAATTTTGAGCTTAGCTTTTGTTTTGATTAATTTTAAGAGAGCAAAAAAAAAAAAAGAAGTAGTGAAAAAAACGTGTTCATTCTTTAACACGCTGTCTGAGTAATAATAATTTCACATTTCTATGATTCCCCTACCTAGAATGCTTCCATCTATAGAAATGGACGACGACTTCTAATAGAGCAGAGTCCGTTCGGCTGAAGACCAAAACAAATGCAACAAGCAACTGAGTCAATGAACTGAGTTCGTTCCCAGATAATTGCATTAGGAAGATTTCATAATTTATTAGTAAATAATATTAATTATTATTGAAAGAAAAGACTGTTGTAATGAGCAAAGGAAAAAAGAGTGATCGAGGAAGGAGGGAGCATAGCTAAAGGTTGCGCCACCTCGAAAGAGTCTCAAGTGCTTAACGCTCTGTTGCTTCAATGAGGGGGGCGTCCGAGCAGCCACTTCTTGCTGTGCCGCTTCATAAACGCAAAAGGTGCATGTGATGTGATGTGCAAGGTTGATGGCTTGCAAGTGATTAAATTGGCACGCGTTTTGGTCTTCGTCATAGTAAAAACGGGTGGATTCGATGGCTAAGCTTGCTTGCTTGTTTGCTTGGGGAGCAACATTCAAGCTCTAAATCTTACAAATACAATGCATTTTATACCAGGCTTTGGGGAGAGGCCAGCGCAAAGCTTTAATTATTTTCAAGTTCAGAGCCACTGCAGTTTTGATGAAATAAATTACTTTGCTGTGACAATTAAGTGGGTTTGTAAAACCCAAAGAATGAAAGAGATTTCAAGCGTTGACAGAGTGCAAAAATTTTGATACAAAAAAAGTTGAAATGACCACAATTTGGGTTCTTAAAAGCATAAATTACATATCATGCCGCTTATTACAAACACTTTTAAAGAAATAGTTGCAAAAAGCGCCTTATGGCGTGCAGTTTTTCGGTCCAGTGGCGACGTGTAGACAGATCCCAAAACAACCTGTAGCTAAATATTTACTTAAATTCGCAAAAACATAAAAAAACAATGCCGCTACGCAATCAACAGAATAATGTTTAAACAAATACTTAAAAATATCTGCGAGTTATAAAGAATTGCATTTATTTTAAAGTACACATTGACTAAATATTTGCAAATTTTGCTTGCGTAGGCGAGGTTTTTTTAGTTATTTTATATACGTTGAGCACATAACAGATGCTCAGATACTCAGTAGATACTATAAAAAAAAGAAACAATAACATCCAAGGTTTATTGGTAGTGAAGCGATTTGGGACGACGAGAGACTTGAGTAAATTGTAGAAAAACTTAGGTGTAAATTGGAGCTGCCAAAATTTTATGCAAAATAAAGCACTTGTACAACGATTAAAACACGCTAATCCGTTCGGTTCTAGTTGGTTTGTCTTTAATTAGCCGAACTGTTTTTTTACATACCGTAGATGATTTTTATTTTGCCCATTATTTTGGCAATAGTCATTGAAAAAAGATTGGAATATCGACAATTTTTTGATTCAATTCTAATGCTGCGGATTATCTTATTGAATTTATAGATATATCTTATTCTGGAATGATATACAGTGCTGCTCAAAACATTTGCAACCATGCCAACGGTTGACTAAACTCCTTAATTTTATTGAAAATCAAAACAAGAAAGCAAATATTTAAATGTAATTTTTTTCTATATTAATTCACTTTAAAGAATTATATAAGATAAATCATTTATTGACAACGATTTTTTCATAATTTGTAAAATAATTAACCAACTCATTTTATTCAGTGCTCAAAACATTTGCAACTACGTAACACCCTGTCTCCTTCTATCGTTTTATGGTATTATTTTCTTATTAATTTTATAACGGGAATTAATATGTCAGTTTAAAAGTGGAACAGATTAACGTAAAGAAAGAGCATCCAAGCAGTTTAAGGCAGTTTATTTCATAATTTCGTCATAAAGTGATCGGTACGGACCCATGTGGTATATTTTTGTATAAATTCGACAAAATGGGTGGCAATAAATATAATCAACATGTTAAGAAGCAAATTATTAACGATTATAAGGCAGGTGTATCCCAAATAGACATTTCCAAAAAATATAACGTGCACAAGTCAACTGTGTCTCGTGTTTTAAGTAGTAGAAACACCGAAACTATTCATAGAGGCGGAAGAAAACGGAAGACAACACCAAAAGAGGATCGCAAAATTAAAAGAATAATACAACAATTCCTTCAAATTTCCTCCAAAGAAATAAAAAATACGTTTAAACTGGAAATATCAGCGCAAACGATTAGGCGCAGTGCAGTGGAAGCTGGACTTGGAGCTTACAAAACCGTTAAAAAACCATTCATTTCAAAGAAAAATAGGTTAGCTCGTCTCCAGTTTGCTAGAAAATATCTTAAATGGTCTCTTTAAAAGTGGAAATGTGTTCTATTTTCTGACGAAACAAAATTTAATTTACACGGTTCGGATGGAAGGTGTTTCGTGCGAAGGCCAAAAGGTGAAAGTCTAAACCCGAAGTATACCAAAGGTACTGTCAAGCATGGTGGGGGCAACGTCATGGAGTGGGGTTGTTTTTCCGGGCAAAGAGTTGGCCCGATTCATAAAATCGAAGGAATTATGAGAGGTGAGGACTACAAAACCATTTTGTCGGACGTAATGTTGCCATACGCCTCTTGGGAAATGCCGCTTGCTTGGGTGTTTCAACACGACAATGACCCCAAGCACACGTCTAAGGTGGTAAAACAATGGATTTCAAACGAACAATTGTGTGTGCTTGACTGGCCTACCCAGTCGCCTGACATAAACGCCATAGAGAACCTTTGGCAAATTGTAAAAACAAAAATTGGAAATAAAATTTTTAAAAAACCTGAAGATCTCTATGCAGACGTGAAAGAGCAGTGGAATACCATCCCACAACACATAATTGACAATTTGGTTTATTCCATGCCAAGAAGATGTGCTGAGGTCATAAAACGTCGCGGTTACGCTATCAATTATTAACAAAAATTCATATTTTCTTCAATACCACTTGGACACTTAGTATAGGTTGCAAATGTTTTGAGCACAGCTAAACAAGAATTGTTAACTTATTTCATATATTATCAAAACAATGTTGGCAATTAATGATTTATCTCATATAATTCTTCAAAGTGAATTAATGAAGAATAAATTTGCATTTAAATATTTGTTTTTGCATTTTAATTTTCATCAAAATTGCAATGTTTGGCCAAAAGATGGTGTGGTTGCAAATGTTTTGAGCAGCACTGTACATATTACTGTCTTTATTTATTTATTTAGTTATTTCATCAAGCAGAGCAGTTACTCTTATAAACTACTTAACAATTTTTATTATACTTTATATAACAAATAAAATTAAATTTACGACTAATTACAATGATAAAAAAGAAATTAAATGTAATTATTAGTTTAAAAATGAACAAGCTGAATTGAATACATAATAACAATTTTTATAAGAATAGAACAAATAACAAGATGAGAGGTAGTTAAATAAGGCACCATGAGGCTCATGAGGACATTATAGATTGTTTTTCTGAAGTACTCATAATCACGAGAGTTAGTGACAAAAATGTCAATTAATGGCAATATGTTGTTAGCTACCCTAATGCTATGTTAACACTGAGAGCTAAATGCGGACTATATATATTTGTCCTTGTTACTCCTACAACGAGTAAAGGGACGTTCGTAAACGTGGATTTCGTAAATTCGTATTTATTTCTCAGTGTGAACATAGCATAATGCAGCGGATTAGAGGTTCCTTAAGTCCATAAATAGTTCTATGAAGGGTTTCATGGAAATGAAACTGGCTCCGAAGCCGTCTCGGGGGTATACGAAAGGTAAGCGTGCCGAATAGATCCGGGCAATCTACGTTATTATGGAGGATATCTCTAAGGTAAATATTTGATGCTGCCCTTCTTCTGCACTTAAGAATTTAATACAATCAGGGCACATATAGTTCTATATGGAGGGGGCTCAGGTTAGTTCCAGTTCAACTGATAAAACATAAACCTAGTGAATTTTCTTTGGATTTCTTCGATACGTTCGGAATGCAAGTGTGTCGAAGGGTTCCATAAATGGGGTAGTGTATCAAGTGCGCCTGACCACCGATGAGTAAAGAGACTTTAAGGTGTAGGGGGTCATTGAATTCTTAGCTATTTCTTATTAGAAAGTCGAGCTTTGTTGACAATGAAGTAGATATGGTCTCTAAAGTTGACTTGGAGGACCTGAATTCAACTTTTTTAGAGAGGATTCTTTCCAGTGGTAGAGAATTTATATGGAAGTTGCCCATGATAGGGTGCGTAAAAATTAGATAGTGCCATTTGGAGATGTTGAGAGGCAAATAATTTGCTTCGCACCAAGCGAAAATGGAATTTAAATGCTCTTGAAGAAGGAGATAGTCATTAATTGAGAAAAAGTTTTAGGTCGTTCGTAAATAGGAGACACTTAGAAAATGTGACTACTTGGGGGCGGTCATTGATGAATAGAAGAAACACCAGCGGTCCATAGTGACTCCCCTGCGGGACACCTGAAGATACCCTGATTAGCTCCGATGTGCAGTCGTTAATTTGAACTCGCTGGTCTAATTACTAAGTAGTAATTAAGTTATTATGTTCTCATTGAATTTGCTGTTACCAAATTTGTTATTGAATGTGGTTTTAGATTTAATATTTATATGAGTGAAAACTACTAGATACAAATTCATTGTGCTAAATTTTTTCAGTTTTAACAAGCAGGGCTTCACTGAAAAAATGAACATTATCTAAAATTTAAGAGAATTGTGTTTCCATTATGTCAAGGAAACTTAACAATATTCAAATATATTTAAAATACTTTTCCAGTTACTTCGATAAAATCTGTTGCAATTTTTTTAAATTAAAAAAAATATAGCTTGCAACCAGTAACCTCAAACGTATCATATATTTTACCCTACACTACGAAAACTTTAATCTACAAATTACCCCAAGCTTAATGTTATTGAATTACTACAGGTTGGTACAAAAAACTAGTCGAAGAATCAAAATGTATAAGCCATTTTAATTTTATATCTTTTATTTGAGCTCACAAAACAAATTTTATTTCGGTGTGTCAAATCATTCTTAGTTTACAAGCCATTTCAAAATGACGTGTCAGTGCATATTTTTGCAATGAAAAAACCGAATATCGTGTAGTGATAAAATGTTTTTTTTTGTAAGGGCGTGTTTATAGTGGCGACTTGTTGCTTTTCCGAGTCGAGCTGAAAGCACGTACGTCAAGCTAAAAGCAGCTGTCAGTGCGTATAGTGCACGCTTACCGCCGCTGACTTGTTGCAGATGGTTTTTGCCTACTTTGAGTTTGTATATATTACTTTCTTTTGTTTATTTTTGCAATCGAAGCTTCAAACAAGGCACGTGATTTCGTGTGTACTTCTTGCTTTACGCAAACTAGCGGACAACAAGTCAAGAAACGAAAATGAGAAAAACTATGCTGAAATACACTTGAGGCCACTGTAAGACGCTTTAAGTCACATGCTATTACAGCTTGTTTTGACTTTTTGCAATTTTTTTGTGCTGTTTTTTGTTGCCCTGTGCTGCGTTTTTATTTTGAATTGTTTTTTAGATAGAACAGGAAAAATAACAACATAAAAAATAGTGGGAAGAAAAGTCAATCGACTGAACAAGCGACTCATCGAAAGGCTTCCTAAACATTTGCCTGAATGCGGACCTTACACGGTCAATCATTGGATATCAATAATGACAGGTGTTTGCATGCATTACACAGACTAGTTGATGGCTTCATTGACCAACATCTAATTATTTTGATATTTTGCATACATATATAACAGATTGATGGCAAATGATTGAATTTTGCACAGAAAATGAGAAAATTCAGAAGCAAACAAAAGCTACTGATCGCTAATTTTAATTTTTTCATCCACTTACTTTTGATTCCAAGAAAAAACGAAGAAAAGGCACAACAGCAAGAACAAGAGAAAAATATATGTATTATATTTTATTGGAGTTTTCCATGTTGCTCTACCTTTCTTATGTTATTTAATGAAAATAATAAGTAAGCATCGTTTAAAATAAAACTTAGCACATGCAAACTGTGCGAGCGAGCAAGAAAGCAACAATCGGCACTCTGAATACCAGCGCACCAGTCGCTTTAAGCTGCTTGGTCGGCTGGCATTATAAACACTTTCCCTCTCTGTTCGGCTTGGTTCGGCAAAGCAACAAGTCGCCACTATAAACGCGCCCTAAGGTTTATCAACAACAGAAATTTATACAAAAATTATTAAAGTGTTAAAGGAATCTGTTCCTTCATTTCCAACTGTGCATCGTTAAAATAGATTTTAGAAGTGGTCGTACAGTCGTGGAAGGGGACGTCCAAAAAGTGCAACAACACCAGAAATCATTGAGCAAGAGTATTATGTTTGTGAAGATCCAAGTTTGACTGAGAGAAAAATTGCTGATACCAAAGGCATCTCAGACGAACGAGTACTTTATATTTTACATGAAAAATTACATATGAAGAAGCTTTTCAGAAAGTTAGTACCGCATTCGTTAACAATTCAACAAAAACTGAATCAAAAACAAATTACTCAGTGTAATTTGAAGCTTATTAAGCAGAATAAAAGAGATTGTATGTGTTGTTTTATAACTGTCGATGAGACTTTAATCTACCACCGTGATTCTTAACTGAAACAAAAAAGTTTCGTAGAAAAATAAAATCAAATACACCCCTGATGAAGGAAGAAAGCCGCTTCCGAAACGTTGGGTAAACAATGAAAAATATTTTTTAGATTATATTTTTTATTAAACAAAGTGACCAAAATAGCCCGAATTTACAATAAAATCCAAACAAAAAAGTTTATAGTGGACTCCAATAACTCCAAATCTGGTGAAGTCAGAACGATCGGGAATAAAGTTTATGGCATCAGTGTTTTGAGATGCAAAAGCGATTTTGTTGATTGATTATCTTGAAAAAGGGTAAGCAATCAAACTCTAAATATTTTTGCAACCTTTTGGAACATCTGAATGAAAAAATTCGTAAGAAAAGACCTGGTTTATAGACGAAAAAAATCAATTTACATCAAGACAATGCGTTTTTTGAACCATTGGCCTTCTAGAGCGAGGTCATTTTTGCACCAATTCATCAAAAGAAATTGATGAAAAAAATTCATCAAAAAAGTTAATGAATTTTGGTATTTATGTTAAAATTTGAACAGTTGCAAAATTTGTAATTTTTTTAACTTTTACCCTAAAATATAAACGGAGCAACGTTACAGTTTATCTTAAAAATTTTAAATGAAAGTAGTAGTAATACATTTCAAAAGTATTTTGAGATAAATTTCCATGATGAGCTCTCTTGAGATATGAAATGTAAGTTATATACGTAATTTAAAGTCGGCTCAAGTTCTCAAGTTGTCGCTTTCATCGAAACTTTTATTAAGCTTTCCCAGCTTTCCAGCTGATCTGTGTTGTATTTATATTTTAATATATTTTGGCTGTCCTAAAAATATCCAAAAATGCCCAAAATTATCCAAAAATGCCCAAAATTATCCAAAAATATCCAAAAATATCCAAAAATTAGTTACGCTAAAAGAGCCGCACATTTTGTCGCAGACTTGTTCGTCTACAATGATTTTTTAATAAGGAAAAAAAACCCACCCAAGAAGTCGTCGTCTTCTTTTCGTTTCAATAGAACAATATTTAAAGCAATCTTGTCACCTCATTTGCGACATTTTCTGTACTCTGGTTTTTGTTTTTTTCTTCTAATAATTGTTTGCACACTTAAAATTTTTAATAGTTCGTTTAAACACTCCGTTTTCCACCCCTCCAAAAAAAAAGCACAAAATCCACATTGATGACGACTGGTTCGTCGATTTACTTGTGTGGAATATCGTTCGCATAGGAATGACTTGGCAATGGAACAGCGTTTAATCAGCTGGTTGGCTCAGATGTTTTTCAATTAATAGTCGCCTGTGGAATATTTGGCAAAATTTAATCGCAATTTTTCGTTGTTGTTGTTTCTTTGCATGAAACTATATCTTAAAATAGAATTGGTCGGTCCCACATACAGTCCAAGTACGCACCTCCACAACAACTCAGACAGATACGGAAATTAAAAAACAAAATCTTATGAAATGAAGTGTAAAATATTTTTTGCACAAAGACAAAATTTGGAAGAACAAAGAAGAAAAAGCGAAGAAGACGAACGAACAAAAAAAAAAAAAAAACAGCAGATAATTAAATGATTAAACTTTGTTCGTGCTTTGCGTTTAATTTATAATAAACGCTGTTAAACCAAAAATTGTTGCGAATTAAATGTTTCTGCGTTGCCAAATTAAAGTGCGTTAATGAGCTGGTGCTCTTTCACGACCGAACTGGGCAAAGAAAGGGAAGATGGTGCTGCAACAGGAAGCTGAAATTTTGCCTGGTCGCTGCCAAGCAATCGATGGATCTAATCGAGATATAATCTTTTTGTGCGATCGAAGCAGTGTTGTGGCTCTCATGCGTTTCGTCCTCATTGTTCTCTTGAGTTGACTCCAGCGAGCATTGTAGGCAGTGCTCGCTGGCTACAGTAAGTTCCCAACTTAGGGATTTTTCCCGTAAATTTAGGTGGAAAAAGTGGAATGAGATTTTTAGGCGTTTTATATTTTTAAGGGGTTTTTTTAGGAGCTTTTTGATATTCTTAAGCACTGGATAATCCAATTTACTATGAAGTTTTTGAATTTATTCCGACTTTGCTATGCATTTCCCTTTTACTCCTCAATTTTTTCGCGCCCTGCTCGTTACCATGGTGTAAAAACAAGGTGAACGTGATGTCTAAATATTTTGCTAAAGCTGTAAAACTTGTAAATGAGTGAAATAGACAGAAAAGGTGATTTTGTATGGTTTGACAACGCAAGTGTTTGACTTTTACAACAAAAATTTAAAATCGCATTCACCTTGTTTTGAATACAAACCGAAGAAACCGAATTTTTTTCTGGGAAACATTTTTTTATTAAATCATTTATAACTAAAGATTATAACAAAATGTTAATTGATCTTTTTTTTTTGTTTCAAGGGGATTTCCAAGTAATTGTAGCGATTTTAGGGGTTTTTAACTAAAGCCTTAGGGATAAATATTACTGGGAGTTGGCAACACTGATTGTAGGTGTTTGTTCACACGTCTGTCAAATTATTAAATCAGTCAAAATTTGTTGTTGCTTTCCTATGTAAATAAAATGAACTCCGAGAGCGAAAACAAACTTCAAACACCTCATCGGATCAGTCAAAATTTTATTTTGATCCTGCCTGCGCTTTCTTCGGAATTATGAAAACTAAATTGACCAGAAAACTCAATGAATTTTTTTATATACCTATTTGCAATTCTTTTATTAATTTTCAATAAACGAATAAGAATATTAAAAAAAAATAATTTAAATGTGAACTAAATTGTGAAACTCCATAAAGTTAATAATTTAAAAAATAACTTCATATCAAATTCAAGTTTTAAAAAATGTTACGATAATGATAATAAATGACCTCAATATACTTTTAACTCAGCTATAAAGAGCCTTTAGCTCTAAATATACACATAAAGCATTTAAAGTTCCATAAAAAAAGTATTTTTGTAAATATTTGAATACTCTTTTCCTTTTAGTAATGGATTTAGTAATGGATTTTCCAAATATAACAATATGTATGCATTGAATTTTTCCAATTTGCAACAAAAATATATTTCTTTTGCCAGCGTATCGCACAATGGTAAAATTGTTGCCCATTTGGTAGGAAAATGTGACAAAGTAACGCTTTTCATAAAGCAAAAAATAATAATTTATTGTCTGTAAGCTGTATTTAATCTGTAAAATTAAATTGAAACATTTTTTTAAGGGATATTTTACGTAATTTTGTCGAACTTTAAGGAATTTTTTTTAAGTAAGGGTTGTGAAAAACGGTTAGAGATATTTAAGTAAATATTTTTTATATATGGAAAACAACCATTAAAACGTCGAAGGAAAAAAATTGAATAAATTTTTTATTTGTATAAAAACTACAGACCATTTAGCCTGAGCACTAGTGCAAGGAATAATATAAATTCAAAAATTTGGTCAAATACGCTTATTCAAAAAGCAACAAGTCCAGATCAAGCCTTAATAATAACAACAAAATATTGATTGTCTTCTGACAATTTTTAAAAAAACATTTTAAAATTAATTATAAAAAATGCACTATTTCATTATGTTATTTAAAATAATACGTTCCAAAAAACTTATGTGATGTGATGGCTTAATAACTTCAAATTATAAAAAGGCTTTGCGGCTACACATGTTGTGAAGCCTTATTAAGATAAAAAATTTCGAATGGACAGCATGTATAGCGTTTTGGCAGCAGTGTTGATAATAAATGAATTATTAAATGAAGATCATTTTTAAAGTTGAACTTTTCCTAAACTTTATTTTTAAAAATTTTTATTTTACAATTTTTATAAATTTGTATAATTTTTTTTTAAAATTTAACCAAATTTCGGGATCCCGAAAATCCCGGAATTTTAAATTTTAAATCCCGCTGTTAATACAGGAAAAACTCCGGGATCCCGGGGTTTGCAAGCCTTAGTTATAACGATTTCATCTTAACCTATACAACAGTTAAATATATTCTAAAATAGAGATAAATAACTATTGTGTAATAGTCCTTTAAAATAAAAGCAAAACAGTTTCCATATTTTGTGTTTCTACTATATGAATGAATGTGACTACTGGGACACTGAAAAATCCCACTCATGTAACTTTGAACACTCAAAGAAGTATTTTAGCCAAACAATTAAATATTAAAGTCAGCTTCTTCTGTGTTGTATAACATATACTAAAAGCTTTCATTTTAATAAATAATTAATATGCTTACCTTTGTAGAAAAATCCTAAAAAGATTATAAATTGTGACTACTGAGACAGGTCTTTGTTACTTGCGAGACAAGTAAAAAATAAGTGTTAATAAGTTTTATTATTATTTGAATTATTGTTTTAAACCCAACTAATGTAGTTTTTTATATATTTTCCTGTAAAACTTAAAAAAGAAACCAGAAGCTACGAAAAAATAATTACCTCTTACTCTATTATTTAAAGTAAGTGTTAGTGTTGACTTTTTCTCCAAACTGAGAAAATTTTACCTCAACAGTTTTATAATAGGACATAAGATACATCCCTCTCCTATATGTCGAAAAACTCTGCTTCATTGCCCGAAGTCGATCTTAAAAACAATTTATTAATTCGTCTTCCTCTTTTTAATTTTGAGATCTTCTTTACATAAGACGCCTTGAGAGCAACTTGCAGTACCTGAATTGCCATTTGCGTTTATACTTGGCCCAACCATGTCTTTAGGTTCAACATTCAATTCCTGTTCGCTGTCTCTTGAGTCAAAGGGCATGATTAATAAATTTATCTCCTTGGGATATCAAATAGTGGCGTAAGTGTGGATTTTGAAAGCCATTTCACACTCAAGTTAGACATAAAGAAGCTTTAACTATTTCATTTTGAGTCAGAAAAGTAAGTTCAGCTATACACAACGGCATTGAAATACACTCAGGCTATTAACCGTGACTTCTGGGACATATTTTAACACAGTCTCGAAAGCATAGTAGGATCGCCTTAATTATTAAAAGCAGTTTAAATAGTACACCACATGTTTATTTAGACCAAGTAGAGGACAACCTGACGAAGCTTGGAGTTTCCAACTTTCGCCAGCAAGCAAGAGACAAAAATGGCTGGCGCAAGTTCTTAGATGAACCCGAGACCGACATACGGTTGTAGCGCCAACTAAGTAAGTAAGTGGGTATATGTTTATTCTTACTTCAAGGAACTACTAAATTTATAAAGACGTTTTTGCGTGACTACTGGGACATGCGTGACTACTGGGACATGCGTGACTAGTAGGACATGCGTGACTACTGGGACTTGAATCTGTTCTAAAAATTTAGTTATTTTAAAGCTTTCTATAGAAAACACGCGCCAGACTTCTACAGTTGAAAGAATGCCAGACAACAGTGTTGCAAACATAATCAACGTTTTACTCCTTAGTAACTCTGTATGAAACAATTTTCAAATTGTTATTTTTTTAAAATAACAGGGTATTTTTAAAAAATTCAGGGGTATTTTTTCAAATCTTAGTTCACAGATTAATAAAGTATAGACAAAGTATAGATAAAGTATAGTAATTAAAAATAATTAATGGAAAACCAAAATTTATCTCACCTTGATGGAATGCCACATCAAGTATTTTCGATATCAAGTTTAAAAAAGTTTCAAAACGATGCAATATCTCTGATGAGCTGATTTGGCTCATTTATTTATATTCGTTGGCATTACTGCTTTAAAAATTTTAAAATTTGTGTTTAACTTTAACGCGATTGTGCACAGGAAAGTATTTTTTCGATAGCGATTTCACAAAATATGCAAAAAATTGACTAATTAATTGTGGCTCATTAATTCACTCTTGTGGGCATGCTTGCTTTAATAATAAATTTTTTGGATTTAGTAACATAGACCTGTTGATAAACAAGCATTATTTTGACAGATGGATTTGACAAATGGCGCAAGATACTAAAACGAAAAAAAAAAGAAAAAAATTTCTCAGAAGTTCAATGCATAATTTAAAATTGAAATCAACACTGAATACTTAAAATCACCTTCAATTCAAATTTCGAATATTGTCCCGATCTAATTTTTACGAAACAGCATTAAAATACTTAAAATCACGGACGATTTAATATATTCATAGTATCTATTTTTTATTTGCAAATTCTTTGTTTTTGGCATATTAAATTCGACTGTTTGGTTGTAAAAAACTCAAGAAACTACGCAGCAGTATCTGTCCTACCCACTGTGCGAATTCAAATTTACACTTTGAGCGATAAAATTGCGTACGTTCAACCTTGACTTTGACTCGAACCTGTGAAATACACAAAAGTTTTGGCAATAAAACCTGCGTCGAAATACCACGATAAATCTTCGCATAATTAAAGAGTTCAGCTAGCCTTTCGAAAAGCAAACTATTGTCGAATATTTAATTACCACTTAAAAAATACATACCAGCAGAGAAAAAAACAACTACTTTGAAATTAAGTAAAATTAAAAAAAAGCCACACAGAAGCTATAAACCTCATTAATCATTCGCATAATAGTTTGCATGAGTACAAATGTTGCGTCAAAAGAGGTAAAAATGTAGAGAAGAGAAGAAACAAAAGAAGAGTAGTTCTATCATTCCGTGTGTGCGTTATAAACTAACTAGAATTCTTTATCGCGGAAGAGCAGAAAGCGATTCTTCAAGAGCAATTTTTCGCTAGCGACCTCGCTGTCTTATCGCTTTCTGCTCTCTCGTGGGAGAAAAAGGTCCATCGTGTCTAAATCTTCTTGAGGAGCAGAAAGCGATTCTTCCTAATGACCAATGTTTAAAGTTGTCATAAAATAAACAGCCAATTTTTGAAAACACCTGAATGATATCGCCTCTTATTTTCCTAGAAGAAAAAAAGGCGAAACTGTAGTGTTTTGTTTTTGAAAACAAAATTTATCACCAAGAAGTCAGGATAGCGAATCGCTTTCTTTTCGCGCGAAAGGAAACTCTCCTAAGTATCTTCCAGAAGTATCGCTTTCGCTTACCCAGGCGAAAGGTGAAAAATTTCTCGTCCAAATGCTGGCTGGGAAGTGTGTGCTGTGGTGTAGTCATACAATTTGCAATTACTGTCCAGTTGCGTTTTATACAATACATTTTTCGCCTAGACGCTCACGTTTCTGCGAATATTTTAGCAAATGCCAAAATATGTGCGAGGGGAAGAGAAGGGGGAAGGGAGGGGGGAGTAGTTGGAATAAGAAATTAGGGAAGGTTTGTGTATGGTGAGTAAAAAACACACGAGCGTAAATATAAAAATAGACTGTATTTGAAAAGAACCGACTACTCGCAAAAAACGCTATAAAAAAAATATACATTACAAAAAATTTACAATAAAGAAAAATACAAACAAAGAAATAACAACAACATCATCAACAAAAACAACAATAAAAAACTAAAATTCAAGGCCACAATGCGAATGCTCGCAAAAGTGGTGAACTAAACATGTCGATGTCGATGTCGATGTCGATGTCGATGCCGATGTCGAGGAGGCTGACTTCAATGTCTGGATGAGACTGTTGGTGGTGTTTGGAACGCAGCTCATCGCTGCGTGTAAAGTTTTTGGCAATCTAAAACATTTTATTAGAAGTAGAAAATGAAAACTTCCACAAAGGAAAAAAGCACAGTGGAAGAGTCGAGAGAAGAACAGAATAGAAAAAGACCAGATCGACCAGTTTAATAAATGAATTCATAGAATTACTTGAAGATGAAGTGAATAGAACACAAAGAATTCGCAAACTGAATAGCTCAGGTAATTAACAGACAATATATGGTTTTATAAAGAGCTGTCTGCCTTTCTATTGAAAAAGACAAAAAAAAAAAAAAGAAAGAAAAGAAGCAAAAGACATAAAAGCTTTAGAGCACATCCGGAAGTCTGTGTCAAAATTGTGCCCAAAAATAAAAGCCCTCAAAACTTTTGCTTTTTTGTATATGAATTATAACCTAACCAAAGTAAATGTAGTTGTGTATTCATTCAATGCTATACTGAAAAAATACAATATTGCAATCTTTTAATGATGTATTTTTACTTTTTATATTTACTTAATTGTTACGGCTTTTACGAACCAAATTCTATTACATTTTTAAGGAATTTCAAGTTAAAGATTAATATAACATTACAAAACTATTGACAAACTAGAATAAAAAAGCATAAACTTAAATTAATTCTGTTTCTCATATATATGCCGTAGTTGTAAAAGTATTTACAAGATTTGAAATAATCTAGCAAGTAACCATTCCTTGTTATAAATAAACTTCATTGTTTGAAAGCATGTGAAATTGGCAAAGCTTTTTTTTCAGTGAATTTAATATTTTGGAGCTTAACTTGCCATTTATAATATAAAAAAAATCACAGCTTAGCATGTATACAGTACAAGAGTCAAACTTCTTAACTTCTAAACACATCTACTCTCTATCTGCCACCATTCTGGGGCCTCAAATAAAACACACAAAAAATAGAAAATAAATGACTAATTTTTGGTCTAGTACGACCAAAACTGTTCGAAATCAAACATTTTTATGAATTTGTGGGCGGTAAAAGAGGTGCGCCAACACTTTTTCCTTAAACCATTTCGTACTCGAAACAAATCGATTGCCAAAATTTGAGCTCAATTCAGGTTCTACCTGGCTCACTTTGCTTCACTCCACTCTTATATTTTGAAAAGTGGGCCAAACTATGAGGTGACCACGCTCATTTTTAGTGTCCGAAAGTAAGCATAAGAACTAAGTTACTAAATTGTAGTTTAATGAGATCAAAACCGTCCGAAATATAGCATTTTTATGAAGTTGTGCGCGGTTAGAGGGGGTGTGGCAAATTTTTTCTAAACTTTCTCGTACTCGAAACAAACCAACTGCCAAAATTTCAGCGCAATCGGCCCAGTAGCCAATTTTAATGATTTATCAAAAAGTTGGCGTGGCTTTAGAGCGACCACGCCTATTTTTAGTATATTTCCCGAAAGTAACCATACATAATAAATTACCAAATTGTAGTCTTATACGACCAAAACTCCCTGAAATATATAATTTTCACTGATTTTTGGGCGGAAAAGGGGACGTGGAAACCAATTTTTAGTACAGTTGCTGACAATAACCATACAAACTAATGTCAGGAGTCTGGCAACGCTATCGTGCAATCACTTGTTTTTACTTCTCTTGCAGCTCTATTTTGAAATTATCTGCAAATTGCTTTGAATTAATGATTTAATCCTTTAAATAATCTGAACGCTTTATTGTGTTGCTTGAATAAATAACAGTGATTTGATTTCAATCTGGATTTGGCTTAATTTATCAAATTTGTTTTCGTTTGCTAACATAACCTCACTTTATGTTACAAAATGATTTCTGCTTGTGATATCTGCAAGTCAGAGTGGGACACAGTGGGTGTTTTCATCTCGTGCGCTGGTTGTTCTAAGATTTTTCACGCCAAATGTGCTGGACTGTCTGCAAGAATTGGTGATGCGCTATCTGGTTCTTCTAGTGTTGGACTTCAATGGCTATGCAAAGACTGTCGCAAGTTTTCAACAAGCACTCTGATTACGATGTTGGCAGAGCTGATGAAATCGTCGGTTGGCATCGTTGAAGACGTAGCCCGTCTGCAGAAAATAGTGTCTGAACATGCGGAGCATTGTAATAAGATGTACGACAATGCCATTTCCGCCACTAAGGTTAGTACTGGTGAATCCTTGCAATTGTCTAAAAAGCCAACTAGAGCTAAATCGAAAGCTAAACAAACTGCTGATGTTGCTGATGCTAATGCTAGTGGTCTAGTACCTAGCCCTAATGTACCGCCTTCTGTTCCTGATATATCTGTTCATGGTGCTACTCTCTCTTCTGCTGCTACTGTTCTGCCTAGTGCTATGCTTTCTCCATCTCTAAATCCAAATACTGATATGCGCTCTACTGCTGATCCTGCCACTCAAGTTCCTGCCAGTGTTGATGCAATAAACCTGTCGTATGCTGAAGTTGTCTCTCATGGTTCTGCGTGCGTTGGAAGCAATGCCAGCATTTATGATGCAACCGCTATGTCAAATGCAACTATTGTTCCTACTTCCGATCAATCTGGATTTGTGGGGGCCAATGACAATAATGAATTGGATATCGTAGTTGGCAAAAAATTCTTACATCTCTCAGCGTTCAAGTCTAATGTCACCGAAGAGAATATTATAGCATATGTGGTTAAACATGCGTCAATTGCTCGCGATCATGTATGCTGCTATAAGCTTGTCAAACGAGGTGTTGCTGTTGAGAGTTTACAAAGCATAAGTTTCAAATTTGGTATTTCCGAGCACCTCATCAATGAAATAACAAAGCCTTCTTTGTGGCCTAAAAATGTCCGCGTTCGCCCTTTTAAAAATTTTCTAAGTGTGGGAATAACAGACCTGTTGAACTAGTACCAAGTCAAGTTCTATCTAATGCAAAGCCTAATCTCCTTCTCTATTTCCAAAATATGTCTGGAATGAGAACCAAAGGATCTTCTATCTTTAACACTACATCACATAGTGATTTTGACATCATAGTGTTTACTGAAACGTGGCTAAACTCGGACTTCCATGATGCTGAATTTATTAACACTAATTTTTACCAAGTTTTCCGCAAGGATAGAGATGCGAATAAGACTGGCCTCTCTCGTGGTGGTGGGGTCCTTATCGCAGTGAAACATAAGCTTCGACCAAATATTTATAATCTATGGAATGCTGACTCTTTACTGGATCAACTTTGTGTTTCGATGGAAGGTTCCAATGGATCTCTCTTTGTATGTGTCTCCTATGTACCACCTAATAGCTCCGATGCTTTATATACCTCTCATGTGGATAATGTTCTCGCTTTACATACCTCTCTAATGGCGGATAGTCACTTGGTTGTTTTAGGTGACTTCAATCTCAGTGATATAGTGTGGTTGCATCTTGATCGTGAGTTAATACCATCGAATATAAATAAGGCATTTGAAATCAATTTAATAGACAGTTTCCTGAGTATCGACCTGTTGCAAGTTAACGCGTTTATGAATAAAATTAATAAGATCTTAGATTTAATTTTTGTTTCAAGAAATATAAAATTCAATTTATATGAATGCCTATCTCCATTTTCACCAGTAACTGTTCATCATCTGCCTCTCATTCTTGAATTTGAGTTTTATGAATTTCTGCCTTGTGTACAAGATAACTATTATTTCAACTATAATAATTGTAATTTTAATACTATATCATCTCTCTTGAATGTTTGTGATTGGGATAGCCTGTTTTTTGGAAAAAGTACCGCAATGTGCTATGACATATTTAAATCTATAGTCCATAATATCTGCAATGATAATATACCACGAGTTTCCCGAAAGAAGTATAAGCTGCCCTGGTACACTCCAGGCCTAAAAAAACTAAAAAATTTACGGAACAAATTCTTTAATTTATTTAAAGTAACTAATAACTCAGATCATCAACTTAAACACTCACATTATGTAAGAGAATTTAACTTTTTGAACAAATTTTTGTATAAACAGTACATTCTTAACATTGAAACTAAAAAAATCTCCAATCCTAATTCATTTTGGAATTTTATTAAGTCTAAAAAAGATGGATCAAATATCCCCACTTCAATGCTCTATAACAATAAACGTTCTCATTTAACTTCGGATACTGTTGATCTATTTGCGGATTATTTTAAATCTAATTTTGAACATGATTGTATGTCACTATACTCCACCAATCTTGATGACGTTACTGAATTCATTGACCTGGGTTCTCTGTCGTTATGTGATGCAGAAGTTTCTAAAGCTCTATCCTTATTAAAATCCTCTTTTAAGACCGATGTGGATGGTTTTTCCTCTATTCTGTTAAAAAATTGTTCTTGTGCTTTCTCTAAGCCTCTGTGTTTAATTTTTAATAATTCATTATTTAGTGGCAATTTTATTGATTGTTGGAAGATTGCCTCAATTACACCAATTTTTAAGAGTGGTGCCAAAGATAATGTTTCGAATTATCGCCCTATCTCAAAGCTTTCCAATGTCTCAAAAATTTTTGAATCTTTAATAAAATCTAAACTTTACTTCTTACTCAAGCATCAAATATGCACAGAGCAACATGGTTTTGTGATGGGTAGATCAGCTGTGACTAATTTGTCAACTTTTTCTCATTACTGCGTTTCATCATTTGAGCTGGGCTGCCAAGTAGATGTGGTTTACACTGACTTTTCGAAGGCATTTGACAAAGTGCCTCATTTACTGCTTATCAGAAAACTAGCTAAAATGGGATTTCACTCGGCCATACTAAAATGGTTTGAATCTTACTTAGTCTCTAGGAAGTGTTCTGTTTCCATAAATAATGTGCATTCATATAGTTTTCTGGCGTCATCTGGGGTGCCACAAGGTAGTGTTCTTGGCCCTCTTCTCTTCATACTATTTATCAATGATATTAATAAGTGCTTCCGTAACTCACAATTTCTGCTTTATGCAGATGATTTGAAGCTTTTCTCTAAAATAGCTACTCATGATGATATCACTTCACTCCAATCCGATCTCAATAATGTCTTGGATTGGAGTGTTCGCAATGGCCTTCCTCTTAATATAAATAAATGTGCACATGCTATATTTAGTAAATCATTATTACCCATAATGTCAACGTATTCTCTGGGTGGATGCCCACTAGAGAAAGTAAATTTAATCCGAGACTTGGGTGTAGTTTTTGATTATAAGTTTTTATTTATTGAGCACTTAAACTTTCTGTTACCTAAAGCATACTCACTTCTTGCTTTCATTCGTAGAAACTGTACTGATTTTCGCGACCCGCACACTCTTAAAGTGTTATTTAATTCTATTGTCAGATCTAGGCTTGAATACGCTTCCATAATTTGGAATCCTGTTTATGCTGTTCATACTCTAAGATTGGAACGTGTTCAGAAATCCGCTACTAGATCAATGTTAAAACCACTTTATACAACTATGAACCTCCCACCTTATCATGTGCGTTGCTTATTAATGGGTATTAAATCTCTTGAAACTCGAAGAAAACTTCATTCACTTTTATATATCCATGATATTGTATCTGGTAAAATTGATAGTCCTTTATTATTAAAATTAATTGATTTCAATATCCCGTCTAGGCAGTTGCGATATTTTAAAATCTTTTTTATTAAACAACATCGTACAAATTATGCCTTAAATGAGCCCATAACAAGAGCCCTTATATTATATAATGACTTGTCCATGAAGTTTAGTATTGACTTTTCTTTGCCTAAAGATTGTTTAAAAAGCTTTCTTCATTCTATCTTATAGCTAAGTGTTGTTATTGTAACTTATTTTCTAGTTTTGCCAATTGATTTTATATGTAATTCTTTTAACATTGTTAGCCAGTTTAATTGAATTTATTAAAATTGTACTTATTTCTAGTCTGTAAGAATTTATGATTCATAGACTCAATCTAAATAAATAAATAAATAAAAAAAAAACTAAATTACAAAACTTAAGTCTTATAACACCAAAGGCGTTTCAAATAAAGCATTTTCATTGATTTGTGGGCGGTAAGAGGGGGCGTGGACACCCATTTTTAGTACAGTTGCCGACAGTAACCATAAAAACTAAATTTCCAAACTTTTGTCTAATACGATCAAAACTGTCCGAAATATAGCATTTTTATTTATTTGTGGGCGGTAAAAGGGGGTGTGACAAACATTTTCCTAAACTATCTCATACATACCTACACCTACAACTGCACTCTATATGTCACACTTCTTTGGGTTTCAATACAAACATCACAAAAAATAACCTGAAGCTTCACACAAAGCCTATGTTTATCGTATCTTCAGAGGCAAAAAACTTTTTTGTGACTAGGCTCGAATCATGACGAAATTAATAAAAATTTTCGTTACGAGACTTGAAAATTTTTACTCAACAAATCTCCGCCTAAGAAGTTTCACTTCAAAAACTGCACACTTTAAAGTTTTTTGAAAAAATATCGTTGCATAGTTTTAAAAATTTAAAAAAAATAATTAATATTTTATTAAGCTATATTACATATATAACGAAACTGAAAACAAATATATTAAATTACAATCTTGGTTATTCAAGAAACCGGTTTAGGCTTTCATTAAGTCAGTATTTTTGGGTTATTCGAAAAACCAGTTATTTGGAGCCGGATCATTCGAAATTTTTTAACTTGTTCTTCTTTATACAAATTTCAAAACTTTATACATAGAGGATGGACGTAGTGTCAAAACTCAAATGCAGAACACGTTGAAGATATTAAAGATTATGTGTTAAATTTGCTGCTAATACACACATTTTTGTGGAATATATAAAAGTTATGCTACTTTGATGACTTCACTTTGTATGGGAGATTGACCGAGTGCTTACACGATTTTCTCAAATTTCAGACGCAAAGTGAATTTTAATATTCTTAGCATATGTGCATAATTTTATTGCATTAAATTAAGTTTTGCAGAATTTTTTGAGACTTAACCATTTTCATATAGTTACTTTGTATGGGAGGTAGATAGGAGGTAGGAGGTGGGCATAGTTTTACTCCTTACGCAGTACGCGTGAGGGTATAACTATTGTTATTGCTTATCCCAAAACATATAAACCAAAAATAATTTTATTTCTGATCGAAAAAATAACGATACAAAATAATTTTCATGTCTGATTGAAATACCAGGTTGTTCAATAAGTTTCTAGAATAGAAATAAAAAACATCATATTATGGCTTGAAATGTTTTTTATTATGTAGTAAATTCTCCCAGAAGCTCAATACACTTGTTCCAGCGGTCCTCTAATTTATGGATTCCATCACTGCAGGTCATTTCGTTTTGCAAGCATGTATTTTTTGATATGTTAGAACAGCCAGAAGTCGGAAGGAGCAAGATTTAGCGAATAGGAAGGATGTTCCAGCAATTTGTACTTTAATTCACTGATTTTAGCGATGGTTTTTTGACTTTTGTGAGCAGGTGCCTTGTCCTGATGAAAAATAACTTTTTCTTCTGCAACCCGGTCTTTTTTCACGAATTTTGCGTCGAGCTGATCCAAAAAATTGTAGTAATATTCGAATTAATTGTTTTTCCAGTTTGGAGATACTCAACCAACAAAATCCCTTTTCCATCCCAAAAAATTGATGCCATAACCTTCTTTGTAGATTTTTGAGCATGAACTCGCTTAAGAGCCGAAGTCCCCGGTTTACACCACTCTTTAGCATCTTGTTTTGATTCGGGATCATGGTGGTAGACCCAAGTCTCATGCAAAGTGATGAATCGACGTATAAATCCTTTTTATCCTTTTTAAAACGCTCCAAATGTTGCTGAGAAAGTCTCATTCGAATGTGTTATTGTTCTATTATTAGCGAATGTGGCAATCATTGTGCACACACCTTTTTGAAACCCAAAACTTCACTTAAAATATGGCTCACACTGCCTATTGAGATGTCTACAGCTTCTACAAAAGCTGTCTCAGTCAATTGAAGGTCAGTCAGTGAAGGTGTAGACCCCTTACACTTTAAATAATTTTTCATGAATTTCTTTTGATTTTACACCTTTTACACCAATAAAAATTCAATAACTACACGATACTTAATTTTTTCCACATTAAAAAAAAAAACACTTACACGTCTACTTTGAACAGATGTAAATAAAAGGCTGAGTTACAGACCTACATGACTCTTTACACGTCTTCAAAAAAAAAAAAGAAGTACCATTTTTAGAAAAATCAAATGGCGGAGCCACCATCTATGTGTGGCTCTAGAAACTTATTGAACAACCTGGTCATCATAATTTAGTGTAAGTGGTTAGATATACATAATAATAGGGCGGATTAATTTTTTTTCTGTCCTTGCTTCACTCATTATCGTATGCTACGTTAAACTCTCCTAAAAAGAAGAAAACTCCTCGGGACCATATAGGTACGGTTAATTTGGCTTCCGAAAATCTTCGTTTTGAAGATTTTGATACCTGAATATCTTTCTTATTTATACATTTCGTAGCATTTATGAGACATTTTTCATAATTTTACCTTCAATAACTGAATCTGAGTAAATAAAAAAAATTTTGCACATAAGGTTTAATCGCAAATAAGGGCTCTTGTCTTAAATTTGTAAGATTAAAAATAATATCACGTCTACCTCCCATACAAAGTAACTAAAATTTCATTATAATCCGCAAAAATGAGTACTATGTCTTCAAACTTTGCAAATAAGCTTTAATCTTAATTATGCACCCGATGTCTGGAGTTTGGTAAAACAACCTGGAAACTCCGCCTATCTCCCGTATAAAGTGACGTCATCATGATAGCAACATTTTTATAAATTCCAAAAATAATGGTTTAAACTTGATATTTTCACATAATCGTAAGCTTTGATAATTAGTGCCTATTCTGAGTTTCAAAGTTTAAATATTTGGATGAAAAACACTCCGTTTAAAAGTGACGGTATCAAAATAATACGGTTTGGGGTCAAAATTGAGCGTGTACAAAATTTCTTTGGCAAAATTGCCCTTTACAAAGTTTCCCTTTTCTAAAATTATCCTTCACAAAATTCTCTCTGCAAATAATTGCCCCTTACAAAAATCCTCCTTCACATAATTTCCTCTTTAATGGTCGTTTCATAATAAACAAATTTTTCAGATGTCAACGAAGTTGCGACTTTGCTTTCGGGGTGTTCAAAATTGGGCAGTTTACCCTATATTTTTAAGTCTAGAAAAGTCTTTTTTCATTAATGACAATAGCCTCACGAGTAGCTCTTTCCAAAACGACTCATTCCATTTATCAAATTTTTACTACTGTAGCACTTTATCATATTGCATAGAGTTAATATCATGCGTTGTTAATAAGTATTATTTTTTTGATTTTATTTTGTTTTGTGGAAAAAATTCACACATTGCTAGAAATTTAGCACACAAGTCATGAAGACAAACAGACGAGAGAATAACCGCTTAACAGTTTCTTAAATTAAACATATGGAGCTCATTTTCAAAGAAGAAACTACAAACTATACAGCTTCATCCTGCCGCCGCCAATCAGAGCCGACAGAAAAGTTTTCGTTGAATTCCTTAACATCATGGGAACTAATTTTGCTTGTCAGCGAATTTTTGCATAACAAAATAAAGACCAAAATGATCTTAAAAATAAAACAAAAACTCCGAATAGTAAAAAACGAAATTATCTAGATTTTGTGTAGTTTTATTTTTTCTCTGTATATAAATTATATTGAATAGCTAAGCTTAAACAACGCAGACTATTTATTGCCAGACGGCTGGCTAGTTTAAACAGTCATTGTACCAGACTCATAAAAACTCGAGATTTGTTAAAAAAAAAAAATCCAAGGAAGCATAAACATTGTGCCAAAAACAAGTTTGACAGCCATTTAAAATTGTTTGTTTATTGTTTTTGTTTTTGTTCCTGTTATGTTTCAAGCAAAGCTTATTTTAGAACATACAAAACAAAGGAAGGAGTAATAAAACAAAGATGATAAAAAAGAGCGAAGACTGGTCCAGTGCAAAACTGGAAATACCACCAGCAACGATGCAGTAGACGATCTTGGCTTAAAACATATGATCGCGTTCATAGCGGTTTATGCTGAATATAAAAACAGTATTGTAAAGATAGTAAAGCAAAAGTTATAGAATATAGGTAGAAAGGGTAGCAAAGCCCGATTAAAGCTTAAGCATTTTAATATTTATCGAATTGTTCAAAATTTTTAAAAGGCTTAAAACTCTGATGATCTTACGAGAAGAGCGGAAACTTTAAAAGAGTATAGAGCGAAAAGGGAGTAGCTATAACAACTCACTCGCACTATTCTTTGTTGTCTGGTCTCAGTTGATCGGCCGTGAACGTGGTAACTACGACACATGAAACAAATATTCTTGGTTAATGTGTTTTTTTTTATTTCTTTTCTGTAAGCTTTAATAAAGTGTGTGAATTTCAAGAGCATGAAATAACAAAAATAAGTGCTATGAACTTTACTAAACTATATAATGAGTGGCGCTTGCGACATTTGACTGTGACTCTTAGGTTTAAAAGTTTCCACTCAATGAGTTGTGAGAACAATTTTTTCAAACAAAAAGAATCAATCTTTACTATTTATTATTTTTCAAAAGCTGCAAACATAAATATATCAAGTCAATATATTTTTACTCGTACTAATACTCTCAATATTGGTGTGAAACAATCTTGTCGGGTTCAACAACCTGTTTTTTTCTTTCTTTAAATTATTGCTTTTTTGGTGGCCACGCATAACAACTAAGTACACAAGCGTTTACAATGAAAATATCTATATCTATCTATTATCTGTCTATATCTCTACATATATGGAAACACAAACATATTTAAAAAATATTTATAAATATTTAAATGTTTAACAACTGCTGCGAACAACGACTTCTACGCATGTTAAATGACAATAATTAATGATCAAATAAAATGTATCGACATTCCACTAAATAAGCGAGTGACTGAATGAATGCCTGTCTGAATGAATGAGTGTATGAGTGTTCGCAGAATGATGTGAGCACGTGACGTTATCCGCTGGAACAAAAAAGCTATTGCAAAAAATATGTAGTTTTTAAGTAGTTGCTGCCATCTAAGAACGACAGCAGGTTGAAACAGAAGTAAGAAACTTGTTTCATTTGAATACATAAAAAAAAAACAATGAGATTTACATAAATTTTTACTGTGAATAGCTATATTTTTAGTCAAAATATCGCTTATTTCTATGACGCATTCGAACGTTCATTTGAAAAAACACGTTAATGATGTAAAAAGCTGTCTTGGCTTATTTATTATTTCGCAAAAATTTACAAATGCAATGATTCAAATCACCATTAAATCCAGTTGGTAGGGTCTGGAAAACACATAGTGAATTATTATTCAAGTACTCGAAACAGTTTCATTAAAAACGGAAATACTTTCGATATCTTAGTAAATTCATTTAAGATTGTAAAGGGTGAGGTAAATAAGTTTATTATTATTATTTTTAATCTGTTCAACATTTTTCAAGTACATATTCTAACAGCTATTTTTAGTAAAATTTAAACTTAATAACGTTTTACGTTAAATGAAAGACAACTTTAACTAATGTGAAAGGGCAAAAAATGTGTTATTATTGCTTAAAAGTAATAATTTAAAAAAAAAACCGGAGTATAATGTTATAATGTTTGTTTTGTTATACACTTTATGAAAAATAGATATAAAACATGATATAAATATTATGTAAAAGATTTATAAAAGATTTATAAAAGATTTATAAAAAATATTTAAAAATATAAAAAATATTAAAAAATATTAAAAAATATTAAAAAATATTAAAAAATATTAAAAAATATTTAAAAATATTAAAAAATATTAAAAAATATAAAAAAATATTAAAAATATTAAAAAATATTAAAAAAATATTAAAAAATATTAAAAAATATTAAAAAATATTAAAAAATATTAAAAAATATTAAAAAATATTAAAAAATATTAAAAAATATTAAAAAATATTAAAAAATATTAAAAAATATTAAAAAATATTAAAAAATATTAAAAAATATTAAAAAATATTAAAAAATATTAAAAAATATTAAAAAATATTAAAAAATATAAAAAATATTAAAAAATATAAAAAATATAAAAAATATAAAAAAATATAAAAAATATAAAAAATACAAAAAAATAAAAAATAAAAAATAAAATATAAAAATATAAAAATATAAAAATATAAAAATATAAAAATATAAAAATATAAAAATATAAAAATATAAAAATATAAAAATATAAAAATATAAAAATATAAAAATATAAAAATATAAAAATATAAAAATATAAAAATATAAAAATATAAAAATATAAAAATATAAAAATATAAAAATATAAAAATATAAAAATATAAAAATATAAAAATATAAAAACATAAAAATATAAAAATATAAAAATATAAAAACATAAAAATATAAAAATATAAAAATATAAAAATATAAAAATATAAAAATATAAAAATATAAAAATATAAAAATATAAAAATATAAAAATATAAAAATATAAAAATATAAAAATATAAAAATATAAAAATATAAAAATATAAAAATATAAAAATATAAAAATATAAAAATATAAAAATATAAAAATATAAAAATATAAAAATATAAAAATATAAAAATATAAAAATATAAAAATATAAAAATATAAAAATATAAAAATATAAAAATATAAAAATATAAAAATATAAAAATATAAAAATATAAAAATATAAAAATATAAAAATATAAAAATATAAAAATATAAAAATATAAAAATATAAAAATATAAAAATATAAAAATATAAAAATATAAAAATATAAAAATATAAAAATATAAAAATATAAAAATATAAAAATATAAAAATATAAAAATATAAAAATATAAAAATATAAAAATATAAAAATATAAAAATATAAAAATATAAAAACATAAAAATATAAAAACATAAAAATATAAAAATATAAAAATATAAAAATATAAAAATATAAAAATATAAAAATATAAAAATATAAAAATATAAAAATATAAAAATATAAAAATATAAAAATATAAAAATATAAAAATATAAAAATATAAAAATATAAAAATATAAAAATATAAAAATATAAAAATATAAAAATATAAAAATATAAAAATATAAAAATATAAAAATATAAAAATATAAAAATATAAAAATATAAAAATATAAAAATATAAAAATATAAAAATATAAAAATATAAAAATATAAAAATATAAAAATATAAAAATATAAAAATATAAAAATATAAAAATATAAAAATATAAAAATATAAAAATATAAAAATATAAAAATATAAAAATATAAAAATATAAAAATAGAAAAATAGAAAAATAGAAAAATAGAAAAATAGAAAAATAGAAAAATAGAAAAATAGAAAAATAGAAAAATAGAAAAATAGAAAAATATGAAAATATGAAAATATAAAAATATAAAAATATAAAAATATAAAAATATAAAAATATAAAAATATAAAAATATAAAAATATAAAAATATAAAAATATAAAAATATAAAAATATAAAAATATAAAAATATAAAAATATAAAAATATAAAAATATAAAAATATAAAAATATAAAAATATAAAAATATAAAAATATAAAAATATAAAAATTTAAAAATATAAAAATATAAAAATATAAAAATATATATATAAAAAAAATAAAAAATAAAAAATTAAAAATAAAAAAATTAAAAAAATGAAAAAATAAAAATATAAAATTATAAAATGAGAGTATTATAAAACTATAAAATATAATGCCACGGACGTCTTTTAATAAATCTCCTTAAAAGCTTAAATCTCCTTCCTTAATCTAATTCCCTTAAATCTCCTTAGTTTACTGATCTAATGCTTGCAGCCGATAAACCAGCTATTAAAATTGATGGAAAAATGTGCAAAAATATTAAGAATATACAAAGAAATTTAGCTTTTTAATAAATTGATTGTAAAAGCTTAAGACGTTTATTGTAAGTTTAAAAAAATATTAAGAATATACAAATATAAAGTATAAAATATATATTGAAATATAAATATTAAAAAATATAAAAAGATTATAAACTGAGCTAAAGTCTACATATTGTGTAGAGCGTAAGAGTACGAATATTTAATGAGGTGACAGAGGAAGTCGAGTTAAGTAAATAATTGTATGGTCTATTTTCACTCCCTAGGATTTACGGGATTAGTTGGTTATTCATGACTTTGATTCATAGTATTGTTCGTAGCAGAAACTAACTAGAAAGACAATGAATTGACCTTTCTAGCGGGCTATGCTCGTGTGAAAATAAAACAAATCCGTTGAAACTACAAATTTTCAATTTTTTGCGCAATTTTCTCAGACTCTCGCGTAATAAATTTAGCACAAAATTTGTGATTTATTTCATTTTCTTTCCAATGGCATCAAAATCATAAACATATCTTCAAAAAATAACAAAGTTGTTTGTATTCCAAATTTTCACTAAATTGAAAACAAAATGATATTATCTTCTACATAATTGCATTTTATTAAAAGATAAAAAAAGAACTGTCCAAGTACAATTTTTAAAATAAAACTAACTTTGTCATTTTTCAAGCTGTGCTCATGAATTTTATGTCATTGGAAAGAAAATTGTAAAGAAAGAAAGAAAATGCTTACAAAAAATTTTATTTATTACGCGAAATTCTGAGAAAATTGTGCTTAAACTTTAAATTTTGTAGATTTAACGGATTTATGTCATCTTCACACGAGCACAACTCGGTAATGGATAAATCGGGTGAGTTTTTTGATACACCGTTAGGAAAATCAATTCATTGCCTTTCAAATCAGCTCTTAAAATAAGTTTTCCCATGAGTTATTTTCTTTTGCTAGAAACAATAGTATGAATCAAAGTCATGAAATATTCGTGCTCTTACACTTGACACCCTACATTACATGAGGTACATATATTACATAAAAATACACGCAAGAAAAAAAAAACGAAAAAATATAAAAATTAAAAGGAATGCAAATTAAAAACATATGCAAATTAAAAACAGAATTTTATCTAGTATAATTATTTTCAGAAGCTAGTAATTTCGATGGTATAACTTTTATAGCTTCGCCATGGATTTTTGTTTTGTTATTGTTTTTTTTTTTTGTAAAAATTTAAGTAATCAAATCTTGAATATTGTTACCTTTTTAAGTCCGGAAAGTATGCAACACTTTTGTTTTGTAGAGCCTGCAAATGTGCCAAATATTTTGAAGTAACGGTGAAAGTGTGCGGTTTTTACAAATGATAATTATCAAGTTAAGTCCCTTAGTAAAATACAGATAATTTTTTGTCACACTCTTTGTAAGAAATGCTTTCAATAACCCTTAAAATATGCAACATTTATGATTTCTTTCAAACCACATCTCAAACCTCTTCCAGGCACACAAAGCTTACTGTGAAGCTTTTGCTAGTCTTAGAATTTTCCTGAACGCCTAAAAATATGCGATATAATTTTTTGTAAAAGTTCATCCGTAGTTTGTATATTTAAAGTTTTAAATCAGAAAACAGGCGAAGAGCTGTCTAAAAATATCAATCAGTAAAGCTGACAAATAAGTTATAAAATTGAAAAAAATTAAAACTTTCCAATATCATCAAACATGCAACATTGCCACGTGTGAATCGCTTAAAAATAAGCAACACTGATATAAATCGAAAAATAGTTTTCAAAATGCTAATTTCTGGAATTGAAAAACTTTCTTTAAAGAACAGACTTTAAGCTCTTATTGTCTTTAAGCTCTCAAAATATACTCTTTATTGCTCTTTTTTTTATTTTTTCTCGTTTTAAGCGATGTCGAATAAAAGCTCTTAATTTTTCTGATCAACATCTTCATGCGTTAACTGCATGCTGTCTGTCTGTCTGCTTCACTGTCACTTCGGCACTGCTAGTTGTATCGCAATTTTGTAATCAGGATATACTTTGTATCATAATTTCTCTCTTCCATCGTCTTTAGTTAAACTTTTTTATTTATTTCCCCTCCCCCTTTTTTTTTTCTTTGCTACCCTGTGACATTAGCCTTAGCATGAGTCAGATGCGCACAAAATTTTAGTCCATTGCGTTGACGCGGTATGTTCGCGGTATTGGTCGTTCCGTTGTCGGTCGTTAAAAAAATTGCGTGTGTACTTAAAATACTTGAAAAGTTCGTAAAGGCAAAACTGCAAACTTTCAAAGTCAAAGATGACGACGACGACGACGACGATGTCGGTGACTACGATGGCGCATTGGCGAGGAAACAAAATCAACAGCTGCAAAACCAACCGGATGTGGGGGGTCGGTAGCTTTACCAGCAGGCAAGGCAAGGCAGTGTGTATTTGCAAAGCTAAATGATTTTATTAATCTTCTTTAACTATGGTTTTTGTTTTTTGTATTGTTGAAAGTTTAAAGTTCAGCATAGCTTTTTCGGAATTTCTCGTTTTGATATAACTACCAATATTGCTCATCAGATCTCTCTATATAAGTAAGCTCTGTGTGTGTTTTTGGTGTTATTGTATATGTATATTTTACTGCGTGCGTTGAGCCTATGGCAAGAAAGCCAGCTGTTGCTAAAAGCTGGTCTGAAATATAGCAAAGGCACACGCTTTAGTGCAGCAGCTTGTAACATGAGCCTTTAAAATATCATGAATTTTATAAAAATCTGTCAGAAGCTGAGCAGACATCATCATCATCAACATCATCGTACGAGCATCCCTTTCAGTGGAACGTGTCAATTTAAATTTGATACTTTTCTGACAGTTCATGCAAAAGCGTGCTCACGTATTTAAAATTGATTGAACAAGTTAAAAAACTTGCATAAGTTGATAAATCAATATTCTGTCAACTTAAGTGGGAAAAACACAATTAAATATTTCTTTGTAACTCTTGGTTTTTAGACTTTAGTTGCAGATTTTGTTAATTATAAATTAAGATTCATAAGAAAGCATAGCGCAAAATATTAATGCTTATGAATAGCATTTTTTTTAATTATATGTTTGTATATACTATTGCTTGCTAAAACTGTTTTAATTTGGTTTGTAATGATCTATCCAAGATTTTTGTATGATGCCAGAAAAGCTGTAATTTTCTTCCGTACATGATACTAAAAGCGCTCCTTGAACTTGCCTATTTTCATAACGTTAACAATATACATCATTGAAAAAAGTTTTTTAGGAAAAGTTAGTGTTCTTATTACAAAGTTTTCATATAAAATGTTGAAAACTTAGGTTATTTTTGAAACTTATCGAAGAGTTTTTTTATTTCACCAAAACAAGCTTTCTGAGTATATTTCTTTCAGGTGGTCCATACTACAGAAGAAAAAAAATTTAAATTTGACTACAAAAATAATAACATTTTAAATTTCTATGAAAAAATATTTTTTTTTTAATTAAAAATGATTTATTTTTTATAATGATAATTTTAAAATTAAATTTAAGAAAAAGTGATTTTCGAAAACTGTTCCTACATTATTAAACGCAATTTGAGAAAGGATTGTCTGATCGGAAAAATTTTAAATAGAATAACTCACGAATGTTTTGACAAAGGTTTTCCATTTTTTTGTATTTCGTATCAAACTTAAAAACACTAAGTTACTGAAGATCAAGTTATTGTTTTCAGCAAAAGTTTCTGCACTTTTTTTATAAATTTTTTTTTTTTTTTATAAAATAATGTAATAGATAAAAGATTTATAGTTTAACACCTTGATATAAAAGATAGATCATTTCCAATTGAGCCCAGTCATTGTTGTTGATAATCAATGGATAAATTTAATAAAATTTACTGAAGCTACCTCTTTTCAAAGCAATTTTTGTTTGAATATCAGACTCCCGTTAGTAGGCGAGACTAAATCCTCTTCTTCCTATTAACCTTTTTAAGCTTTTCGTTCAAAGCTTTGAAATTTTTAAATTTATATTGTTTTTAGACATTTTTATCTTATTCTTTATCTTATATCTTTTTTCTTATGTAATTAACATACTTTTATTTCCAAATAAATATTAAAACAATTTTAACATTTAGTCTGTATCAATGTTTCGCCACCATATTTCTGTATTTCAATAAATTACAACAAAAACGTCATGGTCCTGCATCGTCATTAGGCAGTCCTCCACCTTCTTATTCTTCATAACTGCTTTCGTGCGTATAAGGGTCATTGAATGTTGTCAGGTAACAAAATGCACCCGATATTGAGTCAATATCTCACATATATCAATATGAAAATTCACTAGTGTTCAATCTTTCGATAGGTATTGGTCTGTATGAGTTAGTTTAATTTTGTAATATTTATTTACATTTAAAGGTTGTCTGGGGCGCTGAGTGCTCCATGGTACAGACTAATGGCTTTTTCGTTTCTCGAAAAATGTTGCATTTTTTCTGTCCTCTTTCTGCCATCTTTGAAAAATCTGAAATTTTTCTACTTTTGAAGTAAAAATTTCGCGAAAAGAAAACGATTCAATTTTAGAGGTCAGTATTTTTATTCTCAAAAGGGCAGTATTTTCAAAAGGGCGGAAAAAATATTGCATTTTTCGAGAAACGAAAACGACATAAAAGTTAAATTAATAATGTTTTAAGAAGTTTTTGAAGACAAATATTACCTTTCTAAACATATTTTTTTTATGATAGATAAATAGTCTTCCGCATACCTATTTAACTAAACCTTTTCCTAAGCAATTAAGCTTTCTGAATTTTGTAATGAGTACAACTTCTGTTCGAAAAACCCTTAATTTTGTGCATACCTACTCCTATCGTCGCTTACTGTGTAAGGTAGATGTCATCAGTGTTTTAGCGGCCATGCTTAAACAAATGTAATTCAGAATTGAATACATGCATTGGAGGCCTCGCAGCTACATTGTATTTAAGAAATAATTGTTTACGGCATGTGTCCATTTATCTCTGAGAGAAAACAAAAAAATGCGCACAAAATTGGAGAGAACAAAAAAAAAATTGAACGAAAATCCTCTGTTCGCAAAAATTATAATGAAAACGAAAGAGAATATACCGAAAAGAAGCAAACAAAAGCAAATGACGCCAGAAACTATTTTCACAATAATTTTGTATGTAATTTTGATGTTTAATAACACTTAGTTATTTTATAGTATAAAAATTTGTTCTGGTTCACACAGAACGATTAATAATTTAAACAAATTGTTAGTTATTAATTAATTTAAACTGCAAAATTTAAACACGATGTTGCTACACAGACGAATGAAGTCAAACTGCTGCTTTGACAATGAAATAAAAACTATAGATCTTAACACAAATCACATTTTGTCACATCCAGCTTACCTTTCTGCATTACAATGTCATCACCGACAAATTTTTACAATCGGGTTAAAAATTCTCTCTAATCATAAACTTAGCCTTGACCTACCTACCTACTTATAGAGCTCTATTTCAAAAAGCTTTCTGAAAAGCTATGCGTCCATTAAGCCGTATCGAAAATTAGATTTCACCGGACACCGACTCAAAAGTAAAAGGGACCCTTAAAAACTATTTCGGTATAATTTTTATTGGATCAACGCTTTTTTGGGCCATGTTTTTTTTTGCATGCAACTTTTTTTTCTTGTTCAAAATGCATACCCAAGATAGGCAAAATAAAGATTTTGATCGTACACAAACTTAGGCTGGGAAAAAAATGTTGAGATTTGGTTTCTTTACAAACTTTTTGAGACCCCAAAAAGTCGATATTTCGTCATTTTCAGAAAGATGTTTTTTTTAAACACCTATTAAATATGTATTTTTCATGGTATTCACATGAATTTTAGCTTATTGAAAAGGTATTGAGCCTTCTTTTTATTGATGTATCTTTTATTGTGGGTTATCCAACACAGAGTACCACAAGTATATAAAACATGATAAATCGATATCCAAAGGGCTTTTTTTTTAGCTTAATTATTATTTAATTGCCACAATTACTGTTTGATTGTAACAAATCTTGGTGTAATATATGAGGTTTTGAGTACTCAAAATCAAATTCTGGCAACCGTTTTTCAGTAAAGTGTCCACCAGAGGGTGCTCCAGTACAGAAATCAGGATTTGCGAAAACTCTTTTTATAGGGCATGAAAAACACACAAAATATTGCTTCAAAAATAGCATCGTTAAAAAATTTTACAAACCACACTATAAGGTATATCAATAGAAAGAAGAGCTCAATACCGTTTTAATAAGCTAAAAATCATGTGAATACCATGCAAAATACATATTTAATAGGTGTTTTAAAAAACATCTTTCCGAAAATAACAAAATATCAATTTTTTGGGTCTCAAAAGAGTATGTAACGAACAATAATTTCAAAATTTTGCTAGCCACAATTTGTGTACAAGTAAAATTTTTATAATTTTGCCCATTTGGGGTATGCATTCTGAAGAAAAAAAAGGTTACATGCAAAAAATATGATTATTTGGTCAAAAAAGGGGTGCAGGAGAACCAAAACCGCTCCATGGGGATTTCTCCGATCCAAAAAAAAAATGATGCCGAAATAGTTTTTAAGAGTCCCTCTAACTTTTGAGTCAGTGTCCGTCTTACTTTTTTTTTCTCCATACAAATCGATCCGGCTTAACGTACATATATTAAGATTACTCAATTATCTCAAAATGTTTCTACTCTGATTTACTTTTCTATTCTTATAAGGCTTCTGAAGGAAGCTTTAAATAAGCTTTGGTGTCTTTTATGCTCATTATTGCTTGGGCCGTTTTGTTTTTTTTCGCTCCAAGTAATTTTGCTGCTTACCCTTGTTTAATGCTCAAACAATGTCAATATTTATTGTTGTATTTCTTGCTAATATTATTTGCAGCTTTGATGAGGATGAGGTTTTTTAGTTTGCTTTTTTGTAAATATTTTATTATGACTTTCACATAAGTAAATACAATATACAAATATATTTTTACGTCAATTATTTCCGGTAGTGCTTGTTAATGTTTTTGTTGTTGTTGTTCGTTTTTGTATTTTTTGATGAATGGCGCTCTTTAGGTCTTTGTTCGATCGCTCACTTGCGTAAAACCCTGCAAGTGAACCGCATCACCCGTTCATTCATAAAAATTAGTTTGCGCTCAAAATTAAACTGAGACAGTTTCAAGTCGTTGCTGATACCAGCAGCGTCTAAGGAACTACAACCACCACGATCCAAAACACGATCACGATATGAATGTTTGATGAGTTGAATCCTTTGTTTGCACATTTATGCGGAATCAAATGGGAATAACAGCATCAAGAGTAGAAAAACATAATAAAAACAACAATAAGAACCACAACAACAACTATAGCGATAACACAACAGCAACAAAATGTATGTCGTCTGTGCCTAATTGACACATTGTCGTCGGGCAGTAGATCAGCCAGTCAGTCAGCTAGTCAGTCAGGGGAGTCAGTTAGTCAGTCAGGGAGTCAGTCAGTTAATTGAGCTCCCCAAAAGCCTGACCAAGTTAAGGTTTTTTGTCTGTGTTTCGTTGGAAATTTCTATCTGTTTCTGTCTGTCTGTCCGTTTATCTGTCTATCTACGTTAATAATTTTGCATTATATTTTTCTACTCGAGATAAGCTGCTTGACAGATAACAGATAAAGTTCGCTAAATATTATGTAAATGAGGTAGGGAGGACTCCAAATTATTAGCTCTGCACTAAGTTTTCTTACTACGCAGGCGCAACATTCTGAGACTCAACAGACAAAGTCTACCAATTGAATTAAGTAGCTAAAACTTTGTTTTACTTTTTGTTTATTATTTTTTATTATTTTTTTTGTAATAATTTGGAGCATTTCTCACAGCCAGACTTTGTTTTTGCTGCAACTCAGTCATTGACGCCACCGCATTCAAAATGTTGCAAACTTGTATATTTTTTATGTGTCTTCAATTCACACAGTTTTGCACACATCTTACGCTCATCTTTCAAACTTCAAGACTTCCACCAACACCATCAGCTGCAAACATTGCAGATCGACCGTTGCGACCAATGCGACCTTTTTTAAGTTGTGAATTAAGTTGAAAATAAAAAAATAAAAATAAAACGAATTGCGAGCATTTAGTAGCCAGAAACAGCGGCAACTCTTCCTCTTTTTCTGCTTCTTAATTTTTACGCCTGTGGCTGCTATAAATCACAGCAACCGCAAGAATGTTTTAACGCCTTGCAGGTTTCGCCAATGAACCGTCTTAAGTCGACCGGAAGTTAAAATTCGTCGCCGCAGAATGTGCGATTTTGTCGCTTAATTCGAATTAAAAACGGAAGTTGTTGCGACTTTTTTTGTTCCCTGTCGCATAGAAGTTATCTTTCCGAAAGTTGTTTTATTCTTGAGCTGTATTTTTGTTTTTTTCTATATTAATAGTTTTATATAAATTTTTATATATTATCTAATTAGAATGTATGGTTTTTAAAATTTTATTTCTTTTTTATTGTGTTTTTGGAGTTTTTTTTCATATTATTTTACTTTATTCTCTTTTTTATACTGAATTTTCTTTTTTCTACAAACATTATTTCCAGTATTTTACCTGGTATTTATTTTTATAATTTTTCCTATTATTTTCTCCTTCTTTTAACTCAATTTATTTCCATTTTTTATATATTTGTATTTATTTTTGTATTTGTTATTTACAGAAAATTTTATATTCGGGCAGGTTCCGAATTTTACTTCCGAGTGAAAATGAAATTAAATCATAATTGAATTCGACATTTAGTGGTCCAAATATCCCTTTTTCGTTAATACAATTAATTATATCAATAAATTCAATAAATAAAATAATACCAAATGAAAAAAGTGATATGTAAACCACTAAATCTGTGTTGATAGCAATAACAGCTTAAGTCTGATGTCAAAGTTTCGAGAAATCTTGCTTCAAAGTTTTCAATCAAGTTGTATGAAAGGTTCTATTGTTTTCGTGTCATTACTTTGGCTAGAGTCATGCTTAAAGCTCCAGATTTTGTGTGTTTATAGTACTTAATGCGTGGAACACAGCTAAATCAATAACTCAGTTCAGTCTTAAGTCGACTTGAGCGATTCATGCTTATCGACACAGAAATATCGAATTCAACTATGATTCAATTTCACTTTCACTCTGAAGTGAAATGCAGAACCTGCCCGATTAAATTTTTTAAAATTATTTATTTATATTATTTAGCTTTACTTTTGGTTTTTTTTGTTTTTATAGTTTTACATACATTTTTTTGTATTTAATTAGAAAGTATTTTTAAAAATTTTATATGTATATTATTGTATTTTGTTTTTAAAGTTCTTTTAATATATTTTTACCTTATTCTCTTTTTATACTGAATATTCTTTTTTCTACAAACATTATCTTATATATATTATGCAAACGCAAATTTTGTACGGCGTAAGTCTGCGGACACAGTAAACGCTGATGCGAGCAGGCAGGCAGGCAGGCAGGCAGGCAGGCGCAGGCGGACTGGTACTGAGGTACCTGCTCAGTAAATAAGCCGTGCAGAGTGAATGCGAGCAGGTCAGATCAGTGCGAGAAAAAGTTTGTTATTTATATTTTTCCCCTATTGCTCTCTATTTTGCATCGTCCGCTAATGGCGTTTATGAACAAGTTTTATTTTCTATATATAAATATCACACTCCCTTCAAAAGAGCTACAACTCAAAAAATTTAATTTTCAGGAAGAGCAAAAAACAATTTTTTTCTTCAAGGGACTCCATAAAAAAAAAAGAACAAAACGATTTTTACTAAGACTAAGAATATGTGTACAAAATTAAGATAGCCGATATATATGATCACTACAAATAGTCTTACACGAAAAAGTTTATATGTAAACATTTTGCGTTGAGATTCTTTTGAAGAGGGTGTGCGATATGTTGTGCCACTAGGCGAGCCCAGAATTGCACTGAGAATTTCAAACTAAAATTAGCGTTTCCTTCTAGAAATGTTCCATTGGCCGATAAGATAACTCTCCAGACATTTTATCCAAATTGGACACCGATAAAGTAAGGCTCATTGCGATTTAATCTTATTAAATTTATATAAAGGGCGAAAATGAGTTGTTTCGTCATTAAAATGTGTATTGAAATTCTGTAAACTGATTAAATAATTCTATACTTTTACTTAAAAGTAGATTAAAATACCTTTACAACGTGTCATGTTGTCACGATGAGAAAAATCGGATGAAAACTACCAGAGTTGTGATATTTTACTTTTCGAAAAAATTATATTTTCTTTCTTGTTGTAATAAAAAAAATCGTAAAAATCCAAATTTTTAAAAATTGCAATGAAATGTTATTAAACAATTTTCTGAAACAACACTTAATACAAATACAAAAAATTGTGTCATTAATTTTAATAACTTAGCCGTTATGGAATTTTTTATTAGAAGTGTACCCTTTTGAAAATGTAGAGTTTGAGTACTTTTACGAAAAAAATTCTCAAAAATCCACAAATGCAAAATGTTAACCAATAACAACAATAATGCTTAAAGCATAGTCTTGAGCTGTTTTGTGCATAAAATTAAAAAAACCAAAATCCTAAGAAAAAAGTTATAGCTGGTGAAACTTAATTTTTTTTTTAAAATCCGTTAAGTGCATTTCGAACACAAAAAAAAAATCATAAAAAAGTTATATCTCATTTGAAATATTTTTGATTTTTGTATTACAAAAATTTTGGCATTAGATCCTGGTTTTACTGTTCAAAATATTTAAACGAAGCAATTTAATTTTTATTGTTTTGTTTGTTTTATATGTATTTCTTTTGTTTCTTACATGCCCAACAATTGCCCATTCGATCAATCTATCATTTTCACATGCACAACTTATCACCAACAACAAAACAATCTTAATCGACGTTAACCAAATTTGTCAATCAATACCTACCAAAAACAAACCTCACACTCACATAAACATGTCCGTTCAACGCGTTGTTGTTGTTGAATGTTTTTGTTGTAATTGGTCTTGTATTCTAAGGCCGCGTTCATAGTGGACGCTTTGGCTGAAGCTGAAGCATAAAGTTGCTCTGTCGAGCTTTTTTTGATCATAGTTAATGCTTATTCAACGCTGCACATAGTAGCTTATTGAGCTTATTGGTGTTCATAGTGCGCGCTTTATGCTGTTGGCTGACTGATGCTTTGTTTTCATTTGTTTCTTTGGAAATATGCCCTCAGTTGCCTTTTGCGGAGTAAATGAAAGGTTTTTGATTAATGAATATGTAGCGATGATCACCAACGAAAGATAAAAAAAAAAAACGAAACAACAATACAACAACGGTTAAAACTTCAGCACAAAAAATATATCCAACAAATATAATAAAATCAACGAAAATATTGTTTACAGGAAAAATAAACAAGTGCCGAAATTCATTAAAAAATTCAGTGCGACGCAATTAACAATAAAACTAAACAAAAAAAATTTAAATTTTGTGATCAAACAAGAATAAAGCCCCGAATAGCATTTTAAAAATGCTTACAAAAAAGCATAAAAAACAAAATTATTTTGCTGTGTGAGCAAGCAAAATGGAAGTATAAGCGCTGAAAAGCATTTGAAAAGAAGCTTAATGCTAGCGTTATGCTAGCACTATGAACACTTTGAGCTTATTTCATATGATTATACACAAAGCGTTTAACAGCTAAACCTCTCGGCTAAGCTAAAAGCGTTTCAAAATGTAAAAAAACGCAGTTTGCTTGAAAAATTACAAAAAACAACACAAAAAGAACAAATTCAGTTGCGAGAAACCTGCGCCAGCCTGGTTTCTTGCAAAAACCTGATCTGATCTGATCTGACCTGCCTGCTTCCACTCTGCACACTTCGAGCAGGTTTATATGAAATCGTATGAAGCGAGTTTTCTCACACTGAGACAAGTAAGCAAACCTGCCTGCCTGCCTGCCTGCTTCAGCGTTTACTCTGTCCGCAAACTAAGGCTTTTTAATACAAGTTTAATCTTAATAAATATAGTATGGATTGGTAGGTTTAGACCTGTAGATGTGCAAACTGGACTTCTTATTTCTTAAAAATTTATATTTTTTAAGTTATAGCGAGTTAAAGTTTGCATATAATTGTTGTTATGTTGCTTTTTCTCTTCTTAATTTCAGCATATGCCTAAAAATATGTGAGTAATTTAGCGCCACTTGCCGACTAATAGCTATGAAACTGTTATACTGACGAATAATCTTTCATAATATCACAGCTAATACTATGAATTGATATATTCAATATCAAAGTGATACAGTTGAAAAAAAATTTCTAAACTGTTGGTCGGTAAATGTTTTCATTTTTAAAAATTTACACAAAAATTTAATAAGAAATTGAAAACTGGTAATGAAACATTTTCGTTCAAGCATTTTTCAACTGGAAATCAATAAATACTCTTACTCCTATATATTTAAAATATATTTGGGTATGAAATAAAATATGCTAACATGATATCGTCGTTGCGAGTGCAATACGGCGTATATTGCAAAAAAGCCAAAATTAATTTAATTTCAATTTTGATCAGTTGAAAATTTATTCAATAGCTTAAAATAAAATCTAGGTATGTTTCATTTTGGCGTTTTAACGCCACACGTGCTTACTAGTTTCCAGTATTTTGCCTTATGTTTTTGGGGTGTAAACTAATAATTTATGAAAAAAAAATTCTTTTATTTTCTGAAGTTCTTACACTGCTCATACCCCTTAATAATCTTTACTTATTATCTTCTACTATTTTTATTCCATTTTAACTCTTTTTGTTTAATTTTTTATTTATATTTTTAATTTTTTATTTATATAAAATAATATTGCATATTCAAATTATAAATTTTTATTATTTAGCTTTACTTTATTTTTTCTGTATTAATAGTTTTAAATAAATTTGTATGTATCATTTAACCCATTTCTGGCGGCTCTTTAACTACCGGGCCAAAATCAATGAAACTTCGTCCAGAGTCTATATATGGCCCTAAACTTTGTCTGGCAAAATTAAAATTTTTTACCTCCACAGATAAGGGCTGGGCGGACTGATGCATTTTTGCACCACTAGCTTCATCACATACCTTAACAGCCGTACTTGCCCATTTTAAAACAACAAACGGGCTCTACATTTTGTTTAACATAAAAATTAAAACTTATAATAGTTACTATTGAAAAGCAATTTTCGATATTACGATTTGAAATTTTTCCGAAATTTTCAAAAATAAAAAAAAAAAAAAAAAAAAATAAAAAATAAAAAATAAAAAAACCAAATATTGCGACGCGCCGTGGTCGTAAATCCAAGTAAACGACCGAATCGACTCAAAACAAAAATAATGTGTATTGTTAAAGGTGCATACTAACATAATCCCTACAGTGCCTGGTAATATCACTTTCGCGCTCACCTGGAGAAAATTCTAAAGCTACTGGTGCAAAAATGCACCAATAGCTAAAAAGGGTTAATTAGAATGTATTACTTACTTACTTAGTTGGCGCTACAACCGTATGTCGGTCTTGGCCTCATCTAAGAATTTGCGCCAGCCATTTCTGTCTTTCGCTTGCTGGCGCCAGTTGGAAATTCCAAGCTTCGTCAGGTTGTCCTCTACTTGGTCTTTCCAACGAAGATGCGGTCGTCCTCTTCTGCGTTGACCGCCGCTGGGTACCGAATCGAATGCTTTCTTCACTGGAGCATCGTCTTTCATGCGCTGAACATGACCAAGCCAGCGAAGCCGCTCGATTTTAATGCGCTTGACTATGTCGATGTCAGCGTACAGCTCATACAGTTCATCATTCCACCGTATTCGGTACTCGCCATTGACGCAGATTGGTCCGTAGATCTTACGAAGAATCTTTCTCTCGAATGCTCCTAAAGTCTTTTCATCTAAACTGCTCAGCGTCCAGGTTTGTGATGCGTAAAGTAGGACGGGCATGATGAGCGATTTATAGAGCGTGATTTTCGTTCGTCGAGAGAGGGCTCTGCTTCTCAATTGCCTACTGAGCCCAAAGTAACACCTGTTGGCAAGAGTTATTCTTCGTTTGATCTCAATGCTGATGTCGTTGGTTGAATTAATGCTGGATCCCAGATAAACGAAGTTCTTCACAACCTCGAAGGAGGTATTGTCAACGGTAACGTGGGTTCCAAGACGCTGGGACTGTTTGTTTGTTGACACTAAGTATTTCGTCTTATCTGCATTCACTGACAGACCCATTCGACTTGACTCTCTTTCTAATCTGGAAAATGCTGCACTGACTTCGCGCGTATTATGGCCAATGATATCTATGTCATCAGCATACGCAAGCAGCATAACACTCTTGTAGAATATTGTGCCACTACGTCTCAGATCAGCAGCTCGGATGATCTTTTCCATCATTAGGTTGAAAAAGTCGCACGATAAGGAATCACCTTGTCTGAAACCTCGTTTGGTAATAAATGGTGGGGAGAGGTCCTTCCCGATTTTAACTGCGCTGCTGGTGTTGCTCAGTGTCATCCTGCAAAGTCGTATTAGTTTTGCAGGAATACCAAATTCAGACATGGTGGAGTACAGGTGCTTCCTTATTGGGCTGTCGAAGGCGGCTTTGTAGTCGACAAAAAGATGGTGGGTGTCGACTTGTTTTTCTTGAGTCTTCTCCAAGATTTGTCGTAGCGTGAAAATCTGGTCGATGGTGGACTTTCCAGGTCTGAAGCCACACTGATAAGGTCCGATCAGTTCGTTTACAATGGGCTTCAATCTTTCACATAAAACGCTCGACAGGACCTTATATGCGATATTAAGAAGGCTTATCCCACGGTAATTGGCACAGATAGTGGGATCGCCTTTCTTGTGGATTGGGCAGAGCACACTGAGATTCCAATCGTTCGGAATGCATTCTTCCGACCATATTCTGCATAGAAGCTCGTGAATGCATTTAAGTAGAGCTTCGCCTCCGTTCTTAAACAGCTCAGCAGGTAAGCCATCAGCTCCCGCGGCTTTGTTATTTTTGAGCCGAGCTATAGCTGTCAGAACTTCATCATAGTCGGGCAGCGGAACCTCGACGCTGAATGATTAGAATGTATAGTTCTTTAAAATTTTATTTATTTTATATTGTATTAAGTTCTTAAATATTTCTACTTCATTCTCTGCTTTCCACTATTTTGCCTTACATTATTATCCTTTTTATAATATCTTTTCTTAATTCTGTTTTATTTTCTTTTTCGTATACATATTTGTTTTATATATACTATGTAAACTTTTTTTAACCCTTAACTGGTGCACCTCAAAAAATTACACTAACAGTACAGCTGAGACCACACCAGCTTAAAATGCTAAAAAACGCAAATTTTGTTAAAAATTAATTTTGTTTTTTTTTAAGAACATTTTAAATAATATTTTTTTCTATAAAGAAAGAGTTTTGCAAGTTATGTTGAATACCAGGTGTGCAAGTATGAAACGACTGTTTTTTTTCCTTGAAAATGGCTTTTATGTGAAAAGTATTAAAACAGATATCATTTAAAGTATGTTTCATCGGAATTTAGGCATTTATTCCATTTTTCTGGCAGTTTGTGGATCCCTTGCCAATCTTCGAGCCAATTTCCGACATCTTCGTAGGAAGTGAAGTGCGTGACCCATCGATGCAAACAAGTGATAATCGGATGGTGCCAAATCTGGAGAGTAAGCTGCATGGGGCAACACTTCCCTCTTGAGTGCTTCCAATGTGTCCCGAACCGGTTTTGCCGTATGCGACGGACAATTGTCATGCAGGAAAATTACTTTTTACTGCCTACTTTGATACTCGTAGGCCTTTTGAATCTTTCTCATCTCTCTTAAACGAAGGGAAATGATTTGTCGAGTAACGCCCAGCTTCTCTGCGAGTTGTTGAGTATGCGCACCGTCCTCAGCCAGCAATTCTTCCAAATCGGCATTTTCAAACTTTTTTGGAGGCCTTACACGTTTTTCGTTTTGGACATCAAAATCGCCTTTTTTGAACCGCCAAAACCATTCTTTGCAAGTTCTTTCAGAAAAAGCATGATTTCCGTATGCTTCCACAAGCAGTTGCTGAGACTCAGCTGCAGTTTTTATCAAAAGGAAACAAAAACGCAATGATGTCCCCGCAAATCAGCGTTTTCTGGCACAAAACTCGACATTTTTAACGATTTGTAAACATATTTTATCAAATTTGTTGTTGCGCGGTTCTCAGTGTTGGCAGATGTCAAGACAATCAAAAACAGCTGATAAAACAATAACCCAATAAACACAATTGTTTCTATAGCCATTTATATGTAAACAGAGGTTTCAAACATGCGCACCTGTTAATTAAATTGAATTCAATAATTAGATAAATATGCTCTTTTATTTTTTGTTGTGGTTTCACAGACCAGGTGTACCAGTTAAGGGTTAAATAAAAAAATATTTATTTAAAAACAATATATTAACATTTTTAAAATTATTAAGTTTTATATTTATGTTGCTAGTATTAATTTTTATATAAATTTTTTTCTTATACTTTTGGAATTTTTCTGATGCTCTTTTGAAGCGGCTTCTCTGTTTCTTCTAGCTTTTCTTATTCGTGTTTTGTTTTGGTTTTCTTCCATTTCTTTTTTGTTTACCCCTATTTGGCATCTTAAAGCGCTCTTCGTCACACGCTATTTTATTGCTGTTCAACACGCAACATTTTGAAATCTCTCCCTATTTCTCATTTTTCATTTTCAGTTATCAAACTTTTCCAGTACTTCTGCATAAAGCGAAGTTTTCCATTTACTTGTTTTCAACTTGCTCTTTTTTTAATTTTGCTGCTGACTGACTCCCGACAGCTCCCAACTAGCTGGTCTTGGCCAATTAAGTCGCTTCGCTAACCAATCTTGGGGCGCCAAACATCACAGTTTCAGTGTCTATTCTACGTTACTGCAGCACTTTGGTCCCTCCTCCATTCTTCTCGCTGCTGTGAGGCAGTGTTGATTGCGAGCTAATTGCATTTATGCCAAGTGAAATATAAGTCTGACTTTTATTAGTTAACATTTTAGCAGTTTTTTGTTGTGGAGGTTGAATCACCCATCTTCGATAGATTGTTATTAAGTTTGATTTAACTTCAATTAGATTTTTCAATGTTTCTTGGTTGGTTGGCGTTGAGCTGTTGTTTAATTACGTATTAATTCCTAGATTTTTATAAATATTTTTTCTAACAACCAGCCCATCCATCCATTTTGCTTTGTAGTGGCAAACAATCGGCAATAACAATTGCTTTTGTAAATAGCTGGAGATCTACGAGAATTGTAGACTACGAGACAGGGCGACCTCAGTCAACACTTGTGCCCTTACAGCTTACAGCTTGACTGGGTCTATACTAAAAACCTGAGTTATCATAATAAGGAAAACATAACTCGAAATACTGCTGAAGATAGTCAGTTATCCAAATTCAAAGACGATTTTTTTCTATGTTAACCAAAACATACAATTGCTAGTGTGACGTATTCAGAGAATATATATGAAGGTCTTCATATATCGACTTAAAAGTTTCGAAAAACTGTAATTTTGTACGAAATAACGGATTTGAACACGAAAATTTTTAAAAATTCTTTCAGAGGCTGAAATCGACAATAGGTTTTTTGTTTTGCATTAAATTATTTAATCAACATTTGTCCTGATTATTTGTACTAGAGCTCGCCAGTGGTCCTTTCGCATACATTCTCTGTTGATTCTATACAAAATTAATGCCAAAAACATACGTTATTCAAAAAATTTGACAATACTTTTTCTTTCCTTATGCCACGATCCATCTCGCTCAGAATAGAGCGCAATGTGAGCATCATACTGAAAATGGAAACATAGTCTTTTTTTCTCTTTCTTTTTAAACAGAGCAGCTTATTTGATGTAGTGCAACATATATGCTCCAGCATAGTATACCCTAAAAACAAACATAAGGTCTCCCATCTAAGCATTTAACTGACCCGTAAACATTGTAAGCCTTGTGAACTTACGTGCGCGTAAAATATCTGTAAAAATTTGTATAGGCGTGAGTTTATATCATTTCGGAGCCTATTTTGTAGTGTAAACTACGAGGGCCGTTTGATAATTCCGTGGAAAATGAAACAAGGTATTATCAAAGAATGGAGACCATCAAACACTTAGAATTTGTATTTAAATCATAGAAATTTAACATAAAAATAAAGAATAGAAAACTTTAAATTGTAAACAAGGAATGATTTTTTCGGAAAAAAGGTTTATTTCTCAATATAGTCTTTTAGCTCAATACACTTCCAACTTTCCTCCAATTTTTTATCCCATCCGAAAAATAAGTTTTCGGAAGGTCCTCAAAATAGGCTTTTGTTTCGGTCATGAGCTCCTCTCTGGTGGTGAATCTCTTTCCGCCGAGCCATTTCTTCAGGTTTGGAAACAGAAAATAGTTATATTTTATATAGTTATATTATAATAGTTATATAATGGGGACGTCCCCTTCTCCAAATGGGGACGTTTCTCTTTCAAAGCGTCGTTGAAACGGTCCAATTCGGCTGCATAGTATTCGCTATTGATCGTTCTTTTCGTTGAAAGGTAATCGATGTAGATTATACCGCTTTTATCCCAAAATGCTGTCGCCATAACCTTTCCGGCTGAAAGCACCGTTTTTGCCGTCTTCGAAGCACGTTCGGTCGGTGAAATCCACTTTTTCGACTGTTTCTTTGCCCCTGGTGTGTAGTGATGGATTCATGCTTCGTCCACGGTTAGTAATCGACGGAAAAATTTCTTCTAATCTTTGCTCAACATCACCAAACACGCTTTTGAGTCATTCACACCATCGCGTTTATGGTCGAGAGTGAACAAATGCGGCACCGACCTTGCGGATAATTTTTTCATATCCAAATGATTTCGCAAAATGTTCCACACCCGTTTGTTTGAGATGCCTATGTACTCAACAATCTCGCGCACTTTAACTCTGCGATCGGCCAACACGATATCGTGAATTTTAGTGACCATTTCTGGTATGGTGAACTATGTAACTAAGTAACTAAACTAAGTAACTATGCTAATTTAAAGATTTAAAATTGAATAAAGGTGAATCCGCAACCCTAACTGCAGCTGTCATTTTGTCGACATTTACGCTTTCTACTCTTTTATCGCTCATCAAAAGTGTAAATGTTTTACATGTTTACATTATTCGATGAGAACCCTTAATATTTAAGTTTTTTCATTAATTTTCGTATTTGACATAATAACCTTTACGAGATATGCAATATATTAGTTTTTTTATCAACTCTGATATTTTTCATTCCATTCCTCTTACTAACAAAGCTTTCTTTAAGCTTGTTTTGCTCGAAATCTTGTGTTTTCTGATGTTAGTTTTAAACAAATCCTATAAATGCTCGATATCTTTTTAGTCAGGAGACTGCGCGGTGGTTCAATGAAATGGAAACAGTATCATATCAACCATTTCAGCCTTATGTTTAGGATCGTTATCCTGGTAAAAACGAAAGTTGAGGTTTAAACTCAGAGCTTCTGCATTCTGTGTCAAATTTTCTTTCAGAATCCCAGATACATGGAATTATCCATGTCCCCCCTCTATAAAAACAAAATTTCCAGCGTCCAAAGCTGCCATAAAAGCCAAAATTATGACACTCCATCACCGTGTCTAACAGTCGCTCGGAAATTTTTCAAATCAAGCTGTTTATTGGGCTTTCGCCCCACCAACGACTTTCCATCCAAGCCAAATATGCTAAATTTTAACTCATTGGAAAATAGGACGGTGAGTTTTGATGAAGGTGAACCGGGTAATTTTTCCTTTTTTTATTTGTAAGTGGCTTCTTAATAGAAGCTCGTTCATTAAAGTCCTGTGATCTCAAGAGATGGCGGAATGTTCTTTCGTCGCTGGCGTTAAAAATTTTATTTGTCGCGTTTCTACCTTTGTCCTTCACTCTATTCTTCTTTAATAATCTCTCTATAATGAACTGGACTGTAGATGATGATTAAACCTCTTTACCTAATTCGCGCTGAATTTTGGCATTTTCAAAGTGCACGGTTAGAACTCTTCTACTAAAATCAAAACTTTTCTGTACTACATATAAGTCCACACTAGCTTTGGTTTCAAAGCTAGTGTTTGCAAAATGCTAAAAAATGGTTTTAATACAGCTTTGGTTTTAAATTTAGTGCAGGCTTGGATTAAAATAACAAACACCGTGAGATTCGAACCCACGACATCCACTTTGTAATTTCACAAGTCTAACCACTGGGCTATTGCGCTATACGTAAAAAAGCAATAAACAAACATATGAACCTAATTGCCTAATATTGAGTCTAAGCATTGTCTGGCTAACTTTTTACGGGTCCAAATTCAAATATATAGCCTTATTGTATTGTAAAAAATTACACTAAACATTTTTTTTGGGATTTTTTAATCACGTATATGGCTACTGGAATTAAAAAAATCATTGCGAGTGTGATAGAACAAAAACCACTTGACCGTTCGTAATAAAATTTTAATATGTTGTTTAACACTTGTTAATGCATGGTATGAACTACGGACAGAAAGATCGTCAATATAGTTTTTTCGTATTTAGCCGATTTTCGCCCCAAAAATTGGCCATTTTCGAAAAAACTCCACCATATTGTTGTTTTTCGACCAACATTTTTTTTCTAGTTAACTCCACGGTGATTTCGATGCTGATTAAAGCCCCGTTTTTTCAGATGTTCCAGTGAGCTGCAAATAGTTTTCGATTTTTCATATTTCCCAACTTTTCCCAAAATAAAACCTTCGTATATAGGTACTTGTTTTAAACATGTTTTCTCTTTACACTTACCTCAATTCCAGTTCGCTTTTCTCATTAATTTCTTTCTTCTAGCTCCATGTATATGCATCAATTGGTCCGTTTACTCTTCTGCCATATTAAACTTTTTATTTTATCCGTTTTACTGCACTACTCACACGTTAATAATTTACCTCCAGTTTTAATTTTTTATTTTTTATTTACTTAATAAGTTTTCTCAGTGCAAAGAGCACAAAACAACACAGAGGCTTTAAATGTTGTGGTGCCCATACCCATAAAAATTAAGATAATGGACTAACAAATCACACAGTTAACCTATGTAAGTAATGGTCCAGTTGTATTCTAAAAACTGATTGAAAAATCACTGAAATAAATGTTGTGAAAGATCACGCTATGCAGCTAGTTTTTTCAATACTGTCTAAATTCAGCGTTTTTTCCCAAAATAGGTATATTTTCTCTACTTTGCACGCTATTTCAACATGTTCTCGCTCAGAGAGTCCTAAAAACGCCCCAGCAGTGATATCTTAAGCTATTCGAACGTTTTACGCTTGACCTAAAATAAAAACCTTTGCTTTAACGTCATATAATTTCGAAGAATTTATTCGAACAAGTGTCAAATTATATAAAACTTAAACAGTAGATTGGTTATAGCTTAATTACTCAAGCCTGCTGAAGATGGAAAGAGTAGCACCTTTCGAAACAGTCTGTCTAGTCCGCTGTGTGATTGACTTTAAACAGAGTTGTTATTGCCTTCTTCAAAATTTACTTCAGAGACTTCGAAGACAAGATTGAAAGAGATAATTTTAGAAGAGAGTGTGAGCACAATAATTGTAGGATAAAGTTTTTACGCATTTCTAGCGTGAAATATTTTGCTCGATGGGATTTATCGACAATACATGTAGACAATCACTTGCCAGCAATTATTAGGGCAGTTCACGATCTTGTTGCATCGTTACAAATGCAAAATAAACAGCTTTTACAAAAACAAAAAGCATTGAAAAGCTTTTGCGACATTTTTTTTTTGTTTTTGTAAAAGCTGTTTTTTTATTGCAACAAGATCGTGAACTGCCCTATTGTAGTTAATTCTCATGCATTTTTGTTAGAATGTAGACTCGCATGGTACAGCAGCGCATGCAACGCAGATAAGCGGCTAGCACACAGCAAAATAAATGGTGATTATGCAAAACATAGGCACATTGTCAAAATAAAACATAGTCTCATAGTCAAAATAAAACAATAAAAATAAGAATAAAATGAATTTACTTTAATAAATTAATCGCACTTGGTCAAACAATTTTACAACTTCACATCTGTTTTGCCAAAACGTCAAATGCATAGAAGAATACACAGAAATCATAATGAAATAGCTCTTCTTTGTTTATCTATGTAGTCAAATATGCATTTCTGTTGTTCTATATTTTGATTTTGATGTGACACTTGTTAAGCCATGCACTGCTATGCCATGCGAGACTAACTGGACCATAATATTTTAGACATAACAGTAGCAAAGCAAATAAGCACAGCTGCCCAATTTAAAAACAATGCTCTTTTTTATAGTTCCTAACAACAACAAAACAAAATTTGAAATATATGAAATACTGATTTTAAAGAAAAATTCACAATGTTTAAAATGGAATATTTTTCTCTTGCATAAAATTTCCAAGGGAAGTTAATAAGTCATTGGCACCACTTGGCAAAAGTGTGGAATGAAAAACGAGTGGCATGCAATCCTAAAAGTTCACGTAAATAATGAACACAAACGGGGAAAAAGTAGTTGAAAAGGTGTTGGACGGAGAGAGAGGAGACGTTACACAATTAAGTCGCAACAAATTGCAATTTCACAAGCAAACTTAAAGAAAAAAAAAAACAAAAAAGTGCTGAGCATGTTCGGTAAAGAATAACTAATGATGATGTTGATGATCATGATCATGATGAACGCGATGATTTCGTTAGCAAAACCAGCGCTTAAGTAATCAATAACTGCAACAACCGCACAAAGCGACCAACAAATATTGGTTCTAGTCCTAGAAATCTTTTGCAACTGATGCCGAGCAGCAAATAAAACGACAGCAATAGCAACAATAACGACAGCGACAACGAAATATTGCAAAAAAAAAAACAAAAAACGACTCATAATAACAACAACCACAAGAACAAGAGGATCTGCGGAACGGTATGACTGCAAAACCAATGCGACTAGCGGACTCGGTTGGTCAAGCATAAACTTTGTGGAGCCTGGTTCAAACACCTTCTTTTTCTCTTTCTTCTACTTCGTGTTTATTTTCGACAACACGATCGACGTCTATGATGAAAGGGCAAAAGACCCTTCTTCATCTTTGTCCTCAGCGTCCAACAAGTGGCAACATTGTTGCGTGATTCAATACCTCGCTTCAAATACGCTTTGTTTCAAAACAAATAGATACCTAATAAATACTTCATTCATTAGAATAAAGTTCGTTTTGTATCTTTATGAAAAGATTAAGAAGTATTTAAGCTGGGACAACAAGAATGCGCTAAAAATCGCACAGATCATCAACACAGGAAACGTTGTGGTAAGAGTTTGACAACGTGCTGATGATGTTGATGTTGATGCTAATGCTGATGTTTATGATAATGAATATGTATAGTGAAGGTGATGATAGTGATGATATTGTCGATGTTGATGGTCATTATGGTGTCGCTAACAATAATGCCAGTGTTGTAAATGATGCTGTGAATGTCAATATTGGGTAGGAATCAATATTTAGCGGTAAATTTTGTGTGAAAAACGATATTTTTGTAAATAACATTAAAATGCGGTTTCTTTTAAGGTAAATATGGTGAAAATCTGAAAAACAAAAAACTAAATTTGGAATGCAAAAGTAGACAATGTCAACAAAAACTAAGTGTAAGCAATTACTTCACAAGGAATGTTGTCAGGGAAAAAAAAAAACATAAGCTAAGTTAATTTAATGCAAAAAATTTTTTCGAAAATCTTTTTGAAAGCATTATTTTATGAAATATTCGTAAAATATCTTAGTAGTAATACCTAGATGTTTTAAACAAACTCCTAAAATTATTGGTTTTATAATACAGGGTTATTCAGTTCGGGTTTCGGAAAGTGCAGCTCACAGTGCAGCTCACAGTAACTATCAAATTTGCCATTTTTCAAAAAAAAAAAAGGTATTCTATTAGGAAGAAAAACATTGAATTTTACCAAAGTAAGCTCAAAAACTTTTTTAACAATAGCATACCTGGTTTAACGTTACCACTAATGTGGGGAACTTGAAAATTTAATTTTTTTTTTATTCAAAAAGTGACTAAATTATCAAATTGCCCTCGTATACCGTCATTCACTCACTTTAAAGACTCATTTCAGAAAAGCGTATAAGAATAACGTATTGTAAAACTAGGATTGTGTTAAACTATTTTTGTCAAAACATTATTCGCTCGCAGCAGTTTTCAAGTACTAAAGAAGTACTGCGTTTGGTAAAATTTCGTTTAAGATTACATTTCTGTCATAAGCCTTTAACTTAGTGCTCCAAAGAGTCACTGATTACCTTGAAAAGGGTACAACGATCACTGGCGAATATTATTTACAGCTGTTGGACATATTTGACATTGATTTGAAGCAAAAACCGAACGCATTTGGCGAAGAAAAGATGATCATCCACCATCATAACCAGCGCACACGTTTGTAGTCGCTAGGCAAAAAAACTGTAAATTGGGCAACGAACTGCTACCCTTCTCCAGACTTAGCCTTCTGTGACTATTTTCTGATTCCAAACTGAAAAAATCGGCTGTAACAGATTTGGCTTGGCTGTAAGAGGTCCATCACTAAAACAACAACCTATTATTTGGAAGGATTAAAAAAATTGAGATAACGCTGGACTAAATGTATAGATCTAAAAGGAGACTACATTGAGAAATAAAATGCTTTTTTGCCGAACAAAATACCTTTTATTCAAAAAGTCACTGACTTACTGCCCTCGTATATCGTCATTCACTCACTTTAAAGACTAATTAGCATAGCCTTAAAGTCCACGAAAAAAACTGTAGCACATTTTTATGGTATATCACAGTTACAGTTGCAATAAGTGCAACTCTTATAATATAATTTTTTTTTTAAAAACTATCAGTAATTATTTTAAGATTTAATATTAAGATTAAGGATTCGCTAGTTGAAAAATTGTCTAATGTTTTTTAGTTTTCATATGTTAATTTGTTCAAAGTTTTGTCTTTTCTTAGAAAAATTCAAATTTTTGCTATGTCCTGGTTTACACTCGTCAAGACTTGACGGTCAAGTTTTGCATATTCCCTTTTAAACTTGACGATTCAATTTACACTCGTCAATAGTTGACGGTCAATTGTTTCTTTTACTGCTCTCTTTTCCATCTCAATTGTGCGCTGACGACGTCGAAATAAAATTAAAAATCACGGGACAACAAACGAACACAAAAGGAATTGCCCAAGAATTGACGGTACGTTGAAGCTTGTTCTTTCCCCTTTCCACATGCGTCGATCGCCTTGAAACAAAAGACTTGACCTTCAAGTCTTGACAAGTGTAAACCAGGACTAAGCATCACCCACTTATTTAGGGGTTCAAGATAAAGACTAAAGATTCCCAAGAATGATCTTTTTGAATGAGATTATCAACTTGAACTGGGCTGCATTCAAAGAATTTTTACTAACATCTTTTGCATGGCTGTGAGCTTTGACATAATTGAGCAATTTTTCAGCTGCATCATTTGCACGAGAAAGTAAAAGCATTGCCCAGAAGAGAGCAATAATCTAGCAAGCAAGCATTGCACGTAATTCTCTCGTTTGGTAGTGTCGTGCTCAATTATTATTATTATTTATTAAGTATATTTAGCTGTCTTTTCTCTTGAGCCTCTGTCTTGACTTTTTGTGCATTTTCTCCATACCTTTTTTCTTCTTACTTCGTTTATTATCATATTTATTATTTCGCTTTGCTGCTGCTTCTACTGTTGCTGCTGCTTCTTTTGTTGCTGTTCCATTTTCAATTTCAATAGAAACGCTTTATGCGCCACACAATAGGCTGTTAGTCACATGCTTACATTGGGTTTGGGTTTGTACTGGGGTTTTTTTTCTTCTTTTTTCTACCAATATTTTTGCACTTCTGTAGCGACTTTTATAGAATTCGGAAGTGTTGTGTCAGGTTTGCCGTTTTTGGTCCGGCTTTATTGTTGGAAGACAGGAAATTGGTTTGTCAATTAGATAGATAGATACTAATGGCAAGTAACATCAACAAAAAACAAAAAATCATAACTAACACTTTGCTGATTAAATTTATGTGGTCATTGTTATTAGCTATGAGTGAATTTCTGGAATTTCTTTTCTTTTTGTTTTACTCCACAGAGCGAAGAATATCTTGGGAATGTGGCTAGTTGTTCATAAATTTTATACTCTATACTTTAAATTGTATCTTCTATTAGATTCTATTATACGCTCAATTAATTTTTTTTTGTTTTTCTCCTTCTAGGTGTGCGCCGAACAAAAGTGCCAAGAAGAAGTTGTCCTGCTCGCCCTCAACTATATGGATCGATTTCTGTCCACCAAATCTGTGCGAAAGACACACTTGCAAATCTTAGCCGCCGCCTGCCTTTTACTCGCATCAAAACTACGTGAACCCAGTTGTCGAGCGCTTTCAGCCGAACTACTGGTCTTCTATACAGACAATAGTATTTATAAAGGTGATTTAATTGTAAGTATCAAATTTTGGTAAATTTGTATTTTGTTTGATTTTGCCATTACGACAAAAGTTTTAGGAAAATAAATCGAAATGGTAGAAGGTTCGCTTTGATCTGTTTTTTTTTTGGGAAGATATTAAATTTCAAACAGGCCAAAAATAATCACTACCAATAATAATCAGCTGTTTAGTGAAGAAGAATAAGCAGTTAATTAAGCGTTGTTGTGGGTGAGGTAGCAGCACAAGCTCGCAAGAGAAGTTGAAAAAGCAAATGCGAAGCCTTCTTCTTTTCACAAAGTGGCGGCATCTTTTTAGTTTTATTGCGAAAATTTGCTTAACTGAGCTGAATTTGCATACATAAACTTAAACACACACATGCATTCTCAGAAGTAGATTTAATCCACTGGTGTCCAGCTGATGGCTCAATGTGCTGAAAACTCCCAATTGACCCATTTTTGAAACATATTGTTCTTTTACTCAATACTCTTACGCTCAAAAAAGAAAATAAAAATAAAGCTACACTCAGTTATGCAAAAACTGCTTCTTATGATACCTGTGTTTTAGGCGAAACAGATATTGAGAAGTAGATTTCTCGTCCTATTCACTTTGTCTGTGGATTTGATAACAAACTTATGTTAAGAGCTATTGCTATAAAAAGTCGTGTTTAAGCTTTCAACTTCAAAACAAGGTACCGAAATTCCTGCGAATTGCGAAACAAAGTGACGTTATCAAAATAGTAAATCTCTTAAAATTACACAGACATAACTTAAAATTTGGTACATAGCACAGTCTTGATCATAAATACGCTTTATTTTATTCAAACTTAACAAAATCGGATGATAATCTCGCCCACCTCCCATACAATCTCGCTCGTCTCAGGTTGCGGAGATGGTTCGCAAAAACTACACACTTTTTGGTCATGATAACGCACCGTTTCGCAACACTAGTCAATTTCAAATCAATAAATTTGAGTCCAAGCTCTGACGCAAAAAGGAGTGAATGTTCCCGTTCCACCCGTTCGGACGTAAACAAAGCCATGTCAGCGGTCAGCGTTGATGACCCAACAACGTCGATTCCTCATCGTGGTCAGGAATTGGGCGGTAGCAGTAGCTCGCTGCAGCGCTTTTTGGTAAAATATCTGCACGCTTCCAAGGTTCAGTTGACCCCAGAACTAAAGCTGGCAGACCATGCGCAGCGTCGAACGTCCTCACATGGAACAACATAAAGTTGATCTGGATTTTGTGAAAAAAAAACATCTTCAACGACGAAGCCCATTTTCATCTCAATGGCTAGGTCAACAAGCAGAACTGCTGCATTTGGTTCACAAAGAATTGAAGAGTGTTCCAAAAGCTTTTCATACACTCACAACGTGCACTGTTTGGTGTAGATTTCGGGCCATTTTCTTTGAAAATGTAGCTGGCACCGCATTTACTGTGAATCCGATATCGCGACATGGTAACCAACTAATTTTGGCCTGAAATTGCCGATATGAATCTTAACGCCATGTGGTTTCAACAAGACGGTGCCACTTGAAACACTGCTAAAAGCGTAATGCACTTATTGCAACCGAAATTTGAAGAGAAAATTATCTCGCGCCGAGGAGATGTCAAATAGCCACCGAGATCATTCGAGTTGACGCCATTGGACTTCTTCCTTTTTGCCAATAAACCCAACGATTCCGGAGCTGAAACAGGATATTGAACTGGCCATTGCAGCAATTGATCCAAAATTATGCCAGAATGTCGTGGAAAATTTGCAAGTTCGTATGTGCAAGCAAGGTCTAGGCGCCTATTAGAGCGATATATTCCATTAATAACTTCCACGTCTCTATTTAATAGTTCAATAAAAAATTAGAGGCCTTTCAACAAAACAACGATTTTTAAACCTTTATAAATCTTTTTAAAATTACGATGTTTTCTTTATTCTTGTATATCGTTTGGCTTTGCTCACAAAAACTCCATCTTGAAAATTTTACAATCACAGTTTAAAAAAATAAAATAAACACAAATCTTTGAAATTGGGAGGCAAGGATAAAAAAGAAAATTTATTTTAGTTTTTTGCTTTGCTTTACTTTTGTTGTAAACGTGATGTTTTTTACATTACTTTTTAAGTACTTTTTCCGTTCAACATGAAAACATAAAAAAAGAAAACTATGAACAAAATATTTGATTGAAGACATAAACAAAAAACATCTTAAACAAAAAGCGGAGGCAATAATAAAAAGTTATAAAAAGTAATAAAACAATAATAAAAAATAATCAAAAATAATAAAAAATTATAAAAAATAATAAAAAATAACAAAAAAATAATAAAAAATAATAAAAAATAATAAAAAATTATAAAAAATAATAAAAAAATAATAAAAAATAATAAAAAATAATAAAAACATAATAAAAAATAATAAAAAATAATAAAAAATAATAAAAAATAATAAAAAATAATAAAAAAATAATAAAAAAGATAAAAAAATAATAAAAAAATAAAAAAAAAATAAAAAATAAAAAATAATAAAAAAATAAAAAATAATAAAAAATAACAAAAAAATAATAAAATAATAAAAAATAATAGAAAAATAATAAAAAAAATTATAAAAAATAATAAAAAAATAATAAAATATAAATATATTAAAAAATAAAAATATAATAAAAAAATAATAAAAAAATAATAAAATAATAAAAAAATAATAAAAAAATAATAAAAAATAATAAAAAAATAATAAAAAAAATAATAAAAAAATAATAAAATAATAAAAAACTATTAAAGAACTATTAAAAAAATAATAAAAAATGATAAAAAATAATAAAAAATGATAAAAAATAATAAAAAATAAAAAAATATAATAAAAAATGATAAAAATAATAAAAAATAATAAAAAATAATAAAAAATAATAAAAAATAATAAAAAATAATAAAAAATTATAAAAAATAATGAAAAATAATAAAAAATAATAAAAAATTATAAAAAATAATAAAAAATAAAAAAGTAAAAAAATAAAATATAAAAAATATTAAAAGCAAAAAACAAAATAAAAAATAAAAATGAAATGAAAGATATTCAAAATATAATAAATAATTTAAAATAAAAATATAAAAAATCATTAAAAAATTATTAAAAATAATTAAAAATTAATTTTCTGAAGCTCGGAATTTAAGTCATGTAATAATTTAATATATCATAAAATTAATTAACTAACTATGGCGGAGCATGGCCAAATAAGTTTAATTAATGTAAAATTAATTAAATAATCTAATAATTGATCGATTTCGATCAAAGTCATGTGTAATTGAACATTTGGTTGTGAAAATAGCCACCTTTCAGTTAGAACACTAGCTTCTGGTGAAGCAAAAAACTCGTTTCATTTCTATGATGCATTTCGACAAACTGTCGAACACCAATGAATATTGAAATAAATAAAAAAGCAACTAGAACAGATGACAACCTTGGTAGAGTTGATGGTGGTGATCCATAAATAGCCTACTGCTTTAAAAATGTCATATGATTAGTAGCCATATAATTAAAATGAATGAATTCCTAAATTCGTGAAGTCGTATACAAATTTAAATAGTGAGTTGATCACAGCTTAATCACACAAAGACTACTAAAGAGGAAAATGTATGTTGGTGTTGTTGCCTTCTTAAAAAGTTGTTTGATCTAAAGCTCGCAATTTAATTCATGTAATAATTAAAAATAATTAAAACTAATAAAAACTAATAAAAACTAATAAAACTAATAAAAACTAATAAAAACTAATTAAAACTAATAAAAACTAATAAAAACTAATAAAAACTAATAAAAAATAATAAGAAATAATAAAAAATAAAATAAAATAATAAAAAATGATAAAAATAATAAAAAATAAAAAATAATAAAAAATAATAAATAATAATAAAAAATAATAAAAAATAATAAAAAATAATAAACAAAAATAAAAAATAATAAAAAATGATAAAAAATAATGAAAACAATAAAGAAGAATTAAAAGATAATAAAAAAATAATAAAAAATAATAAAAAAACAATGAAATGTAATAAAATATTATAAAATAAAATAAAATATAATAAAAAAGTGAAAAACAAAAAATATTAGAAATTAAAAAATTCAGACATAATAAAAATTATAAAAAAATAATAAATAATAATAAAAATAGTAAGAAAAATAATAAAAAATTATAAAAAATTATAAAAAAAATAATAAAAAATAATTTGAAGAAAAAAAATAAAATTTTTGATAAAAAAAACTTCAAAAGAAATAAAAAAATGAATAAAAAAACTTAAAAAATATAAAAACAAAATTGACAACTGATAAATTAAAAAAGTAGTGAGTTCCAATGTTAACCGATCATTGATGGAATCAGTCTTAGATTTAATAAGAAAATGTATATATAGAGAAGGGAGCACAAATGCTTACATTTTTGAGTTTATAACATTTGTATACACAAAAACAAATTAAAAAATTGCAGCAACAAAGCTAATCAATTTATTTTTTCCCTATTTCTTGTTTTACAAAAATTGAGGTGTGCTTAATTCAAAACAAAAAAAAATAAATTCCAATAGAAAAATAATTATTAATTCGAATTGAAAACGATTCGACCATTTCAGACCTTGAAAGAGCTTTGACCTAGTTTCTATTGATCAATTGTGCTATCAAGTGTGCAACACAAATGATCGAAAACTGCATCACGAGTTTTTGCCGACTCCGAACAGCTTATGTTCTCAAAAAGCTTAACATGGCAGTTTCTAATCTCTGAGGTTTGCCGTGTTCTGCAGAGAGGTAGCGGGCGAACAGAAATATAAACTCAATTGAAAAACATTCTGTCTGAAGTGTGAATTGAACTCGGAGTGATTTGATGATTTCTTAACCCAGGTCCCTTGACTGTCAAGATAGAAGTCGTTGCATGAATGGTAGATTCAAATTTGCAGATATCTATTGTGTTCAATCCAGTAAGTTCTACTTGGATTTTAGAATTACTAAATTGAAATGTTATCACAGTTATCATGGCCGAAGAGTTCAAGAAACCGAAATAATTCTATAAATATTAAAAATGAAACAAAAAAAAAAAAAGGAAAAAATTCATTGACATTGCTGAGTCTCGAACTCACAAGCTAACGATTATAAAGCAAGCGCCTTGTGCTCTCAGCTACAGAACTTACAAAGGAATATATTCTAAATAGCAATAAATCAAACTACTTTCTTGTAAATTTTTTACAATTTTAATTTTACAATTTCTTTCCACCCTCAGAATTTTTCAAAATTTGAATTTGTTTCATAAAAAAAAAAACAAAAAATCCGTTCACATTGTTGAAATTCGAACTCACTACCTTGTGGTTTTAAATCAATCGCTGTACGCTATGAGCTACAGAACTCACACCAAAACTTTTTCTTAATTAGGTAATAAATCCACTTCAGTTATCCATTTTTAAAATTTAAAAATGTCAATGAGCTTTTCAGTATTTTTGTCTGATTCTTAATATGTATGTTTGTATGTATGTATCAAAAAATTTTTTATTTTAGCCAAACAAATAAATGTACAGAAAAGAAAATAAGTGACTATTGTGTTGTCATCCAGTTCTGTGTTACATTTTAAGTTTCAAAACTCTAGCTTATCGGGAAAATTATTAAAAATGGATTCCAAGATTTGCACGGGACAGACATGAAGTGAAGCTAAAAAAAAGTGAAGCAAACATTAAAATACCGCGAAAGTGAACAGCAATGCCTTTTTTTATTACAAAATTTAACTAAAATGCTCATAGTTTACGATAATCAAAACAGTTTTCCTCTTTTCCACGCAATTCACAGCCTTATCTCTATTAACATAGTAAAAACACACATATTCTTTTTAGGGTAAATAAAAATTTAAAAAAAAAATGTATAGAAACACTGCTTTAATTTATTTTGTTTTGTTTAAAAACCAAAACAAGAAGGTTCCATCATAGTTTTATGTAATTTTTTTAAAATAATGTCAAAAAAACTTTCAAAATTGCAGATAAACACGGTTGTCACTGCGAGCACTCAAAGTGAAAAAGAAGTTATGACTTTTTCAAAAAAAAATTTCAACTAGTGATGCAAAATTTTATCTTTCTTAGAGTGCACAACACTACTATATACCTTTATTTTTTTTTATTAATGCTCTCTTTTGTCATAAAATACCCCATTGTGCGACGTGTGCTTTAATGTGCCGCATAAGACATTGAAGTGAAGTGATGTGAAGTTAGCTCTGCCATTAATTTTTTCAGAATTTCAAAAATTGAGCTGTGATGTGCTCCGAATCTGCTGCAATGTGCCACAAAAAGAGTTCTACAAATTTGCATTACTGCTTTTGCTCATTTAGCAAAATGCTTTCCCGGTCATGACCGCTTAGATATAGATACATTAAGAAATTAACACCTTATTGTTTTTTCACATGCTTTCAGATAAACCAAAATGCGTCACAATGCTAACATCTCCAGTCTCTGGTAAGATGACAGTGTTGGCAGAGGTTCTAGAAATAAGCTTATTCAATTGTAAACTAGCGTTCTCATGCTTTTTTCAATTTTTTTTTTAAGAAATGAATGCAAGCGCTGTGTGTGCGGCTGATTTTAAAAAAAGACGCCTCTGTGTACACACTTTCAGTTTTATTCCATTATTCCTAAGAACGATAACAATGCCATTCTTTATTTCTTTCATCCAGCAAACCAGTCACTGCCAATCACTCTCGCTTTGCTTACACTTTACTTGTATCTAGCCTAAACTTGAACTTGAACTTGTCGCCAGCTCTACTCAACTCGGTCGCACGCAGTTACAACACTACATACTTGCATTGAGATGGCGCTACTCGCTACTTTCGCCAATACAATTTTTGTTGTTTGCTGCCACAACTTCTTTTTGTGGTTTTTTTTTCTCTCGTTTGTCTATTTATATTATAGCTACAAATTCTCACATATTTAATTAGAGCATCCAACAAACCAGCCTTAAAATTGTACATTTTATGCACATTAATTCTTGTCTACTGCTCTTTTGATCGACATAATAAATGCCATCACGCGTAGCTTTTAACTTGCCTCTTCCAACTCCATCCTCCCTCCAACTTACCCCCCCCCCCCCTCCCCCCAAATGCAATGCAACACAACTTGGGTTGTATCTCAGCTTGGCCAGCTGTGCTCGGCGCAGCTCATCTCATCTCATCACTCAGTCGCACGTCGCTGCCGTCTTGGTCTCGCCTATTTAGCCATCGTTCGGCATGCCACGCAAAGCATCTTTGGCTGCTTTTCATTAAATTTATTGCATTTTTATTACTGCTGCCCTTCATAGTTTTGTGAATTAATAAAATAGTTTACTAACTTGTCGTCATCGTCGTGGTGGACGTTGTCGTCGTCGTCGTTGTCGGTGGGTCTGCCTTTTCCACTGTCCATTTCATCATTCTTCTTGCCTCTTGTCTTACCTCTTGAGCATGTGATATTTTTCGACTGTTGCAAGTCACATCATCATCGCCATCAACATCACCATTTCCAAAAACAACAACAGCAACATCTACAAAAAAAAAAATTTTAATGTTGCTTACTTACGTGTAAAAATATCTCAATCAATTACCTTTCGCTGGTTTGTCGTTGTGACGCTTCGTTCGCTCTATCAGTTTGGAAATACGTCCATTCGTCTGTCTTCTGTGCTGTTCCGTGTCTTGCGTCTATGCCGCCTCATAACTTAATGTCAGTGCAGACAAGTTGATTTGTCATGTTGTTGCTGTAGGTGTTTGTTGTTGTTTTCTGATGCATTTTGCCGGCCGGCTTTTTAAGCAGCAACATCAACAGCATCTTCATCATCATCATCATCATCACTACAGCTTCATCATTATTATTGGTATTTTGACGTTCGGTTGGTGGTTGATCGTTTCTTCTGTCGGTTAGTTGGTCATCATCATTTTCATTAAAAAGGTGCACGTTTTTCAAGTTTATTTTTAATTTCATTAAAATTAAATGTTGTTGTAAATATTCATTTTGTTGGCCGATTTGGTTGCAAGTTGAAATATGCGTTCAGGAATGTACTTAAAGCTTCTGACAGGGTGTTTATGAATACACAGAATAAAATACTAAATTTGGCTAAAATTTTAAATTATTCTTTCAAGGTATCATTACAGTTTCGGATAGGGAAAATGTAAGCAATTTTCTAAAGTTAATAGCTTGGGCCCTTTATTAGATATTAAAATACATTTTGTTTCAAAATTTGTACACCCTTGAAAATTGAAAAAAACTAAAAAAGTCATTTTCATAACTTGTATGATTTATAATAGGTGGCGCCAAAGTAAGGTGCTAAAAAATCCAGTGTCCATATGGTGGACAGTTAATCTCTGGAGTGGGACGTCTGAAACAAAAAAGATTCTTAAAGAGATTGTCGCCCTTTGTAGTTTAGTGGAGAGTGCGCCAGCCTATCAACCCAGAGGTCCCTGATTCGAATCCGGGTTTGGGCATGGTTCTTTTCATTTTCTTTGTTCTTTCCTACATTTAAGAATTATGGAAAACAAAAAATCCCCAACCAAATTGCGTAAAATGTGGAATTAAAGCAAAGGAACAATTAATGGCTAGAAATGCTTGCCGAGGTTAAGGTATAACACAAGCCGCGGTTAAAAGCAATTAAAATTGTTTTTCAGGGTTGTTTCACCTCATCAATAATTCACGTATGGTTCCAATCAATTCCTCTAAATAAATATATCAGTTTCCTTTCAAGTCAAAGATCAGACCTTGTTTGTATAAGGCGCATGCCTTGGTTCTTGGATCTTTTTTTTTTTTAAAGAGGAATGCCTTCCGCCCGGCAATCTACCATATCATTTAAAAAATTAAGGAAATAAAAAAATTGGGCAATATATAAAAAAGCGACCACATTTTTGGCCCCTCAATCTTTGCTAATTCATTTGTTTTTATATTTTTTTAATAGTTTTTAGTAGATTGCCTTAGATAAAATTGCCTGTAAATATGTTAGTAAAGAAAATAAAACAAGGGGTATCAAAATCGTCCCAGCCAATCCTGAGATTAACTGTCCGCCAATTAAAAAAAAATGTTTCGAGACTTTTTCCCTATCCGAAACTGTAATGATACCTTAAATAAGAGAATGTCACAATTTTATCGTATTTTAGATTGAGCCCACATTTTTCAGTGCCATCCACTTAACGATTCCACAGCTTTTAAGTTTATTCGCCGATGCAAAGGGTCAATCGTGCAATTACAGCTGTGTGCAAAATAATAGTAGTGAAATAATCGAAATGCCTCACATAACGATTGCAAAATTTTATGCAAAATATGTATACATTTTTATTAGTAGAATTTATTTTGCGCCTTTATTTAAAATTGTAAGCATATTTCAGTGAAAATATTTTAGAAATTATATATAAATAAACAACTTCTTCCAACCAAATTTTGCCTGTAAGTGAAAATAGACTATTATTTAGAAAAAAATGCTGTTTCTTCAAAAGTACCTTAATTTTTAGTCGAACGAACTTTATTTGCTATAACAGTAGAGCAACGGCGCACATTGATCTCCACGCTGCCACGCATTGCTTAATCGTTTTCTTTTCACGTGTTTTTGTTGCGAGAGTTTTAATAAATTCGATGTTGCTCTTTACTACTCTCTTTGTTGTTCAGCTTGCACAGCGCAACAAAACACACATATGAGCCTCAAGCAAGGCGAAGAGTGAGATACATAGAAATGCAATGCTCCAAAACCAAATAAAAGAAAATAATTGTATTTGTTTGCTTGACATGTATTGTCTTATGAAGATTGATAAAAAAAAAGTACGTGGACAACTACGGCCTGCTAGAAAAAAATAAACGGCTAGCCTTTTTGAAATTTACTCGTCAAACAACATAGCAAAAAGTTTCATGAGAATCGTTTTGACTTTTGGTTTTCACTAGTTGATAACAGGACCGCCCTACCATTATTTTCAAAACTGACTAAGATCTTAGAACAATCCAAAATTTCTTCAGCTCTATCTTCTCACCCTGTGCTGCATAGCACTCTCGTGTTTTTGTTAAGTTTTTAATAAGTTTACATCTCACATATTTTCCTTTCCTTTCAATATTCTTTCTCTTCATCTGACCGACGACGACCGGCATCTCCTAAACTGAGTTGAGTTGCACTGATCTGATTCCATATTCGGCACACAGGCACATTTAATTTAATGCAGCTATGCAAGGTATTTGTGGCTCCTACCTTGACTTCTCTCAGTCACAAGATCAAACAGCATCGTTCAAACGATTGGTCCACGATCAGCCGATCGGAATCTTTAATGTTCCATGTCTAACTTCATCCGTCTGCGCCTGTCTGTCGCTCTCTATGTCTCTCTCTCGCTCTGAAAAATGTCGCCTCAACCTACGTACTTGATCTCGATTACACGTTGAATTCGTAGCATATAATACCGCCACTCCGCGCGATCTGCACCATCAATCCATACCATCCAACTATCGATCCAGACAAGGAGAATTTAGTTCCGCAGCAATATTTGTCGGTCCATACGTTTACCTACCAAAACGATTCCACTTCCACTTCCACTTTTATTTGTATTTCATTTAATTTGCAGCAGCAGCAGGAGCAGCAGCAGCGAATTCCTTAAAAAAGCAGCATCTCGACAGACACGAAACTACACTGCATGTCCGTCCGTCTGTTTGGCTGTCCGTGCCATCGAATGTTGGTTCCCATGCTTTGCTTTTGCCTGGCCACAGTCAGAGCCCCACTCAAAGAAAATGCCAAAGCAGAGCGCGAAATGCAATCAAGGCACACTCCTTCCTTGCTGCTGGGCTGCAATGGAATCCTGTTGCGGCCACAAATATTGCTGTCGCTGCTGCTGTCGCTGCATGTGATGATGATGATGCTGTGCTTCCTTTTAAAGGTGCGCGCACGTTGGGCGCAGGTTGCCAAGTTCTCGGATTTGTTCTCGGCCTAGCACAAGACATTGATTCTGGCAAAACAATTTATTTTCGTGAATGCTGTTGTTTTTAATACGAATGTGTTGGTTGATCGTTTCTTTATTCAGCGATTTTCGTTTTTTAATCGTGTACTTGTTGTTGTTGTTGTAGTTATTTCCTGCTCGTATGTTTGCTCTTGAGGCGCTCATTTGATTTGTGCACTTTGCCGCCTGCTCCTTGGCTCCGATGCCGCTTACGTTTCTGCACCACTTCTTGAACAAGTTGCTGCTGCACATGCGTGTCTATATATTCATCTGAGCAATGGTGGAGGCGGGAGTAGCTGGTTGTTACTCAATGCTTGCTCATAGATCCAGCTAGACAGCCTTGCAGACGTTGTGCCAGACAGACTGATAGACAGACAATGAGACACACTGACTTATCGCAGAAGTGTTCTGGCTGACTGGCTGTGGCTATAGCAGGCGCTCGGCGAGTGCAAAGCTCACTCCACAGCATTCTTTATGCCTTTGGCTGGATTAATACCAGTTTTCAATGAAATTGCTGCGCATTCAGCAGGAGTACATCGAAGACGACGATGGTGCGCTGCACTTTGGGAAATTCCTTTTAGTCTAGTGCTAACGTGGTTTAAGTGTTGCCAACTTAAGTGTTTACGAAGCATGTGTAAATTATTTGTCTTAATCTCAAAAGAAAAAAAATAGGATCAAATAGAAATAGAGAATGTTTTAATAGATTTAATTATGCTCTGCCATAACATAAGTTGTGTAAAGTACGGAGTTAAGGACTTGTTGGGGAGCGTTGTTTAATAAAATTGTTTGCATTGTTTTCCTACAAATTCGTTGACAGTCAAGCGGCGATCAAATCCATACGCTCCGCTGGCATCAAGTCCAAAAGTGTCTTGGCTGGAAGAGATGCACTAGATGCACTATGCGCTTCGAAAAGAGTGCGCATCTACTGGGTCCCTAGCCACCAGGGCATTGAGGGAAACGAGATGGCAGATGGTTTAGCAAAGGAAGGCGCCGGGCTGGAATCAGAACTCGCAGAACATGTACTTACTCCGCTACAAGAGTTGTACAGGAACCTCGAAAGAAGAGCCACAATAGCAGTCAATCGTAGATGGAGAGATACGACATCGTGCAAAATCTCGAAAATCATGTGCAATGCACAATGCGAAAAACGAACTCTGTTCATCTTGGCACGCCCGCGCAAAGATTGCAGGACACTAGTGGGCATGCTCACTGGTCACTGCATGACGGCAGCCCACGCGAGAAAGCTTGGCATCACCACGGATGACAACTGCAGGAAGTGCAAGGAACCGGGCACAGTGGAGACCCTGGAGCACTTACTATGCACATGCCCCGCCCTACTTAGATCGAGACTAAAATACCTAGGCTCATCGACGTTCCCGTCGCTTAAAGATGAAGCCAGGGTGTCTCTAGAATCCCTCCTAAGGTTTGCGAACTCAACGCAAATCTTTAAAGACTTTTAAAACAAACACAAAGGTTCCTTTTGTTCGCTACCGGTACCACTAAGGACCTGAATTGGTCTATGTGAGCCTTCACGAAGGCATCCGGTTTAACCTAACCTAACCTTTCCTACAAATTTACTCTAATTCAGCCTTGGCAAAGAAATGAAAATTTACAAAAATTTTAAATAACACACTAAAATTTGAACATGTGCTCCTGTGTTCTGAACCCTCACAAAAATCATGCTGAAAACAATAAAGTTGAAAGCGTCATCAATACTTTCAATTTACTCAACGAAATTGATAAAAAATAAAAATGTAAATAGTTCTAATCGTATAGTTCTTAATTTACCCCCAGGAAATGGAAACATTCCCGGATATAAACAGGAAACATTCCATGGAATTTAGGAAGCATTCCCTTCCGTTGGACACTCCATTTTTTTTTACATAGCTTTTTTAAAGGAAAATATTCCTCTCTGCTGTCTTAAAAAATGAATTGGAAGCAGTCCTCTCCACTGTTCTAAATATTAATGTGGAAACATTCCTATCCCTTGTTATGAAACTGCCCGGCCAGGATTCGAACCTGGGACCCCTGAGCGACAGTCAAGCGCGCTACCACTAGACTATCTATAAATATAATTCTATAAAAAGCGGCTAGAAAACAATGATATTTTTATTTTCTGTTGTCATTGCTTGACGTTAAGTTAATGTTTCTACATGCATTCTTAAAGAAGCGGTTTGGAAACAACATAATGTTTCTTTATCACTTTTAGATGGAAGCCTTCCGATTTTTCCTGGAGGGTAATATCGCATAGTCATGTTTGTATGTAAAATTGCATGAAAATTTGATATTTGTGAGAATCGTGGGACTGCACACTGCGTTGGTCCCGTACAAAAGTTGGACAACACTAGAAGGAAGGAAAAAAATGGTTGAAATCGGTTAGGTTAGGTTAGGTAAAGGTGACTAAGCCGATAGACGACTCGTACACTTAGGCCAGTGCAGGTCCGTTGTGACACCACATAATCTGTTTTAAACCTATAAGGGATTTCCCTCCTCAAACCGGTTCGAGCGGATAATGCATTTTAGGATATGCTTGATTTCCAGGGATGAGACTTCGGCAAGTCCATTTAGAAAGGGATGTACCAGAGTTGTCATTCTCCTTTAAGCTAAAGCCTCCATTAGCAGAGGGAGTGCTGAACATTTTCTACCTCCTCATCACATCTGCAGCTTCTGCAGAAATCATTTGATGCAAGTCCCAACCGAAGAGCATGTGTGCCGATTAGGCAGTGACCCGTGAGGATTCCTACTATTTTTGAAAGGTTTAACCTGCTTAACTCAAGCAGTGAGTTGTTGCGTTTTAAGTCGTAGGTAGGCCATGTTGGCTTAGTTGTCCTACAAGACCTCCCTTAGACCTATATTAATTTTTTACATTATTTTGTATGGAAGGTACTTACATACAAAAGTTGGCCAATCTTAACGAAAATCGGTCTGAAGAATAGCCAAATAAATTAATATATGTCTACCCAAAATGTTTAAAATCGGTTAGACCCTAGAGTTACCTCCTTTGGACCTGTAATAATTTTTCAAATAATTTTGTATGTAAAGTACTTACAAAAGATTAGCCAATAGATGTTTTCTGAAAGCAGTTTCAATCAGTTGGACACTAAACGTACCTATCCTGGATCTTAAGAAACAAGTATGTTGACAAATAAAGTAAAAAATTACCTTTTTCAAAAGGCGGACAAAATGGTAGGTAATTTTACTTTTTTCTATTAGGCTAGGGTCTATACTAAATGAAATTGAAATAATATTAATATTTATATTAAAATATAGTAAAGATGTTTTTGTAACGGATGTGACAAATACCGCTCTTAACATTTTTAAAAGTTTCTTAATGAAAACTCTACTTTATTAAATAGCGTATTTGAATTCCGAATTAATGCTATCCATGCAATATAAATATAATATAATCAATAAAAGCTTTAAAAACTATGTAACGTATGTTTTTCACATATTGAAAGAATTATTCTTTTTTCAAAATTTGTTTCAATAAATACAAAAATATCAATGGTATTGTAGATTGTTTGTAACAGATGTGACACAAATGATTGTATAAATTACTTAATGTGTCTCAAAGCCTTGATTTCCGGCTTTAAAAACAGCTGTGATATATATCATAAATTCTCCAAAACGAACAGTTTTACTTAACAGATGTGCCAAACAATTTCACGTCCTATATCATATGTCACAAATGCAAACTAGTCTCTGAGTGAAATCTGCTCTAAAAATTAAATTATATAAGAGTCTTTTGTAACCGATGTGAGATGGTTGATTTGTAAAGTGCTAAATAGACATACAAAACGATTATGTGATCGCCTGGATTTGACATTATCAAAGAAGTTTTCAACGAACTTCCAAATTTAATATTAAGTTTGATATAATATTTGTAACTGATGTGACATAGAAGAGACTTAATAGTACATAATTCATCTAAAAGTTCTTAATTTATGCTTTACTAATAGATATAAATCATAAAACTTATCTAACTGATGCCTTCAAAACAATGTAACGTATGTGACATGCATACAATTTTCGTGAAGCACACTATAGAGTGGCTAAATATAATCAACATAAAGTTAAACTTTAAATACAAAGCTTTCACCCATGCCCTCCAACCGTGGCTCATTCTCTGCGGGCAATAAAAAATTCCTCACCCAGACTATTTTGCGCTCAAAAGGGGACAAAATATAAAACCTATTAATTCCATTGGCCGACAACTTGCCACACTCAGCACGGCGCATAACTTTGCAAGGTCGTTTCCACAACGCTCGCACGCTCGTACATTCATTTAATTTAGCAAATGCGCGACTCAAGCCACAACTATTCCAGGTAATCTAGACAAACGATCATCAGAGACGTAGCAGAAGCAGCAGCAGCAGCAGCAAAAGCAGCATCCGCAGCAGCATCATCGTCATCATCAGACACATTATATGCGATCGTGATTGGGATCGTCGTCTACTATCGTGGCGGGGGTACATAGTTTTGGTGGGCTGAAAATGGAAAGTTGGAGGAATGAACAAAGAGACGATCAGACAAACGATCGGTATGCATTTTAATGTTGTAAGTTGCAGCCGACTTCGCTGTAGAGTTAGTCGACTACTCAACATTGTCAAGATTGCAAACACTTGTTTTTCTCTCCTTGTGCTATTTCTTTATTATTTTAACTATTTTTTGATTTTGTTTTTTTCTCTGGTTACAAGTGAGCATATGACTTTGTCAATGCGCCTCTTTCTTCAACTCTTAACCCTCTCTCACTGCATTCACGATGATCCTGCCTGCTGATCGCTTGGTGTTTGCTTACATTTTGGTTGAACTGGCAGTGCTGCTGCTGCTGAAGCGTTCTTTAAATGACGATTGACGGCGTTTTGCAATAAAGGGCAGCGACAACGGCGACGATCCATTGCCTTAAATTGCTGATCATGCAGAAATTTTTGCAACATCGGCAAGTCTATACCACTGTTTTATAAGAAAACAGTAAGTTTTTCGAAAAAGTTTTCAAGGACCTTTTTTCTTTACTTTGTTCTCTTGCATATGAATGTCAACAATCTCGAATATGTTTTAAACGCGATTTATTACATTTTGTTGTTGCAGTTTTTGTTTCATTATTCCGTCGATGATCGTGCATTTACTTCCCGAGGACAGACATCGATTCGTCTGGGAATGGTACGCATTTTTTGTAGGAGGCTTCATTGTTACTTTAAACATAACAAACAGAAAAATACAAAAAAAGGGCTTTAATTTCAATGATGCTGCATTAAAATAGCAATGCATTGCATTAAACTGGAATTTTGTAGCTGTAGTGCAGTGCTCCAACCCGTTTAAGGAATAATTAACTGCAGCCCTGAAATCATTCGCTGAGATCAAGCATTCAAGATGAAATTAACAACGAATAAACAACATATAACAAATAATCATGTAATTAACACGCTTTGTACAATACTGAGAGTTTTAGCTGTAGTTTAAGGATAAAGCGATCCTCAGTGTGCAGTGGTCTTAATGGCAGCAGGTTGTTGTACTCACTACAATTTAAATTAGGAAAAATTCAAGTACTTGAGTGTTTTTTTCAAAGATCAAAGAACTAAGGCATGCGCCTTAAACAAACAAGGTTAGGTCTTTGACCTGAAAGGAAAGGGATAGGTTATTAAGAGGAATTGATTGGAACCTTTCGTGAATTATTGATTAGGCGAAACAACCGTGAAAGAAAATTTTAATTGCTTTCAACCGAGGCTAGTGTTATGCCTTAACCTCAGCAAGCATTTCCAGCCCTTAGTTGTTTCTGTCCATTAATTCCACATCTTCCACAATTTAGCTGTGGATTTATAGATTTCCATAATTCTTAAATGTAGGAAAAAGCAAAGAAAGTGAAAAGAACCATCCCCGAAACCGGATTCGAAACAGGGACCCCTGGGTTGATAGTCTAGCGCACTCTGCACTAGACTACAAAGGCTAAAAATTAAATAAAAACTTTACTTTAGGAATGTAAAGTTATGTATTAGTGTTTAAAAAAGTCGCGCACTTATTTAAAAACACTTATATTTTATTGATAGAATGATGCTTAAATTGGTAGAATTCAGTGTGGCTTTAATAAATAAAATAGATTTAATTGCGCTTCTCTGATTTTTCTCAGTTTTACCCACTCCTCCTTGAACATATTGATGAATATAAGATTCGTCAAATTGGAGTTGGAATTTAACAATTGGTGCCAATCAGGGAATGGAAACCTTAATGAACGGTTCGTTCTTATCTGTTCTGTTATTTAAAAAGCGCAACCTTTATTCCGCTTTATTTGTATATCACTCTTCGATTCAATCACTAACACTACTCTTAACAGGCCGAAGAGAGAGCGCGATACATAATGGTAGTGTTATGTTAAACGAGCACAAAGCATTACTTGCTTTGTTTTGGTTTTTGCTTGCGTTCTTAAACAAAAACAGTAACAAATGTACTCTGCTTCACCGATGTTATTGCTACTGCCGAGCCTTAAAAATTAAAATTCTGCAGAACAGCAGAATTTGATGCTACAATTTTTTTTTTCTTGAAGTAAATTCTGTTTTGTACTCGTTTAACACAACGCTACCATTTTGCTTCGCGCTCCTACTTCGGCCTGCTAGGGCTAGTGCTTTTGTGTGAATCGAAGAGCCACGCACGTAATAGAATGAGATAGAGTTTGCGGAGTTTGTGCTTTTGTAGCGCTACGTATAAGGTACGGTTTTTTCCCCATTTCTTGGTGTTAATAAAATAGAAATAACTCACTTGTTTCTATGATGCTTCCCTCAATAGTTCTTAATGTCACTCGCTTCGTTTTAAGTACCAGCATTTTCGTTCAGAAACTTAGAAAAGTTTTCATAAAATGGTAAAGGTTTCAACTGTTTGCGTCATAACCTATATTTTGACTGATTGACCCATACAACGTTTGCAATAAAATAGAAGGAGTCGTCGTAGTCCAATGAAACTTGGAATATTTTTAATTCCGCCCATAATCACGCCTACCTCCCATATAAAAAAAAATTAAAACGATATATATTTTTTGTATTGTTATATTAAAATAACTCACTCAAGAATATTAAATATATGTGTAGATTAAAAAAAATTACCATGCCCATCTCCTATACAAAATTTGTATGGCATTTAAAAGTCAGGAACAAGTCGTCATAGACCAATAAAATTTGGTACACAAGTTCAAATGAGCTATTGAATATCTCTGTCAAAAATATTTCAAAACCCGCCCACAACTTCGCTTACCTCCCAAAAAGCACAAAAGTTTATAACGCTATACAAAAGTTTATAACGCTATATTTTTTCTATTATAATTTTATTAAAAAATTTCCCTCAAGAATCTGAAATAAACATATGTGTAGAATAAAAACAAAAATTACCACGCCCACCTCCTATACAAAATTTGCATGGATTTAAAAGTTAAGAACGAGTCGTCGGAAATCAATGAAATTTGTTTATATAAGTTTAAATGGAAAATTTTTTATATAAGTTAATTGTCAAATAAGTTAAATTTGTTATATAAGTTAAGTTAATAAAAAATCACTGACACAAATATATAACTCACCCACAACCACGCTTACCTTCCATATAAATATAATGCTACATTTTTTTATTGAATCTATGCATATTGCATTGAAGCTATGAAATTACTCCGTCGAAATCTGAAATAATGTAGAATAAAAAAATTTTCTGCCACTGTTTTTCAAATACTCAGTTTGCTTAAAACGAATCCTGATAATCTCTTTCCAAAACCTCACGTGAAATTTGACAAAAATTATTTCAAAAACAAAAAGAAATGCTTTCTAATTCATTAATAAATTTAAATAATCATCGTAAATATCCAATAATACATTTTTTGGACTACTGGAAGTAGTCTTATTATTTAAAAATGGGTCAGAACTACTTATTTAAAAATGGGTCAGAAGAAGCCATAAGAAGGCTCATTATATCTTCATTTGTAGATTTTCTACTGCATTTTCTTGAGTGGTTAAGGCAATATTGGCGATAGACTTTCATTCGATTCTCCTGTGCTCCCTTCCTCTGTTAGCATTCCTATTGGTAGTTTCAATGGATTGATTTCATTTGCACACGCGAACAGTTTGGGAATGAATAGGTCGGGTGGATTTATTGTTACACTTTGAAAAGTCTTTTCATTGTCTTTCAAATGAGCTCCTATAATAAGATTTCCGTGAGTTAGTTATTCCGCTAGAAACAATACTGTGAACAAAAGTCATGAAATTCCAATTAACCCTGCAACTCCCAAGAGGGTGAAAATGACCTCTTCCCATACGATATTTTGCTTAACTCGACCTCCTCTTTCACCTCCGTAAATATTCGTACTCTTACACCTGACACCCTGTATATTAAAACATAAGTCAAACCAAAGCTGTACTGGTGTAGGCTTCATTTTCATTTAATTTTTCCAAAAAGCAGACTCTGAGTACGTTTATAGTCATGTGCGCAGGCAGTATTGTACTCAGGGGGGTCAGGCCAATTATTTTTTCATGCAGCTGATAAATAAAATTAACTTTTTAAATATTGGCTTTATTGAGAAAAATATAAAATTAAATTGGAAACGATATTAAATAAAACGCGATTTAACAAAATCGGAAATTCAAGTATTCATCGTCGTGAACCTTCAGCAGCAAAGTGATTTAAAATATCATCATTCAGCTTCCCTTTCTTCTCTTGCATCAAATTTCTATGCACGCTTTAAAGGAATTAAAACGCCGTTGTAAGGATGATTTTAATGAGTCGAGATTTGTTATGAACAGCGACACCTTCCAATATTCGAAAGGTAATGTTGCTGGATGATTTGTAAGCTTATTTTAATTTCTGTGTGAAGCAGTATTTACTAAACTGGATGATTCAAGGATTGGTCTTTTCCACAAACTGGCAAGCTGCTACAAGCTGCTTCTGCTGATCGCATGAGCCACTTACTTGGCTTCTACAATACTCATGCACATTTTTATATTTTGTGAAAGGCTTTATAACGAGTGATCCTAAAACGGCTTGAATGTTTTTAGGTGAATAGAGGGAACAGTACAAGCCAAGTGCACCTTTTAAATTTTTTGAGTATATTAACCACGGAGCATAGGTTTTTAGCCAAGTGTGACAAAATTTAAATTTGAGCCTTAAAGTTGCTTTCTTCTTAAAATCGCAGATTTGAGAACTTTTGAAACATTTCTATACTTAAATTTAAAAAAAAACGAACAAAATTACAGCATCAAAAAATGATTTAATTCCACTTTGAAACCACTTTGCGTCGTCGTCTAAAGAGTAAAGAAAAAAAACAACTACACTTTTGAAGTTGATGTCATTCGGAGCAGAGGTGACAACCTGCAAATAGTGACAACCAATCTCTACTATACTACCCTTCTAAGTAAAAAAGTCAAATCTCCATTTGAGTAGTTTTGAGAAATTTAGTTTTTAAGTTTTTATCTTTCTAAGAAACTCACTAGAAGTGACCACTTTACTTAAATTTTTTCAGTCATTTAGAGTTGAAAATTGGTACTATTAGTTTAACACAAAAATCAGAAACTCATTCACTGTTCCGAATCTGCCTTTTTCTACATTTTGGAATTTTGGCGTTTGTGACTTTCTTTCTTAGGACGGCAGTATATATCTGTGGTCACAAGTAATAATGACTAAACTCAAAATATCGTAAAAAAGCGATATGGAATTTACTTTATTGCCAATTTTTGGAAGTATGCAGATATCCATTTTTTGCCCAAAAGTGATCATCAAGTATGTCTGCACATATTTTGTTTGTAACGGTTCAAATATTTCAAAAAAATGGGTTGTAGTTCGTGCCATTAAATTATCGTTTGAGTTTAATACTTTGAGTTTAATTCCGAGTTTAATTAAACTCAAACGATACTTTGAGTTTAATCGTTATTCCTTGTGACCACAGATATGTCTGAAATTTTCTGATACATTGTATTAACACAACTTTATTAAATTCACCTTGGCCCTTGTCGAATATTTTGTTTTATGTGTCATTAATCGACGGATTTCTAAATCTCTGCAGGTAAAAAAGAAAGTCGTTTCTCGTTCATCCGAAAATTTGTGGCATTTCTATGTGTCTCTTATATCTGTCAAAGAGACTTGCCCGCCTGAGTCCTTTTAGTAGATCTGAGTGTCACCCAATTAAATTTAAAATTTAGTTTAATTTTATTTAAAATAATCCTCCTTTTTCACTGTTTTAGTTTTTTGCATGTTTTTTGCATTTATTTGTCTGCACAATTTTACAAACCCAATATTTGCTTTTGAGACCGATGTGTACAAATCATCTGTATTAAATCATGAAGTAACCTGAAGTCAATGTTACGGATATGACTTATTATTGTACATTGTCATCTATAAAAAGTTTGCAAAATGGCCGTTTTACATGCTAAATAAAATTTACAAAAGCTTATCAATTAGCTGCCTAGTAAAAAGGTTTATAATAGCGTAACGGATGTGACACTGATGTTTTGGCAATTGTGCTTATTTGTCCACTTATTACTGAAATGTATTAATATCATTTGTCAAAATTACGCATTGTGTTTACTTTTGCAACTGATGTGACACATCGATGATGTTAGCTTGCTTAATAATTATTAAGTTAATGTGTTTATAAATAAGAAACTACAGTAAGAAAATATCAAAGCAACATTCCTCGACTTTGAGTAATTTTAGGCTAGTGTAACGAATGTGTTAAATAAACTTCATCACCTATTGAGCCTGGGAAAATTTGCTGTATCTATTACATTCTCATCGAAATATGCAAAAGATTATGAGTAAAAAACGATTATAAATGCGTAACGAATCTTACACATAATCCTCATCGGCCTCTCTTTCTTGCTATAAACGATACGAATAACATTGTTCCAACCAGTCTTTCAGAAGTTTTTCGATCTTTTGAAAATTTAAATTTTTAATTAGTTTTGAAGAAATTAACTTTTTAATGAGCAATTAATTAGACATAATCTGCTTAGCTAAACTGCTTAGTTTGATATGTCTTTGATTCGGACTTTATTTAATAAAGCTAAAATATGATAACCTTGCTTTATTAATAACAATAAAAAACAATAAATGAACATTATGAATGAATTTTCGCAAATGTTGTATGCAAGAAAAAGCTTAGATATATACACATATAAAACGATGAATACTTTCTGCACACGCTTATTCGTATGCACAAACCGACTTTAGTGGGTCTGTAAAGCGTTACTATTCGACTCTGCTCTTATTTTAAATGCTGAAATGATTTCGGTTAGCAACAACAACAAAGACAATTTCGTTTGTATATTTTTATTTTTTTTTTCGAAAGTTCATAAGCTGTTTGCTAAGTGCCTATGACTGGAGGAGGCTCGACACTACTCAAGGGCAAAAAGTAAAAATGATCAGAAACTAACACGTTTACACGAGTATCGCTACAAAAACCTTGACTTTAACCAAGTTTCAAATGTTCAGACCTTTGGTTTGAAGAGTTTGTTCGCTGGACTTTATTGCTTTTTTTTTGTACTTGTGCTAACAGAAACTTGTTTGATTTCATTGCTTTAGACATTTTTTAGCCGCTTTTTAGTATAACATTTTTTTTTCTTATGAGTTGCTGATTTCGGCAACTTAGCTAACTGAAATATTTAAGTTTTTTTAGCTTAACTAATATAAGGCGTTATACGCACTTTCCTCCTCCTTGTTTCCCTTGCTTGCTTAAAAGCTAGCTTTTAAAATTCCATAGTATTGCTTTGCTGGTGCGTTTCTCTATTGCTATTGTTGTTGTTTCTTTTTAAAGCACGCATGTGTTTTGCAATTTTTTATGTGTTTTTCTTAGTTTATTTGTGTTTTGAGTTTTATTTTTTCTCCACCTCTTGAATAATTCATTAATGAAGTACAGCTTAAAATTGTGAACCATTTTGCAGTAATTACCTTCAAAATTTTAGCGAAACTGTTAACAAAACTTCTGTGTCGACATAAATTTTATATATAGCTTTTGAAATAAAACTTATTTATAGTAGCACTTGACGAATGTCTTAAGATAAAAAGTGACACTTGCACGCAAAGAAATTTTTTATGTTATGTTATATTATGTTATGTTATGTTATGTTATGTTATGTTATGTTATGTTATGTTATGTTATGTTATGTTATGTTATGTTATGTTATGTTATGTTATGTTATGTTATGTTATGTTATGTTATGTTATGTTATGTTATGTTATGTTATGTTATGTTATGTTATGTTATGTTATGTTATGTTATGTTATGTTATGTTATGTTATGTTATGTTATGTTATGTTATGTTATGTTATGTTATGTTATGTTATGTTATGTTATGTTATGTTATGTTATGTTATGTTATGTTATGTTATGTTATGTTATGTTATGTTATGTTATGTTATGTTATGTTATGTTATGTTATGTTATGTTATGTTATGTTATGTTATGTTATGTTATGTTATGTTATGTTATGTTATGTTATGTTATGTTATGTTATGTTATGTTATGTTATGTTATGTTATGTTATGTTATGTTATGTTATGTTATGTTATGTTATGTTATGTTATGTTATGTTATGTTATGTTATGTTATGTTATGTTATGTTATGTTATGTTATGTTATGTTATGTTATGTTATGTTATGTTATGTTGTGTTGTGTTGTGTTGTGTTGTGTTGTGTTGTGTTGTGTTGTGTTGTGTTGTGTTGTGTTGTGTTGTGTTGTGTTGTGTTGTGTTGTGTTGTGTTGTGTTGTGTTGTGTTGTGTTGTGTTGTGTTGTGTTGTGTTGTGTTGTGTTGTGTTGTGTTGTGTTGTGTTGTGTTGTGTTGTGTTGTGTTGTTTTGTGTTGTGTTATGTTATGTTGTTATGTTATGTTATGTTATGTTATGTTATGTTATGTTATGTCATGTTATGTCATGTTATGTTATGTTATGTTATGTTATGTTATGTTATGTTATGTTATGTTATGTTATGTTATGTTATGTTATGTTATGTTATGTTATGTTATGTTATGTTATGTTATGTTATGTTATGTTATGTTATGTTATGTTATGTTATGTTATGTTATGTTATGTTATGTTATGTTATGTTATGTTATGTTATGTTATGTTATGTTATGTTATGTTATGTTATGTTATGTTATGTTATGTTATGTTATGTTATGTTATGTTATGTTATGTTATGTTATGTTATGTTATGTTATGTTATGTTATGTTATGTTATGTTATGTTATGTTATGTTATGTTATGTTATGTTATGTTATGTTATGTTATGTTATGTTATGTTATGTTATGTTATGTTATGTTATGTTATGTTATGTTATGTTATGTTATGTTATGTTATGTTATGTTATGTTATGTTATGTTATGTTATGTTATGTTATCTTATTTGATGTGATTTGATGTGATGTTAGGTTAGGTTAGGTCACGTTAGGTTAGGTTAGGTTAGGTTAGGCTATGTTTACAGTTAAACAGTTCTAAATTCGACGTATGTCAAATTAAAAAAAAAACTTTTGAAGTAGTAGTCTTGAATCTGTAAAACATGTGTATAAGAGCGCACAGTGAACTGTCCAGTAGACAAAAATAAAAAATTTGTCTCGAAATCCTACGAATTTGGTATCAATCGACAGGTAATTGTTTCATTATTAATAATCCAAAAAATTAGAACAATAAGACATGTTTTGATTGCGCTGGAGCGCTTTAGAATTTAGTAATTTTTTTTAACAAACTCAGATTTTGAGCATAGTTTTTTGTGTTGCTTTATATAAATAATTGCCAAGAAATAAAAAATTATAGTTATTTAAAAAATTTATTATATTTTGGAAATAAAATAGTTATAATCAGGGCTCGAATTTTGATGACCTAAAAAACTGCAGAAAATGACCTAAAAAAATGACAAAAATGACCTAAAAACTACAGAAAATTACCTTAAAACAGACAAAAATGACATAAAAAACGCAAACAATTACATAAAAAAATAAAGCTTTATAAGTTAAACGTTACTAAATTTAAAATTTATTGCATAACATTTTAATACATAGCGTTACAGTATATTACAAAGTACATTTTTAAGTCATTAAAATTCTTTCTACTTCTGCACTGACGAAAGGAAAATATTTAAAAGACAATATGTCATCGGATGTAAGTTCCTCTTTTAATTTCATAGTATTAAATTTTCACCCCCTGATATTTCAGCTATAAGAGCATAGAGAAATACAATTAATTAAAACTATCGTATCCTGAGCTTTTATCTAACACTTGTTTCATCTTTCTTCATACTCTTTCGTCAGTTTCACCACGCGCCGGGTTTTTTTCATCGAGGTCTATAAACAAAGCTGCTCCTTTTTCGATAGGTAATGTTCTTGATTGATAGGACTCTATTGTTTAAGAAATATGCATATACGAAAAAAAATGAAGAACCAATTGTATAAAAATTTCGCTAAAACTACCTAAAAACCCGAAAAATGCTTTAAAATTTAAAAATGTTCAAAATTGACAATAAAATAACTCAAAAATCGCTAAAAATTACCAAAAATTTGCCCTAAATCTAGTAAAAATGACCCGAAAACAGAAACCGATAAAAAATGACGATAAAATGACCTAAAAACTTTTAATATTTGGAATTTAGGAAACATAAATGGACGTTCTAGATAACCAGGAAATGTCTTAGAAGCAGCAGAAAAAAGATGACATGTCATCGAAACCCTAGCTCTGGTTATAACATATAAGTTGTTGCGAAATTTCATAAATTCGAATGAAAAGTCATGAAAATTGGCATATTTTGATAGAAAAAAACCCAATCCTTAAAAAATAAGTGCTGTTTTTGTCGATTATTAGAATAAATATATCTATTTTTTGTGTTTGAAAAAATGCTTAAAATTAAGAATTTACGTATAAAATCAAGTAAAAAATTAATATAGGTCTTAGAGAGGTACCCCTAACCGATTTCGACCATTTTTAGTACACATCTGTTACTCTATTTCACTATCATTTTGATGAATTTTTGTTAAGATGGGTGGGTTAACCTTTGTATGTACCTCCCGTACAAAATCACGATAAAATTAATAAAGGTTCAACGGAGGTACCCGTAGGTTTCAACCGATTTCGATTATTTTTAGTATTTATCTATAATTCTATGTGGCTACCCTTCTTACGAATTTTTGTTAAGATCGGTCAACTTTTGTGTGTACCTCCCATACAAAATCAAGTACAATATTATTAATATAGGTGCAAAGGAGGTACCCATAGGGTTGAACCGATTTCGATTATTTTTAGTACACATCTATAACTCTATTTGACTAGCCTTATGACGAATTTTTGTTAAGATCGGCTTGCTTATGTATGTACCTCCCATACAAAATCAAATAAAAAATTAATATAGGTCCAAGGGAGGTACCCCTAGGGTCTAACCGATTTCGACCATTTTTAAAATTTTTCTTAATTGGCTTAAACTAATTGTCCATACAAAATTGCATTATCATATGAGAACTCCTTCTATTTTTGTCCATCGCTTATATGGAGATAGTTTACAGAGGGGCGATTGAATTAAAATTTTTTCGAATTTCACATTCTAAGAGGTCTCAAAAGTTGAATCAGGTGGCTAAGATCTCCCAAAAAAATTTTGGTAAAAATAGGAGTCTCTTCCTCTCCAGCAAAGACAAAGTTGTTTTTTGAGAAAAACAGTAAAAAATCACGATTTCAAAATGCTTTAATTTTTGAAGGAAAAACTACATATGACTTAATGTAAAAGTAAATATAGACTTAAACTAACTATATTTTGGCAAACACGATGCCTTTCCTGGTTTTTACCCACACTGTCCTGTGTGGAGGATATCGGAATCTGAAGGTACACTCGAGATAGCGCAGAACTTTTAATTGTTATCGGATTGTCTCAATTTTGGTGATATTGATTACAGTGTTGACGTTTTCCTTAAATTTAGTGAATTAATAATTTGCATATTTTTCGCATATTCCTTTTTATTTGTTTTTGAGAAATGTATACATGAATGCAATTTTTTATTAAAAAAAAAATGAATGTAAGGATTTATATTTCGGGCACCAGAATTGGTACCGAAGATAATTTTCTCAATTTGGATTCTAATAGTTTTGAACGAAATCCTGTCTTAAAATATCTATTTTAAAACAGCTGAAAAAGGCCACGATATTTTTCCTATTTTGATATTTAAAAAAAGTTACTTTAATTATGAAATGTAACGATTTTGTTCACATCTCCTTTATGGTTATTATTTCATTAAAACACCTTTTAACAACAATTGTTAAGTCCATTGAGACCCATCCAATGGTAAACTCAGAAACTCAAAATTTTAGTATAACATTTTTGTGAATGCAAAGTTGGGGTGTTTTAACGAAATAATACAATTCATGCTAGCAAAACAATTTTTAAAAAAAAATCGAAATAGGAAAAAATTCCTGGTTTTAACCTGGTTTTGTAAATTAATACTCTTGGACAGAGTGTTGTTCAGAAATATTTGAAGACTCTAAATTAAGGAAATTATCTTCGGTACCACTTTTGGTTCCCGAGATATAAAACCTTATATTAATTTTTTTGAAAAAGTTAACAAATTGTATTCAAGTATACATTTCTCAAAAACAAGAAAATGCATATGCAAAAAATATGCAAATTATTAATTCGCCAAATTTAGGGAAAACGTCAACACTATAATCAAAATCGCCCAAAATTAGACTAACAGGAGATCGTGATTTTTTACTGTTTTTCTTAAAAAAACAACTTTGTCCTTGTGGGAGGGGAAGATCTCCATATTTGTTCATAAAATGTTTTTGTTGGCATATCTTGACCACCCTTTGCAACTTTTGAGACCTCTTAGAATACGATCTAACTTTTTCGATACGCCCTAATGTGTATGTCTTGATTTTCGTTGTCATCATAGTTTTTTTTTTCAAAATCTATCTTGTTCTACCAGGATGCTAAAAGAATTTCATTGAAAGATACGAAAAAGGTTTAATTATTTTCAACCTGTAATAATAGAATGAAAATTATTTCATTAATGAAATGGTTTCGGTGTTAATCATATAAACAACTTTCACTTCAATCAATTTTCCAATGATTATTTCCGCTATGAAATGGCATCGCTTATTTTGAACAATTAACAAAAAATTGTTTGCAATAATTTTTCCGCTTGTAATTCAGAGTTTTTAGTAATTGCAACAACACAGCGGTGTTTGCAAAGGTTGTTAAACTCATTTTGCAACGAAAATTATTTAAATGATAAGCAATTTTTTGCTTGTCACTAAGTAAAGTATAAAAAATGAAATAAAAAGTTCTCAACACTAACAAATCTAATTGGCAAATCGTGCGTAGGTTCTGCTGGTGTTACATGTTCAAAAGGCACTCATGTACTCTGTAGCATATCTGTAAAAACAAACAATTCAAACTAACATTTAAAAATTTCGTAGGTTCTTAAAGGATAGAGCTGCATATCCTTAAAGTAAATTGATAACGAAAAAGTCTGTCTGCGAAAACTGCTTCACTCTTAAAAATATCTTCTAGATAAATTTCGGAAAGATTTGCTGTTATTTGTTCAATAACTACAACTTCGTGTGTCGGGTCATTTCTTTAATCTTTATGCCCGCCTCTGCTCAGCTACCTGAACTCTTATCCATACCTTTATAATTTACTATATTCTCTGAAAGTCGTTGCATACCTTTGGTTGAGCTGCTAAAATTTCCTTAGCATTTCTTTATCCTAATAATTGACAGAATTGATTTTGTATTTTTATTCTGTTTTTTTAAATATATATTTGACGCCCACTCACTCACTCACTTACCCAATACTGGCAGCCAACCTTCTTGGAAGATCTACCTACTTTTCTTCGTCCAAATTCAAAGTGACGTTTTCTCACGCAAGTCTTTACTGACTTTATGTTGTTTTTTGTTTTGAGCTCATGAATGGTTTTTGTTTAAACACTTCCTTTTAACGGGCCAATCAATATGTCCTTTGATGGAGTTTTGTAATTTATTTTACATTTTTTTATAAGTCGTGCCATAAACCATTTACTAACTAGTCGCTTAATGATGTTCCTTGACACTTTATTCATCTTCAAACACATTTCATTTTGCATAAATTCCGATTTAGTAGCCTTGAGTATTAGTAGATAGGTTCACTGCGACTCCTCGTGAACTCATCTTTCATCGCATGATCATCGATAACCATAAAACTGAATAGCTTAATCGACGAGGCGCAGGGAAGATACAATCGTTGCAATTTAATGCGTCGAACAAGAGTAAGGCTATTAATTTCGCAGATACTTGCTCGCATATTTGTTCATTCGAGCGCCGAGATTTCAAAAATTTATTATTCGTCGCCTGTGTGTTTGTTGTCGTTATTGTGGGTTTTTTCGCCGTTTTCTGTCTGTATTTCCAAGGAATTTTTCGTAATGCTGTTTGATGCTCAGTACCTGAATTCCTGCTGTGCCATACCTGTTTCTTATGTTGAGGCTTTAGAGACTTTAAATTTTGTGCGATGAATTTCAAAAGATCCTGCAGCTAGCTACACTGTTAAAATATAACTATAATTTGCAATAATGATTTGCTTGAAAATAACAAAAATTTGGGATGAGAATTTTTTGGAGCAAAATTTTGCCAAATCTGAGTTAATCAAACTGAATTTTTGATCAAATGATCTTTTAAAATTTCTTACCATTTTCTTACCACTTAATAGTAATATTATGTTCATTAAAGACATAAATTTCTCACAATATTCTCAATAAGAGATTAATCGGATATTTCTTTTATAAATATGTATAGATATGTAAATTTTTTTTAAAATTTTGAACAAATAGTAGCTAAAAATATTTCAATCTTGGTTAAACATAAGGTCTTAAACAATCATAACAAGCTGTCTATAGTAGTTCCCTAGTCAATTGAACTAAGAAGCTGCAGTTAAAATTTGAAGTCATTCCAACAAAAATTGTTTGAGATCTGCTGCGTGCCAATAAGGTGTCACATTTCTTCGATTTGACTTATTTGCACCTGCCTTAATAACAATATGACGTTTGCTTATTTTTTTTTTGTAAAATTTTACAATTTGAGCCTTTTTTTGTAAAGAAAACACTATTTTAATAATCTTTTTACTTAAGTACTTGTTGCAGTAAAAATGCACAAAAATTAGTTAAGCACGCATTTCAATTGACATTTTTTTAACAAATAATTGTTAAAACCATGCCACAACATAAAATAAAAACTAGGTTGCCATTTTTTTTTAAATTATTAATAAATTTTCTATTTAAAGTTGTGATTTTGTACTACAAAAATTTAGTCTAAGGGTTTTTTGGGGCAAATGGTTATATATCTATATATATATAAATCAATTGCTGTGCGTTAGTCTTGCTAAGGCTCGAAAATTGCTCAACTGATTTAAATAATTTTTGTTGTGCTTGGTTTTGTTCGCCTAATATTAGGGAAGGTTTAGAAAAAAAGAAAATTTTGCCACACACCCTTTTACAGCCTACAAATCAAGCTTTTTGTATGAAAATGTTGTATTTTTTATAGGAAATATTCGAATAGCTTTTGAGTTATAAGCCGCACAGCCTCGGAATTCGGTATTCGACCACAAATTTGCACGTGCCACTTCACTAATAACATTTTATGGGAGTTTGACAAAGGGGCGTGGCAACTCCCATACAACCCAATTTGCGATATCGAATAGCTTTGGAGTTATAGGCCGCACAGCCTCGAAATTCGGCATTCGACCACAATTTAGACGTTTCGTTTCACTGATAAAATTTTATGGCGTTGGAAAAGGGAGCGTGGCACCTCCCATATAACCCAAATTTGAGAAATTGAATAGCTATTTAGTTATAGGTCGCACAGCCATGGAATTCAGTTTTCGACCACAATTTACACATGCAGTTTCACTGATAACATTTTATGGGCTTTAGACAAAGGAGTGTGGCACCTCCAATACAACCCAAATTTCGAAAATCGAATAACTTTATAAGTTATAAGCCGAACAGCCTCGGAATTCAATTCAATACTGTGAAATTATCTAGATTAGTTCGACAGATTTGTGCAAACAATTCCGTGTCGTTTTTATGTGTTTGTTACAATGCCAAAGAGAGGACGAACTAACATAGGTCGTCGAACTGGCGAGATACTTCACGTGCAAACTGTCGTAATCGCTTTTTAAGAGCTGCAACCATCATAGAGGTGTTTTCGGATATGGAAAGTGTTTACAAGTTCGGGGATTGCTTTGGCTTTATCTACTTTGCTATATCTTGAACATTAGAAGAAGCTGTAAGAGTTCATGAAACAGTTTGGGATGTCATATTACATATTGACCGTGAAAGTTGGTTCATAATTAATACTTCTTTGAAATATAGACCCGCCGAAACTGAGTAATGAAATAAGATTTGCAGTCATAAAGCCAACTACCGGAAAGGGGAGAACAACGTCTACAAGGCTAGCTAGTTACTTATAAACATCTAAAAGTATTTTTTTATTGCGATTTATAGTTTCGTCAAGAAAGAATATCTGATGTTACCCTTCTTGATTGGTCTCAATTACCGTTAGACCTAATTAAGAGCTCTGAGATTAAGAAATTTTTCAATTGCGTATTCAATTGCACTAAAAGACATTATATATAAAGAAGTCCTTAAAAATCTTACTAAGAATCAACGAAGAACCCACAAAAGATCTCACTTAGAGTATTTGGGAGCAATTAAAAATTATTATGTGCAAAGGATTTTTTATTCCTTTTGATATATAACCACATTTTAGGTCAGCAAAGACGAATTATGAACGACGATGAATTATGTTAAGAAACGACTTAGAGTTTTCTAAGATGGTGTCTCTTACCACAAATTTTTTTTTAAACAAGTTTTTTTATGATACTCAAAATGTTAAGAAATATCAAAATTCTCTCAAAGCCCACTAAAATTATACAAAGATCTTACTAAAAGCTCTGTCTAAGACCACTCTGGGAGAAGAACCCTGGAGCATTTCTTCTCTTAAGGAATGAAAGCACATCAAAAAAACTTAAAAACTGACCAAATTGTATGAGCTTACATTAAACTTACTCTTAATCGTCCACCTTCTTCCCATCAAATCTTTCAGCCGTAAAATTGTTATAATTTTATGTATATAACATTCCGTGTCACTAGAACTAGAACTCCGGCTCCGCCGCGCCTAAAACGTGATGGGCATCTCTTCTACATTCGGAATGTTACATAAATTATTCCTAATTGGCACATTCCTACGCAGGATCTGCACGCTCTCATAGCATAGCATAGCTATCTTTTACATCGCAGTCTGGCTGTGATATAGCCACACCATGCCACCTGCCCGCCTGCCCGCTCGACCGTCTACCAGCGTCTACAAATCATAGAAAAATCTGTGCATACTATACCATGTTGGGCTTATGACGCATCCTGCTGACTCGAATGCTGACTGCTCTGCTGCACTGCTGCACTGCAATGGAAGGCAAAAGAATTTCAAACAAATTAAAGGAACACAACCAGCTCCTAACTAAGGATCTTTCAAAAGAACTGTCGTCTACTCTGTAGCTCCATAGCGTAGGTTGAAATTTTAAGGGCCGCGCGCATTGACCAGGTCTAAATGGACCGCACGCAATTGCTGGCTCTAAATTTTTTTGTCTTATGGTTGAAATGATTTCTGCCGCCGCCACCTCCATCATCACGGACAAAATATTTTGCTAACGTTTATGATGTAGCTATTTTACGATACTTACATGCTTGCGCTTTTAACGATGACGTTTCTCACTCCTCCAGCTCGGTCAGCTGATCGGGCGGCCAAGTACCCGATTCTGTAAAATCTTCTTTAGCCACCACTTCACCTCCAGATTTATCCACCCTATCGTTCAAGTACACGACAACGTCTGCTTGTCTTTTGTGTTATAGTTTTACACTTAATGCAACTTGTTGTTTGCTGATCCTTGATGTGATGACGGTGGGATCGGATGTGTTTGCCAAGTTGCACCAACACAAATAAATGCACAGGCAGCCTTGCCCATAGAAGTATCCATACTTTTTCTTCTTCTTCTTTTTCTTATTCTACTTAAAATGCCAATGTCTGGAAACGTTTAAAAGCTGAGCTAAAAATTTAGATTTCATTCTGGAATCTGCGCCGTGTGGATGGCCGTGTTATCATGGTCGGTCGGTGGGTCTGTCTGTCTGTCTGTCGTTTGCTTTTCATTTATTTTTATTTTCAACGCTGATCAGCTTCAAAGTGTTCCTCAAGCGTGTGTGTATGTGTGTATTTGGGAGGCTCTTAAATATGTTTTATGTGGCATCAACGCTTTTTCCCATACTCACTCGAAGTCACACTCGCCTTCGCACTTGTGTGTAACTTGTTGGCGGTGTTTTTCTTGTGTTTTTGTTTTTTTAACATGTTTTAATTTTGATTTTTATTTTTTGGAATTTTTCTCAAAGTTGTTTTGCGGCAAGTTTGCGCTGCACTTTTATGCGCTTGTTTTATTTCTTCTCCTCTTAGTTGAAGTTGTCCTTTGAGCGCGTTGTATGTATTTGCCTTTTAGTATGCGTTTTCCCCCCCATCCCTCCCATTGCTTTTATTTCAATTAAGAAAAATTTTTTAACGTTAAACTTGAAATTGAACTTGTCCGAGAGTCCAATGTCCTTTTTTGGATCTTAAGTTATGCTGAAAATTATTTTTAAGATTTTTCTCGTGGTACCTTTTGTATTGTTGACAAAACAAAGAAACGCGTTTGTTTTTTTTTTCATTCTGTGGTGTATTGATAGTGTAGTTGTTGGTATCTATGTGTGTTTGTCTTTCCCTGGAATTTGTCTGGGAATGAGTTCCGATTGGTGGATGATACTGGTTACCATGAACAGAAATAAAAATCTTCTTGGCTTTTGTTGCACGGATTGAAAATTTTAACAGGAATTTAATGAAGATATTTGAAGTGTTGTAATAATTGCAATAATTTTAAGAAGTGTTTTTTTGTTTCTTATTTTACTAATGGCTGTAAAAAATTCCTTACCTGTTTAACGCAAAATTCGGAAAATTTACTAAATTGGTTATTAAATTTTATGAAATGTATAAAATTGATTTTCAAAGTGCTCGTAACTGCTTTCAAAAATCATCTTTGGTGGATTCTTATTTATTTAGCATGCACCAACGACTGCACAAAAAAAAACCCAACTGATAAATGTCAAAATTGTGTTTTTTTACTTTAAGAACGAGCCAAAAACTATGTGGTTATAGTTGAAATGTTTTAATAAAATTATTTTTATTCGGCTATGTTTAAAATAGCCGAAGTTGGAATGGTAAGGCCACCGACAGGACAAGGAACCTTTTGCCGAAGCTTTATGAAAGAAGAAAATTCATTGCCAGCGGGATCTTTGCAATTTTGTTTGAGGCAACAGTAGAACAGGAGAACAGGAGAACCTTTGTAAGACCTTTTCTTTTTTGGCATAGTTTATTAACTCTGAAGTTTATTTGATGCAATAATAGCAAAGCGAAATAAATATACCCCACAAGCATAAGAAACAAACCTTTTGATTGACTCTGTTATCAAAGAAGCTTTACATAAGTTTTACAGAAGGCTATCGAAGTGTTGTCAAATCTTGATAGAAGTGTTAACGAAACTTTAGAGAAGTGTTACTGAAGTTTTGTGGAAGTTTTATTAAAGCTTTCTAAAAGTGTTAACAAAGCTCTTTTAAAGTGTTATCGCAGTTTTATAGAAATGTTACCTAAGCTTTATACCAGTGTTAACGCGGCTTTATAGAAATCTTACAGAATATATAAGGTTTTTATATAAAATTGTTAACGACAATTTAAAGAAGTGTTACCGAAGTTGTGTACAGATTTTAGTGAAGTTTTATAAAAGTGTTATCAAAGCTCCTTTGAAGTGTTATCGCAGTTTTAAAGAAATATTACCGAAGCTCTATACCAGTGTTAACGAAGATTAATGGAAGTGTTAACGAAGCTTAATAAATGTGTAAGCGAAAAAGTTCCAACAAAGCTTTATAGATGTGTTACCGCAGGCCTTAGTTGCGATCACTTTAAATAATATTTTTCAACCTTTGTTTAATAGGGATATATTTGACTCGGAGAACCGTTTTGCTTAGGCCTTAAATTATTTCTAAAAAAGAACCCTAGAATATATGAGCCACATTTATAATGCAGTCGTATCCAACTTTTGCGATACTGGAGTTCTTTTGAATCACAAGTATTAAATTAGAGCTTTGTATTTACCAAAGAAACTTAAAAGTCTTGTTGCATCTGATTTGTTTTGTTTATATCTAGTATAAATAAAAATTCTTATCCCACTGTGCACGGTGTTTACCTTTCCTTAGAAACACTCAAGATTTCTTTATTATCACGCATTCTTGAAAGAAAATAAAATCCAAAGTAACCAAAATATACCATCATATAACTACAAACTCATGCAAACCAAACCCTGTTATCATCATTGCCGTCGTCGGCGGCGTCTCATCATCATCAACAACAAATGCAACAACAACAACAACAAAAACAATAACAAAAAGAACATCCCTTCACATTCATCTTGTAAATTAATATCTTTGGCAGTATGCATACCATGAAGGTTCCTTTCAATTAATTTTCGCGATGCATTTTTGTACCTTTTGTTGGTGTTGTTCCTGTTGCTGTTGCAAGTGGTGTTGTTGTTATGTTTTGTTGCATTTTAAGCATCTTTTAATGATTATGCGTGTTTCCTTTTGCGCACCTTAATATTCGCTGTTCCATTGAGTGCGTTTCTGTGCGTATCTGTGTGAATGTGATTTTTTTTGAGGACCTTTAAAGCATATTGTATTTGTTGGTGGTTTCTTAGCAGGGTTTCTTCTGCTGCGCTGCTTACCAAAAAAATTAATCCTACTGAGCATTTTTGCATACTGCGGATAGTGTTGCATATTTCGGATTCTGCAACATCATGGTTAGCAGCATCTTCTTTCTTGGCTGCTGCCAACAACATCATATGTTTTTATTATTAAATGCTGTTGATATAACTAGTATATTTTATTTGCTGGGCGCAGATTTAGAATTGTTTCCTTTAGCATTTTTTTAAGGAATTCCTACCTGCCTTACTCCCTCCCTTTTAAGCATCATTTTACCATCTCTTTGACTCTTCGGAATGCTTGTGTACAAGTCTTCTGTCTGCATTTTACACTGTCCGACAAGCTCGACTTTATCGTTGGTCTGTCGGTTTTTTCGGTCTGTCTGTCTGTCTCTCTGTCTATTTGTCCATTCATTTAATGCGCGTTCCTCGTACGTTCAGCATAAAAAATCAGATTGTTTCGCAAAAGATGATCGAATTCTTGGAAACATACTTGTTTTTCGCTTTTGAACATGGTGACCGACTGAATAGCTTCTTAAACGAAAATTTCGCATATCTGTAAGTATTCACAAGATACACTCACACGACAACAACCATGAGGAGGCCCTCTTTTGGACGCCACTGGGTAGACAGAACGACTGACGAAATGTTTGCCAAAATGCCAGATTGTCATTAAGCTCTGGCTGGCTGGATGGCTGTTGGTTGTTGCCAAAGCAACGTGATGGTTGAGATTTTATATTATGAGATGCTGTGTATAGGATGTTCTCTCTTCTTCTTTCTTCTCCGTTTGCCTATATCTTTGTATAAATTGTCGGCATTTGTTTTTTGAAAAATAACAGCAAAAAGCTTAATGTATTTCGAGTGTAAGCAATAAGATACGTTTAAACATTGTTCGTTCGTTCGTTCATTTGTTGCCTGCGTTCCTCCATTCTGTCCATCCTCCGTTACTGCGGGCTCATCCATTGTCGATCCATAGTTTTCAACCAACTCCATTCAACTTTGTCGTTTAGTCTTTTGTCGATTTCTGTTGAATCTCAAGAGTCTGCTGAGAGTAGCTCTTCTGTGTTATATATGGTGTGGGGCGAGGAAGAGGGTTGGAAAAAATAAAAACAAAACAATTTTGGGTTCATATCGTGTGGGGATTTTTAGTTCATTTATTTCGAGGTGGCTCCTCGATGTTTCCCCGATGATGTCGATAAGCATCGACAGAACGTGAAGCTTGATTGTAAATGTTGTTGTTAATAAGAAATGCAAATTTTTTACGACCTTAATCATTTTTTTGTGCTTTGAAATATTTATATATCATATAATACGTATGAAGAAAAATATTTGATATGCTTTAATCACCCACATTGGGGCTTTTAGTGTGGGTGGGCGAGATAATTCCTCTTAAATCAGAAAGATATTTGAAAATACATACATATGTATTTACCTCCATTTATTCTTTTTCATCTGACAACAGTTTATCTCGAAAACAATTCTGCTCATTAAATAATTTCCATAATTCTGTACTAAACATCTAGTAATATCTTGGTTTCTACTAGATTTTGTTGCACTAATTTTACATATATTTTTTTTTTATTTTGAAAGCTTTCGTCTACCGAAAAAATTTTGTTAAGAGTTTAAATATTTTTAAAAAACGAGATATTACCACAAATAGATCACCTTCGTCAAGAGTGGCATCCTTTGAATTAAAGACAATTCAACATGCCTTTGAGTTTAAGAGCAAGTTACATGCTTTGATGGAACTTTAAATCAGTATTGATCATACGTTACCATAAAATTGAAAGTTTCTTTTAAGATTAGCGATAAGCAGTTGGCCTTTAAGTGTTACATCCGTTACATATTTATATTTAATTAAAAATTAGTTAAGAATCTTTGTATTTCATAAGTATGGGTAGTTTTTTTGAGTTTGAGATTAAATTTCACATTCAGCTCATTTCATTTGCCTAGACGTAACGTCCGTTACATACTTTAATTGCATAAAATAGCGGCTTAAATATTATATGGATCACGGAGTAAAGAATTACCTTTGAGTTTTACACCTCGGATCAACTTTTTATCAAAGTAACGTACGTTACACACTTCAATTATACTTTTAATTCGCTTTGAATATCTGTGACTATTTTAAACTAAAAAGTAAATTAAGTAAATTTTTCATAAGATTTACCTCCGTTGCGTACTTAAATGTGACTAAAAATGATGAAGAATATTTTTGTCCATTGATTAAAGAATTGTCTTAAAGTTTAAGATTAACTTATTTCATTAAATTTGAAGAAATATCCGTTACATAGCTAAATTGAGCTAAACATAGTTACGAACGTTTGTGTTCAGTGCGCAGGTAGTTTCATGCAAGTTTTGTTATGAACTTTTTTTTATAGTAGAACTTTTTATGTCACGTTCGTTACGCGCTCAAAATTTATGTGTTATGTTCCTTGTTTTAATTCTCTTTGCGTGCTTAATGATTTTTCCTCCTATGAGAATTTCAAATACACATCTCGCTCTAAATGTAGTACCGTCGTTATGGTACGATTTGCATTACTTTATGAAATATTTCGTCATTGATCTTTTGAACGCCACTTTGATCAATCTAGAAATTATTCTTTATTTAGCTCTTCTGACGGTCTTTAAATTAAATGCCTGTCGGAAGATGTCAAAAATTATTGAAGTTGCTAAATCTGTGTATCTATGTATCTACGTTTTGCAACTTCGTTTTGGCTTGGCTTTATAAGGCTTAAAAAACAACAAGTGTTTCATGATCGCCGCAAGTACTATTTTTTGTATTCTTAGCTTTTTTCGTGGCTTTGCCACTTCTTAACGCATAATTTCCGCTCGCTTTACCCCCATGAACGTCGCTCTTAACTACCTTCCGCCAATCTCTGTAATCTCTGCTTTTTAAAATGTTTCTGCTGCAAGTCATAACACATCAATTAATCTGTGTGAGTTTAAAAAGCGAAATTTTCTCAATGTTCAACCATCACCAGGATTGGAGTTAATTTTTTGTAAGCTTTTTGCGTATTTATTTAAATACTTTTTAATTGTTGTGTTAATTTTTAGCAATTTAAGAGTTTTCCCGCCTTACTCTTGCTCTTAATGTGGTTTAAAACATTTGCTGTTGTTGTTTTGACTTTTGTGAAAATTTGTAAGACTTTTTTTGGCTTTTTTTTTATTATATAAGTTATTTCTAACGATGATTTAATTCTGCTTTTGAGTTGATTAAACTATTAACACCCGGTTATACATTTATGACATCTTTTGTTTTGGTGATTCTTCGCTTTAATTGAATATTTTTCGAAAATATTTGATTAAAAAAAAGAGTTTATAAACATTTTTCTTTACTTAATGCTGTTTAATGCTGTTGTATGGATAAAGTGTTACTTTAATAAAACGATCAGGTGCTATTAATTGTTAATATTCGTAATGATTAATTTTATAAAAATTCGGCTTAGGTAAGTTATGATTATCTAGTAAATAGTCTTCTTTAAGCTAAATAGTTCATCGCGAACTATTTCCAAAAAGTTACGTCCGTTACATATATAACCCTTTCAGACCGTGATATACCGATTGTGTGGCAAACTTTTAGTCTAGATATCTTCACTTCTATTTCACGAATGTTAAAAATCATTTACCTGATTATTGCCTCTTATATTGTTTCGCTGTTTGTTTTGTTTCTTAAATTTTCACGGAATTCTTAAATGATTTGAGGTCATTTGGTGCAAAAAAATAATTGTTTTAGTACAAGCCTTTGGTTCTTGAAAATCCTTGAAGGATATAAAAATATCAAAATTGAAGCATTGACTATGTTTTTGGACTATGTACTTTGTGCTAGCTGAAGCACAAAAAAAGATTAGAGTAGAGAGTAAAATTGAGTTTATTTATAAGGGAAATACACCAATACTGTAAGTTACCACAAAAAGTATATTTCATAAAAATCAGGTCAGTACTTTTGGAGTTCACCCAGAACAAAATTTTCACTTTGATTTTATGGTACAGTATAGCTAGATCTAGTAGATATAGATTTAGATATACTCCAAAAATTATAAAAAGTTCTCAGCAGCTTAGCGTCAGGTCTAAAGGTGATATAGGTTAGATTAGGTTGCGTAAACCATACCGCACGTACCTCGGCTCACTGAAACCAATAAGGTGTATTGTGATGCCGCTGCACATTTGGCCTTCAGTCCGAGCGGAACTACATACAGCTTTTGGTGAAGCTTTTAAGACGTTTAACGTTTGTCCTTGAAAAGTCGTCAAGCGCGGAAAAGGAGAACGACCCCAGATATTTAGGCCTTCTTCTAGCGAGCGCGGAACAGGAACATAGAAGGTGGGAGATGGTTTCTTCCTAATCCTCGTTCCTGCAGCTTCTGCAGAAGTCATTTGCAATGACTACCAGTCTGGAAGCATGTCGTCCTATTAAGTAGTGCCCTGTGGTAACGGCCACGTGCGTGGCTAACTCTAGTCTTCAAAGCGAGAGAAGGGCTCTTGATCGCTTTAGGTCTAGAATCGGCCAGACAAGCCTTGTTTTTCTGCGTGTTTAGAGTTTAGCCCATCTTGAGCTGGCTTTAGATGTGGTGTACTCTTTGAGCAGCAGTTTGACAGTTGCCAACGGTATGCTCGGTGAGTTCTGAACCACTGAAGTGTCCGAAGTACCGTTTTTGGCAAGCTCGTCTGATTTTTCATTTCCATGTAAGCCCTTATGCCCTGGTACCCATATTAAGCTAATGTCAATATAGTTTGACATTTCGCCTAATGCAGCACAACATTCTTTAGTTAACTTAGCTTGGCAGTCCGAAAAAATGTATATATATCGTTTTAAGATGACGTTCTCTGAGAGCTATGTTGCAACTTCCTTAATTGCGATCATTTCTGCTTGAAAAACGCTATACTGATCAGGCAGCCTATGAACCAGGGATACTCTTAATTCTTTTAAATAGACGCCACACCCGACCTTGTCATTTAATTTTGACCCATCTGTTCCCAGGCTTTTCCATACTGCAGTTTCCCTCAGTCTGACCGCCGAACAATCTGCTGTTTGCCTGGCAATCAAGTCGAGCGGTAGAAGGTGAAGTAGTGTCTCTAAAGCTGCAGGGAAAGGGATAAAGGTATATACGCATATGCCCAAAATAATAACTACACTACTTTTTCACACATTTGCGCAGGGTTTGTTAATTTTGGTGTCAATCTTTGAAAGCAAATATACTCTAATTATAATTATTCCAATCTGGCAACGACGTTACCAATAAAAAAGTACCGTTTTTCTCAATAAATTTTCGTGTGCGTTCATATTTTCAAACAGAGTTCCTATTTTACTTGGTCATAATAATAAGTACAAGGTGAAATTATGAAGAATTACTAAAAATATTGAATTGTTTCGAAAAGGTTTGTAAATTTTTATAAAAATATATTGGGCTTTTAAACTTATTTGTTGCAAAATATAAATATTTAAGATAAAGAAATGGGCCGAAAGTCTGTACTCCCTTAATTTTAAACCTCAGGGACCAGGGCTTCACTCTCCGATCCATGGCCAAATAACTTGGTAGGTCTGTTTGTTTTGTGCAGAATGCACTAACCGTGAAAAATACGAAAGAAACTCGCAGCAGACCAAAAAAACCTCAACAACGTCAGATCTTCAGATTATTACTTTGACTAAAAAGGATCCCTTTAAGTCTTCTAGAGTCACTTCTGCAGACATCGATAATGAAGTTTCTTCCCGAACTGTTCGTTGAAGACTCCAAGAAGCTAGTTTGCATGGTCCAATAGCCTGAAAAGTTATATTACTTAAAAAAAAAAAATTTGAAAATGCGTTTGTTATTTGCTAAAAGTCATATATATTGGTCTGAACCGGATGGGGGAAAAAAGTGGCGCAATATTTTATGGAGCGACGAAACTAAGGTCAATTTTTTTTGGAAATGACTATGGACGGCTGCACCCAAAAGGTAAGGAATTTGATGTGAGGTTCATAAAAAAATCCGTTATGGAGGAGGCAACATTATGGTATGGGTATGTTTTTCTTGGTATGGCATTTGACCAATACATCGAATAACCGACAAAATGGATAGATTTTTATATAAAAATATTATGAAAAACCTAATGTTGCCATATGCTGACAAAAATATGCCTCTTAAATGGATCTACCAGCAAGATCAATAGTCAGTCACCTGACATAAATCCAATAGAAAATCTTTGGGGCGTCCTGGAACAAAAATTGGCAAAAGAAACCTTTGCAAATAAGGACCAATTATGGTTGTTTGTTGAAAAATCATGGTATGATAACCAACCGATACTTGTCGAAAGCTAATATCCTGTATGCCCAGAAGAATTGCCAAAATTGTACAGTATAAAGTTGGACATACCGGCTTCTCATGACCAATGTAAGATTAAAAAAAAAACTTGCTTTAATAATCATATAATCAAATTTTGATTTTAAAGGCTTAAGGACGTACTTATTTTTTTGGCCCAGCAATATCGGTGCTTTATTTAAGTTTAAGCTACAATGGAGTGTATTTAATTTTTAAAATGAATTTTTCTGGTTTAAGCTATTAAACATAATGTAAATAAATACATTATATATTATTTTTGTTCCTTTATATTTAATAAAAAATAAAATGGATGACGGAAGAATGAAAATGTGATTGTACTTATTATTTTGGCCATATGTGTATATATTTAATTAACCCATTCCACTCTAATTCATAGGTTTTTATTCTCTATACTAAATGCTCGTAGCTTTTTGTTTTAAATTTTGTGAAGTAATAGAGAATGAATGGGGCTTCAATTCTTGAAATTTTGGTACCAATCGGAGTTTCCACCTGTATTATGAATGATTTAGCTGAAGGGGGTACATTTTTTCCCCATCATTATCGCTGGTGTTCTGATTATTAATTCTATTCTAGGTATCACTTGCTAACAAATCCGTATTTGGACAAAATCGTCTGGCGAGTGCTATGTGCACACTGGAATGGGTTAAATTTTTCGAGATCATTAAACTCTTTGGGCCTAATTCTTGGTTTTCACTATGTCATTTTCAGTGGTCAGTTGTTGTCAATCAAATTGAAAATGACAACATGTTGACATTTTTTCTACATTTGGCAATCTTGGAAAATTAAAAACAAATAAATTAATAAATGGAGCTATGCAGAAAATGTTCTAGCGTTTTATTAAGGTGATATTTCAGATGATAAAATTTTGTGTCGTCATAAAAATGACATAGTGAAAACCTTGCATTAGCAATAAACATTTTAAAGTCGACTCTAAATTTAGTGTGAGCTTTTCTGACATTATTTCTATAGAATTTGTTGTCAAAAAGCTTACACTGAATTTAGAGTTGACTTTAAAATGTTTATTACCAAGGCCCATTTAGTTTGTAGTTTTTTGTTGTAGCTATTTTTTTTTTCTTAGACCTAATTTGTTCGATAGAGTATAGTGAGTTCGCTTAGGTTAGTGTGGCTGCCTCGAACGAGACACACTTAGGCCAATGAGGACCATTGTGATACCAAAGGTTAATTTTTCCTATCTCTATTTAAACCAATTTGAGCTGTTTACTAAGCCTAGGATTCGGTAAACCGAAGATTCCGAAAGTTCGTCAAGGTCATTGAAAAACCAGTTGCCTAAGTGGAGGAAGCGTTTTTAAGCCAGCACTGTAGATTAGTCCTCCTTCTCATCTCTACAGCTTCTGCAGAAGTCGTTGTGGGGTATGTTCAATCTCTGAGCGTGTCTGACAATAAAGCAGTACTCTGTGAAGATCCCTACCATGGTGCTGATGTGATTTCTACTGAAAAAAAAGAGTTATTTTGAACGCTTAAGGGTGAGTTTGGGACAGATTTGCCGCGTTATATTACACTACACGTGTTATCTGTTAACCATCTGTAGTTGGTTTTGATGCCGGATAACTCATGTGTAAGGAGGGAGTTTACATGTGGTGAGAGGAATACCAAGGCTTGCTTTATCTATAGGTAGTTGTTTAGTAGTACCTGTACGAGCGAGTTCATCTGCTTTGCAGTTACCTAAAAAATCCTTACGTCCAGGCATCCATTATAGAAGGGAAGGATTTTGAGCTGTTTTTCCATCTCATTTAGAAATCTGCGGCAGTTGAGAACTGTTTCAGTTGTTATTTCAACAGTTTCTAGGGCTTTCAAAGGGGCTTGACTTTTGGATAGTATGCAAATATCCATGGAAGATATCTCATTTACCTGAAGCCAAGAGTTACCGCTTCATGTATAGCAGCGATTTCAGCTTGAAATACACTGCAATGATCAGGGAGCCTGAAAGCTAAATTAATGCTTAATGCTTCCGAGTAGACTCCTCCACCTACTTTGCCGTCTAGTTTTGATCCATCAGTGAATGACATTGTGAGTTTTGATCCATAAGTGAATGACATTCATTCAATTATGACATCTCTGACATTGTGAGATAAATGGCTCGCTAATTCCCACGCTTCTCGAGAGGAAATAAATACATCGAACTTCCTTTCAAAGGATAGTTTTTGTGTATTGTGCGTTACATACTAAAGTTTTGTATAAAATCGACTAAAACTTTTTTTGTGCACTTACTAGCATATTATCTTAAAGTATTTTCATCTAAAATGCTCATATTCTCTTTCAACTAGCGACGTCCGTTACATTCTTAAATTTAGTTTTAAATTTCGTAAAAAAACTAATGATATTGTCTTAAATGATATTGACTTTCGAAAAGCTTTGGTGTAATGTTTCGATAAAGCTATATTTATTTCCAAAAGTAGCATACATTACTTTAATTTATTTAGTCTTACATCGGTTCATAGCATTCGTGATTATTATTTATAAGAGTTTTCGAAGAATTTCAGTATCGTTTTAATTTTTAACTCATTTATTGCAAAGCTGTTGCGCTCGTTACATTTTTAAAACTGTTTTAAAATCGCTTTATAACATACGTGACTTTTTATTCAAAAGTGTCCCCAAAGTATAAAGTGCCATTTTCAGCTCAAACTTTATTGTGGATAAGATATCAAGTCCGTTATTTGCTTTGATTTTATTCGAAATCTGCTTATAACATTTGTGATCGTTATGTGAGGTGCTGTCTTTTAAATTCCATATCATTTAAATTCAAAACATTATGTCGCGTCCGTTACATGCTTTAAGCTCTTTATAAGTGTTTTTTATAAATGAAAGCAGCTAAAATTTCCTCAAGGCATTATTATTAAATTTACTTATTGAATGAACTAGTCTCTATGTCACGTCCGTTACATACTTTATATTGTCTTCGAGTTTTCTCAATACTTTTCATCCCCTTTAATGTGCGTAGTAACACCATTTTTTAAATTGCTGTTTAATACCTTGCACCCCAATCGTTTTCCTGCAACGACCGTTACAATCTTAACCCTCTAGAGTCCCTTTAGTCTACTGCATCCCATAACATCGCTTCGTTACTGTGTATATCCTCGAACTATCTTTTATTTAATCCTTAATTTATAATTTTTTCCCACTCCATTCATTATTTCTCTTCTTGCCGCCTCATTTTTACCTAACACCAAATCATAAAATATCTTTTACTAACTTGTAATCACATTTTTTTCCATACCATCTTCATTAAAATTGTCAGCAGTTTCTATGCTCATTCAATAAAGAAAAAAATATGCTTGATTGCCCTGCCCCTCTGTCTGTGTTTCGTAACCTCTATAATCACCGTCACTCACGTTACACCAACTTCTTTGCGTCATACCTACCCTTTGCTGGGCTCTGCTGTGCTGCTAATCACTGGCTTGCTCACCTCTAAGAACGTGCCAAGTGCTTAAAATTGTTTAATTACCACCTTCATTAATCCTAACTTTTTCCTTCAATTATTTCATTCATTCTCATCGTTGCGTTGTCCTTTCATCGTTGCTATTTCGATACTCCTGCGGCTTTCCGCAAAAGCTCAGCTTGTGTAATCATTACCACTCCATCGTTTTGGTATTTCGAGCTGATGCTGGTATTTAAGTTGTTTTTGTTTTTATTGTTGCTGTTGCTGTTATTCTACTCCCGGCAATCGATCGGCTGTGATGAGCGTGAATGTATGTGTTTGATGTGCTTATTGTGCTACATTGCACTCCGCTCCTCTCCGTCTTTAACACTTTTTGTGGGGTCCTCATGAATTGTTATTATTCTTTTTTGTGCTGCGACCCATCTTGTAGTCCATCTCCATTTTCATCCAGCTTCTTTGCTGGCTTTAGCTCATATGTTGATTGGCGCCGATTTTTTTCCCCCAGTTTTTCTGTTGTTGTTTTAGTCATAATAGTTTTTGTAACTTGTGTGGTGCTGGTGTTGGTGTTGGTGTTGGTGTTGGTGGTGGTTGTTAAGCTCACTTGGACTTAGGCTGTTACTGCTTATAACCGTCCATCGCCTCTACTTCTTTTTTGTTGCGATTTATGCCAACGTTTTACTCCCCTAACAAGCAGCAACAACATTATCAACATCATCCTCGTGGACCCAAAGCAACAGTCAGCCTGCTAGCTAGCCAGCCAGTCATTCAGCCAGTCAGTCTTGACTTTGTTTTTGTTGTTGTTCGTTTTTTACTCAGTGCTTTTTGTTTCAATGGACCAAACCAAGATTTCGCTCTTGCAAACGTAGACTACTCCACAGTAGTGGAGTCACATGTTGTTGTTGTTGTTGTTGTTCTCCTTGTTTATTTTGTTGTTTTACGCAATGTTTGCAAATGTTCCCGGGTTTTTCATTCATAAAAAATCCATAGCATGTGATGGTGGCTCGCTCGTTATTCAATGTGACTTGAATTCACTTGCTTTGGCTTGTAGAAGATGGTGAGGCACAGGAGATGGTGGTGGCGGTGATAAATGGAAAACTTGGTTCTGACCGGTTCTCTTCATTTTCATTTCAGAATTTATCGCTTTGAATATGAATCTCATTATGTGGCACATTCCTTTTAAAGGTGGGTGGTGGGGAATACTTGACCACTCCCCCACTTTTTGCTGTGTGGGCCCTCATAAAATTGATAATTCTTTTCACTCGCAATAGTCTTGGTGTTTTTTGTTATTGACTTTTTTGCAGATTATCGCCCCATGAATTGCATTTCGATATATAACAAATTTCGATTTAAAATCGCTGTGCAATGAATGCAGCTGTTTTCTTTGAATTAATCTTTAAAATTAATGAAAAAAAAACCAAACAATAATACAAACAACATTTGATTGTGAACGTGCGTCGGCGCAATGTTTAGCAAGACGTCTGTGTTGGCAGCATGATAATATAAATTCCTAGTGCCACTTGAAGTTGGCTGCTGATTGAGGTTGCTGTAATAAGAATCTCAATTTACATAAAGTTGTGGTTGTCGTTTTCTAGCGAAATCTTAAAATAACTTAATTGTTTGTTGACTAGAGTTGTATTTCTCTGACTGCTTAACTGCAAATTATTTATTAATAAACTTAATTTTAAAAAGTGAAGAGCATCAGTTTTTAAAATCATCATAACTCGGGAATCATGCATGTCGAAGTTCTTATCTCTTGAATTATTAATTAATTTGGCAATACCTATTCTGATTTTCAACAAGTTTTTTATTATTTCGTTTTTACGGCTAGAGCAACAAATCGTCACTTTTTCTATAGTTAATTGTTTATTATCAAATAATTGAAGGCATATTTTTCATTATTGAGATGCATGTAAATTCAAGTCTTAAAAATGATTATTTGGGTGCCTCTTTTTTTTATTTTAATCCATTTTTTCTCTTAAAAGCTTAATAGTTGAAATCTTTTACAGAGATTTTCGAATCATGATAACTCGAGTCGCGTACAAGTTGAAGTCTTAACATTTTGGAAACTGATTTATTTGACAAATCTTGTTCTAAGTTTCAACGAGTTTTTCTTATTAAATTTTTAAAGATGAAACTTTTTACTGCAAAATTTATTAAATGTTCCACATTTGAGACAAAATTGAGATACTTCATTAGTATAGCTGTTTTATTTTTATTTGTTATTTTTTGTATTAACAATCTCTGGATTATTTTTAACGAATTTGATTGCCACAGCATCCGGTTTTTGGGTACTTTCGGCAAGTAGTGATTATAGTATTAGTGATGGGGAAATTCCAAACCAAATGATAAACTTGCTCTTCTAGCATGGCGTAAAATTGCTTATCGTGTCTTTATTCCCTGTATGGTAAGCGTTCTCTGTAAATAATAAATATAAACTTTGGAAACAGAAAGTTGTTTCCAACTTTGGATGAACCGCATGTTTATATGTTTGTTTGGATGATTTAATGTTATATTTTTTCTTTTTAGATGTGATATTTTTGTTTTCTTTAGTTTATTTAAATTGCATTCTTTCTATTTATTCATAATAATGTCATGATGCAAAATTTGCGGCAATGACGTATTCACATACTATATACGTATGTGTTAAAAACATTTCCTTTTAATGGTTCAACCAACAATTATCAAAAGAAACAACTTGAGATTAAAATAATTTTTTTATGTCTTTTCATGTATTTTTTTAAATTGTCGGATTTGCGATGGCTTATGGTATGTCTGTGTGTGTGTGTGTGTGTGTGTGTGTATGTCTCTGCAACTGTTCAATGCGTGCGAAAATAATTAAACTACTGACCCTGAGACGTTGTTGTTTTTGTGACTTTTTTATAGCGTCAATGAATAGGCTTAGGCTATTATGTTGTTGTGGTTGTTTAAGTGTCGATTCGATAAAGGATGTTGACAATTAAAATTTATGGATTTTTTATATAAACTAGCAATTGTGCTGCTTGCTGATGGTTATTGGGAAGCAATCTTACAAAATAAACTTATATATATATGAAAGTTCAAAGGAAGTGAAGAGAAAATTAAATAAAAAAATAAAAAAATGTGATTTAAGCAAATATACATTTTTTAATAAGATGCTTTACTTAAGTCCAATCATAAGGAACGTAATAAAAAAATAATAAAAAAAAAAATAATTAAAAAACGTAGAAAAAAATGAGAAAAAAATTTTTAAATTCAAAAGAGGAATGAATATAAGTAAAAATGCTTAAAAATTAAAAAAATAGAAAATTAAGAATGATAAAAGTCAAACAAGTAAAATTAAATTAAAATTAAGCAAAAATAAAAATAGACAATAAACACGTAAAAATAAAATAAGATAATTTTAGTATGGTAAATCTTAAAACTTCTGTCTTCAAAGCTGTCCAGTTTGCTGGTGATTCTTTATATCATTGGATAAAAGAGCATGTTGATAATTTAAAAATTGTCTTTAAAACATTTACTATAACATAGCAATGTAATAAAAAAGTCACTTTATTTTGTATCAAAATCTGATTAAATATTTAGTAAAAAAAAATTAAAAAAAATTAAAAAAAAATTAAAAAAAAAAATTAAAAAAAATTAAAAAAAATTAAAAAAATTAAAAATATTAAAAAAATTAAATAAATTAAAAAAAGAATTAAAAAAAGGAATTAAAAAAAGAATTAAAAAAAATTAAAAAAAAATTTTAAAAATATTAAAAAAATTAAAAAAAATTAAATAAAATTAAAAAACGAATTAAAAAAAGAATTAAAAAAAAATTAAAAAACGAATTAAAAAAAGAATTAAAAAAGCATTAAAAAAGGAATTAAAAAAGAATTAAAAAAGAATTAAAAAATAAAAAAAATAAATAAAAAAAATAAATAAAAAAAATAAATAAAAAAAATAAATAAAAAAAATAAATAAAAAAAATAAAATAAAAAAAAATAAAAAAATAAAAAAAAATAAAAAAATGAAAAATAAAATAATAAAAAATAAAAAAAATAAAAAAAAAAAATTAAAAAAATTAAAAAATATAAAAATACAAAATAAATAAAAAATTAAAATAGAATTTAAAACATAAAAAAATTAACAATAGAATTAAAAAAAAAAAATTAAATATAAAATTTAAAATATTTAAACAAAACACAAATTAAAAAACTTAAAAAATCACAGATAAAAAAACAATTTGAAAATAAAAAAAAAATACAAATAAACAAATTAAAATAAAAAGAAATTTTCAATAAATAAAATAAAAATTAGTAACAGAAAAAAATTAATTTAAAAATAAAACAAATTAAAAAAAAATCAAACAAATTACATATAAAAAACACAATCAGCCCTATTATGAATGATTTTCTTTTCTCTGAATGATGATTTCTTTTTTTCAAAAGTAATACACTGTGAAAATATTAAAAAACATAAAAAATACAATAAGTGCATGTATTCAAATATATGTAGTTTTGAAACCGTAAAATTTGGTCGGTCCAGTCAAAGTAATTTCCTTACTAGTTTAAGTTCATTTTTATTTTTTACTTTAAAGTTTTTTAATTTACATTTTTTTTTAGTTTGTTTAAATATTGTTATATATTTTAAGGTTATTTTTATATTTTAGTTTTTTAAATTTATTCTTTTATTTATAATTTTTAACAGCCCAATTCCAAATGATTTTTTCCGGGGAATCAGAAAAGGAAGTTTTCATTTAAGATAGCAGATAGTGATATAAATTTTTTTTACTCTTAAGAATACTGACGGTTGATGAACAAATTAGCATTAAAAATTTTCAAAATGTTTTTGAACTTTATCTTAACTCCCTTTCAATTCCCCGGAAAAAATCATTAAATCAGTATGATTTCGGCCATGTGGCCACCACTGCTGGCGCGTACAAGGCTTTTGGCAGCATTTGCGCACAAACTTTTCGCTGCATTTGCGGCTGTATCTCGCCGATAACTCTTCGAATGTTGATTTCCAGGTGTTTAATTGTTTGTGGTTTATCGACGTAGACAAGTGACTTTATATAACCCCAAAGAAAATAATCCAATGGGGTTAAATCACACGATCTTGGGGGCTAATTAATTGGGCCATTTCGTGAAATTATTTTTTCGTCAAAAGTTTCCTGTTTCCTGTGTGGCATGTGGCTCCGTCCTGTTGGAACCACATATCAGCAAGATTAATGCCAGCTAATTGAGGTTCGAAAAAATTTTGAATCATGTTCCTATACCGTTCACCCCTGACAGTAATATTCTGACCATCATCGTTTTTGAAGACATATGGGCCAATGACTCCGCCAGCCCATAAAGCACACCAAACAGTAATTTTCTGTGGATGCAATGGTGTTTCGACAAAAGCTTGTGGATTTTCCTGACTCCAAATACGACAATTCAGTTTATTTACGTACCCATTCAACCACAAATGGGCTTTATCGGAAAATAAAATTTTCCATGGATATTCAAAATCAATATCAATTTGTGCCTCAGCCCATTCGCCGAATTGGCGTTTGGCTTTAATTCCTGCACAAGTTGAATCTTGAAAGTTTTTAAGCCAAGATCTTTTCGTAAAATCTTCCATAAAGTGGAAGGACACAACCCCAGTTGCTGAGAACGGCGACGAATCGATTGATTAGGATCATCTTCAATGCTTTCCTGTACAGCGGCTACAGATTCTTCAGTGTGCACTGTTCGGCATCTCACGGGATGTATTGTACATCATTAGTAACAGTAAATGTGGTCCGAAAACGATTTATTCTTTGTCGAATTAGCAGCTCTGAAGGACAATTATGTACGCCATAAAATGGACGAAGTGCACGATAAGTTTGACGAACGGAACCATTATTTGGATTAAAAATTTCCACAATTTGCACGCGTTGCTCTGGTGTAAGTCGCCATAATAAAATATCAATGCAAACTTAACAAAAAGCAACAATCAGCTATTAACCCTTTCGGGCCCTGCCTACACATATGTGTAGCATAATTTCTCTACTTTTCTCGCGCTTGTTTTTAATATATGTTGTAACTGTATTTTTACTGTTAACGCACCACTCGCTTAATTTTTGCATTTTCTACCTGATTTTCTGATAAGTATTTGATTTTGTGTTATTAACAAGTGTGTAGTGAGAAAAAAGTGACACCATGTCGGAGAATTTGCATAAACCTCAACGTAAGTATTATTTTCACTATAATATATTGTCATATTTGGTAATGCTTCGATTAACTTTGGCTGAAAACATATTAAATTTTAATTAAACATCTACAAGTTCCACTTTTTTATGATATTAGGGTTAAAAAAATCGGATAGTGATGGTCTGTTTGAGGTTGACCCAGTTAATCTTCTTAGAGATGAGGAAATTGATAGCTATAGTGACTCCAATAATTCTGATAATGTCGTGCCGCAAAACGTAGATGCTGAAGAAGATGCAACATCAATAAGGCCGTTGATTTGGAAGCGCATGGAGTTTCAATCATCCTCACGAGCATTGGCCATTTCTACATCCATCACAACTAATGTTCTATTGCCTATTGAATACTTTCAAAAATATTTCCCGGAGAGTCTTTTTTTGGATGCAGCAAAATACACAAATATGTATTATTTGAAAACTACTGGCAAAGAGTTGAAAACAAATCCTATTGAAATTAAAAAGCTATACGGTGCTCACTTGTATTTCAGTTGCATCAAACTTCCGCGAATCAGGATGTATTGGCAGAGTCAATTTAGACATAATTTAGTGGCATAGAACCTGTCAAGAAATCGGTTTACTCTTTTGAGAAAATGTCTACATTTTGTCGACACAACTATTCCTCCATCAGGATGGTCTGATAATGGGTTTTGGAAAGTTCAACCGATTATTGAAGCAGTCTGAAGTCATTGTCTGAACATTAACAGGAATTTTTTAAATTACTCCATCGATGAACAAATGATTCCATTTTTAGGTCGATGCCCGAATCGACAATACGTTAGGAATAAGCCGCGCCCAGTAGGACTTAAAAATTTTTTTTTTAACTTCTTCTTCTGGTAATACATGTTTTCCTTTAAATTTCAGAGTCAAAATTAATATTACTCGTTATTATTTTTAGGTATCGTATTGGATTTCGAGTTATACCAAGGTGCAAAAACTCCACTTCGGGATCGGAACTTGGGTTTGGGACCCAGTGTAATCCTCCGTTTAGTCCGGACTTTGCCAGAAAAATCGTTTGTGTATTTTGATCGATATTTTACCACTATTCCACTTTTGGAAAAGCTGAGTGGTTTAAACATAAATGCCACAGGTACAATTCAGAACAACCGCATACGAAAAATCGATCTAATGTCTGACAAAAAAATGTGCAGAGGAGAAATTTACGAAATAGTCCGATCGGACGAAAAAATAGTGGCCGTTAAATGGATGGATAACAAATCTGTAACTTTAGCATCTACGGCTTTTGGAAAAAATCCTGTAAGCTCAGTAAGCAGATGGAGTAAGCAGGACAATAGTCGCACAGAGATTCCATGTCCAGTAGTAGTAAAGGAGTACAATAATTATATGGGAGGAGTTGATATATGCGACCAGATGATGGAATGCTACAGGACATGGATTAAAACAAAAAAATGGACTTTAAAGGTGACGCTACATTTTATTGATTTAAGTGTGGTCAATTCTTGGATGGAGTATAAGAGTGACTGTATGGCTAACAACCGTCCAAAAAAATTTATAAAAGATCTCCTGGAGTTTAAAATAGAGTTAGCGGAAGCCCTACTTTCTACACGCAAAAGACGAAGGTTTGAGGTGGACTTTTCTGAGAGTGAAGAACAAGAAGAAAATGAACCAAAACCGAAAAATTACCAGTGCTCACCTTTACCTGGAAATAGCAAACGAATGGATGGTGGTGAACATTGGCCAATAATAGACAAATTATCGACTGCGCGCAGCTGTCGGATGAAAAATTGTACAAGTCGTACGCGCACTCGTTGCGAAAAATGCAATGTGTATTTGTGTCTTACAAGTGACAGGAATTGTTTTAAGAATTTTCATACGTCTCCATAGATTTAATTGATAACAAACCACAAAATTATATGAATTTTAAATTTTTTTATCATTTTGATTAGGTTCGTGAATAAACCTGTAAATCCTCTTTTATTTAAAAACTTTTTCTTAATATAATTTAAGTTTAAATTTGTTATTTAAATAAAATGAATTTTTGAAACGTATGATGGATCTTTCAGAGTTTTTGTACGAGTTGAGGCCCAACCCACACACATGTGTCCCTTTTCCAAGGAAAGAAAAGTTAGAAATTCTTAAAAACGTTATTTTCGGCATTCGGGAACCTAAATTAACTAGGATATTAACAATCAATGAAATCATGAAAAATTGAAGGACCCTGGGCCCGAAAGGGTTAAAGGAATGGTCAAATAAAGCAGTGATGCCAACTCTAAGTTGTATCACTCTATAAAAAACACCCTTTATAAAAAGTAGAAGTAAAGAGTGACAACGTAAATTTTTAGCAAAAAGTAAGTTTTAGAGTTTTTGAGCAAAGAGTTATGAGTTATAAATTGTGAGTTAACACCAACTCACCAACTCAGCTAAAATTTAAAAGATTGGAGTATTTCAAATTGAAGATATCTAAATATACAGTTTAGAGCTAAAGTACGAACACCTGTTCTAGTACAAAGTAAACACAAAATTGCAAAATAAACACCAAATGAGATCTTGATGAAATATTTTTTGAACCGTTTTAAAAAACCTAGGCACTTGCCCGCGTCTTTCGACACATAGAAAATATGATCATTCCAACGAAGATAAAATTGGATCGATATGCCCAGAACGGCAAGAGCGGCTGATTCCACAAGATCCACACCATTCATAATGAGGGGAGCTAAGGGGAAATCCATCCGCTTGTGGAGAGAGCACTAGGTCTTGCTTGCATTGAACTCTTATTTTGCTCTCTTTTTCTCTCAATCTCCATAGAGCTTGGTCGTTTTTGGAATGAATATGAATGACAAATGCTGCTGTGGTCTGCAAATAAATGTATTGGGCTCTGCGTCAACGACAGAAGGTCGTTAATAAAAACCAGTAACAAGGTTGGCGAGAGCACTGAACCCTGCGGTTCTCCTGCATTGATGGTGTGCTCCTCGGATGAAATGGCGTCAACTACGACACGAATCGTTCTGTCCTTAAGAAAACACGTGATCCATCGGGAAAAAGCACCAACACCGTATGCAATTAGTTTTGACACGAGCGCTTTTATGCCACACTCGGCCAAACGCCTTTGAAATAACTAGAGCAACAACCCTTCTATGGTTCTTGTGAGATACTCAATTGTGCAGATACAAATTTAATATTTCTTAAAATTTGCTGTAATATCCTTAAGAAAAAACTTAATGAAGTTAGTTCTTGCTTTTTAATGTGTCTCTTTTTTTAATTTTTGAAAGACAACCAACCACTACTTTATGTTAGTGTTTCAATTATTTTATAATATCTCTTAAAATATACTTTTCCGAAAAGCAATCACTTGGTATATTCAGAGTCACAATTATATTTGATTCCTCAAAAACATCTATTTATAACCATGTTTCTAATAATTTTTCCATGATCTCCTTATCCTTCAAAACACTCCTTATCCTTTGAAGTACTCAAAAAGCTTAAACTATTCATACATTTTAAATTAAATTTCTTATTCGATCGAGCTAAATATGTGAAATGTTATTTTCCTCGAGCTAAGCTTGTAATTGAAAAAAAAATTGTAGTATGAACGCTTATCGTAATAGCTTTTGAAGGCAACATTTATGACCCAAAAAAAAAAAAAAATGCTCAACTGAAACACAGCGTTTACTTTCCGAGTACTGTTTGGCACTAAAACTCTGACTAATTCCCAGCAAAGAATAACTTTATTCTTGTCTCAATTTTTTTGTTTGTTTTTTAATTATTGTACAAAAAATTGCCATAAACATTTTTGAGCGGAAATGAGCAGCTCAAACAAACGTCGTTGCATATAAATTGAGTTTGTCTTTGGTGTGTCTTCAAAAACTTTTTCTGTACATTCAAATGATGAATTTGTTTTTTTTTCGGATTTTTGCTTTTTCTGTTCATATGTCAGGCAAATGTCCTTGTCTGTCAGCAAGGCAAAAACAGCAGCTTGCAAGGGTAGCAAAACAACAAAAAGAAAATAATACAAGAAGTGTCCGCCTTAAAGAGGCGCTCCGGGAGCCGCGCATATTGAAATATTAAATAGCATTTTTTGCTTGCAATTAAATCGCAATAAACTTAAGCCAGAGCCAGGCAGCTAGATAGGATACAGCAGGAGTGACACATTTGCATTCCAATATCTTGCTAAATGTCCGTCTGTAGCGGACCTTGCTACTACGCCCGCAGCGTCTTGTCACAGCTTAGGACGACATCGAAATCTGTTGCGCATGCGCAACACAAGCACTATGCGCATCACATGTGCATTGAATATTTAATCGAAATGTGCGCAAATTTAAGCGAATCAACATTTTATGAATGAATTGTGTTGGTTGTGAGAGAGCGGTTGATGTTGTAGACGCGGCGATATTCGTCATCTTCCACGATTTGTCTTTATATTTTTTCTGCTTTAGCACATTGTCAACGATGTCTCTTTGCTGCTGCCGTTGTTGTAGCAACATGTGGATTTGTGTAAAATGGTTGTTAATTTGATTTTTTTTTCAATATATTATTGTATGTAATTTTATTGCTACATACAAGCGCTGCGCCGACGCATCATAATCATCATTTATTTTATTAAACTGTTTTTTTTAAACATTTTTTTTTAACATGAACAGACTGAGCAGAAAGAAGTCGTCAAAAGCAAATCAACATGTGTTTTTCCGCACCTCCTTCTTTTTGCCACTCATCAACCTCATTCATTCTTCATCCTACTTCTCCCCTCTTCCACAATCCAGCACTCATGGTCGGTCGCAATCCTTTGTCATTGTGCATAGTTTAGCTGCTTGCAAGGTTCTCATGTAACCATGAACGTTGCACATGCGCACAGCACAGCTTTAAAATTTATTTTGATGCGTTTTTTGCACAAACGTAGGATGTTAAGCTGAGAAAATCCTCACCCGTTAAGATAACCAACAAAAGTGCCAACAAAAAAAAAAAACGAACGAAAAGAAAAGCCCTACAGCGAACATGCAGACAGATAGACAGACAAGTACACAAACAAACTGAACGTGCGTCAGACAGTTGAACGAACAGTCAGACTGTGGGGCAGAATTGATTAAATAACTAAATGTAGAAATTATGAAGGCAGGAACTCACAGTCAGACGTGGAGCAGAGCTTAACTAACTTAACAAACCTCAACCTCAACCTCAACATTAACATCAAATGTATGAATGACTATGTTTTTCCGTACGTCCGCCCGTCTGTCGCTCTGTATGTCTCTACGTTATGTGCGTTCCTAAGTCATGCTTGTCGGTCTGTCTCTCTGTTGGCATAGACAACAATGCCACCGCCAGTTTATGATGGATTATCAAAAGCCGCAAGTATGTCTTTTTTATGCGTTTCCATAGAAAGTGAAAAGATTTAAAGAGAAAAAAAAACTGCTAACTGCGTTTTATTGCATTCTTCTTGCATTCTGACGCTTCTCTGCAGGTTTGTTAAGGATTCTTTGTTGTTTGTGTAAAGGTATTTGGTAGGAGAGAATAGTTGGAGCCTCATCCGTGGTAAGAATGTGGTCGTTAAAATGGTCATTACACAGCTAGGAAGAAAATGACTTACAATAAAATTAAGCTATACAAATATTTAACTAATTGTTGAGCAAGCTCTATCTCTAAGAAGGTTTTCTTCGGTTTCATCAGAAAGTTTTTAGTTTTTATTAAGTTTTGCAAAATGTTCTGTAATGTGTGCTCAGGTTGTGCTGCAAAAGCTTGTTCAAAGTTTTGTGTATTGTGTAAAAATTTAGCCTCATATATCTGTGTCGGTAAGCAATAATCGCTTAAGTCGACTTAAAGCAGAACTGAGTTATTGATGTAGCTGTATTCCACGCATAATACACTATAAACACACAAAATCTGGTGCTTTTAGCACGACCTTAGCCAAAGTTATATCAGAAAAACTAAATACCTTTTCATATAATTTATATGGTGGCGATTGAAAACTTTGAAGCCAGATTTCTCAAAACTTTGAAATCAGACTTTTAAGTTGTTATTGCTTATCAACACAGACATATTTTTTTTCAAAATTCCGCATTGGAGCTGCGTTGGGCTCAGGTTTTGCTTTAATGTAAATATTTTTTCCTAGTTATATATTGATGACACATTGAAGCATAACTCGAGCACAACACAGCTTAATTTCCTAATTGTTAAAACAACTAAATAAATATCTCGCCAATTTTTCCCAATTATTCCCAATTTCCTTATTAAAGCTCAATTTTACTCAATTAAAGCATACAATTTTACTTAAGTTGCTTATTTTTTTTACATAAAAATTGTAAATACAAATAATAATATGCATTATTTTTCCACTTACCAGTTTGAAAATGCGTGCAAACTTAAGCATTGCGATTAAAAAAAAAAAATATTGTAAAATGCTTACTAGTAATTGTAAAATAAGCCAAAGCGAACCCTTGGAGAACTATACCCCTAATATAATATTAATGGAGTATTTGCAATTAACTTGGTAATACGTGTTTTGGTAGACTTTTTACAAGAGCTTGTTATTCTTTTTTTTCCCATCCCAAACATTTAGTTAGAACATACCTACCCACTATTTTTCACCCTTTTGGTGATCCCAATACTAAAAATGAAGAACAATTTTGAAAATAGTTGAAATCTCTTCCGAATCAACCTCTATAGTAGACAAGTTTATGAGCAGGTTCTATTATTTTTTCACTCCCAACTTTTATTTAGAACATACATACATCATACATATCTTTCAGCTTTTTGGTGGTCCCAATACGAAAAATGAAGAAAAATATCGAAATCTTTCCTGACTTCAACTTTAGAGAAGTCAAATGCATGAGCTGGTTCTATTATTTTTTTAAACCTCACTATTTCTTTACAACATACCTGTCACGCATCTTCAACGCTCAACAAAAATGCAAAAAAATTTCGAAAATGGTTAAAATCTCCAGATTTGAACTCTAAAGGGGTCAAATGCATGAGCTAGTTCTATTATCTTTTTTAACTCTCAACATTTATTTAGAACATACCTATCTTCAATGCTTCTAGTTGTCCCCATAATTAGAATGAAAAATAACGTTGAAAATAGTTTATATCCCTTTCGAATTCACCATTCAAATATATTTATATATATAAGGCCCTTGAAATATATAAGCTCACTCTATTATTTTTCACCCCCAACATTTATTTAGATATTATTCATAACCATCTGCTTTCTTCCAGCCTGGCCACGTGGTCTCTATATAAAAAATTAAGAAAAATGTCGAAAACACTTCATATCCCTTCCGAATTGAACTTTAGAGGAGAATAATTGTCCTATTTGACTTATTTACCTAATCAGCTAGTCCTACCCTCAATTTTTTACCCTCCAATTTTCTTCTTACCATATCGACCTCCTATCTGCCATTCTTCTGGGGTCCCTAAACAAAAAACCCAAAATGGCACAATGAGGCATTTTACGAAACACATCGTGCGTTTACAAGCACGGAACTAGGACACACAGTACTTATTGACGAACGACAGCTTAGAAACAATAAATGTGCTAAGATAAAGTAAATACTAAAAATTCATTGCACATCTCTGGCTTTTACTAGAAAAATTTTTAGAACTAGTACATACATGAACACAAACTAGTACTCTCCAAAATTTAAAGTTCAGGAACATGAACTCGTTTTATGTTTTTAAAAACATTTCAGTTCTTTTTTTATGAATTTTCGATACACAAATACTCGATTATGCCTGCCTGGTCTGCTTTATATATTGTATTTTATACTTGTAATACATATTTACAGAGGTTAAGACAGACTTTTATGACTTTTTTCCAAATAGTCTCTGAAATAAAAGTCTTAACAAACTTTATTATTGATAGTCAAAAGTAAGAGTTATCAAATAAGAGTTATTTATTTTTAACAGTTATTTTTAACTTTTATAAAATAAAATCATACTTAAGAGTCTTTGGGGACTTTTGAATTATAAAAATAGTGTTGATTTTATATGATTTAAATACAAATTTTAAATGCTTGATAGTTTAAATCAGCGATGCTCACGAACATTTTTTGAAGAGTGCAAAAACAACAACAAAAAGCAAAAACATTAAAGAAATCTTAAATCTGGATGTAATGACGTATTACCAATAACACGAGTGCTGGCAGAGTCCACGACATCGAACTTATGTATATGTACAGTGTAAAAATAATGAATCAAGTACTTCGATATGTTTCAGTTTTTTGCCTGTCAGAATACATTCTGATTTATCCAGCTTTAACACCATGTGGAGGTTTTCAGATATCATTTTTTATTTTTTGCTTTATAGTTTTTAACTTTTTTGTTTTTTATTTTTTTACTTTCTTTTCTTTTTCTTTTTTTTGTGAATTTTCTATCATTATACTTTTTCCATTTTTTAATCTTATAATAATTTTTATTTGCTTTAACCTTAATTTTTGATATTTCTTATTATCTAACTGTTTTATTATTAACTAAACTGTTATATTATTGAGATTAAAATATTTTTAATCTTATATTTATCTATGAAAAAATAGACAAACTCCCTGTTTTCTGCAAATTCTTTTCTTGCTATATCTCAAGGGTATAATAACTCCTATTTATTCTGATTTAATATAAAAAAGTACCCACCTGAAAATATTTAATAACTTTTTCGCACAACGAAACATATAAAGAATACGACGGATGCTGTTAACGTCTAGAATGCGAATGCCAAAAACAGTGAAAGAAAGCGGCGATCGATGGTGCCAAAGAACAAAAACAACAGCATGCAAACGCATAACAGCTATCGATGGTTCGAAAGAACACAAACAATAACATTAAGGCTGCCTGCAGAGTAAACGCCGAGGTAGGAAGGCAGGCGCAGGCAGTGCCCTGCGAAGAAACGAGATAGAAATAAAGCCAAGCTAACTTGTATCTAGCTTGTTCACATAGTTTTCCTGCGCCTGTCTGCCGGCCTGCCTGCTTCGGCGTTTACTCTGCGGGCTGCCTAAGAAGTGAGCCTGAAATTGTAAACTGAATTCAGCGAACTACAATAATACTGAAAATATTGAATTTGTTGTAAAAGAGTGGAAAGAGGTAGGTGCTGGGCATCGCTGGCTTAAATCATACTTGATTTAAACGGCGTATCACAAAGATTTGAAATTGCAATAAAATCAGCTAGTGATGTTTTCGTTTTCATATTGAAAACGTAGTTGTTGGTTTTTCTTTGGAAAAATTCGTTAGAACAATTAATTGTTCTAACCTGACCTAAAGCTCAAACGATTTTCAACTATCAAACAACTAGAATTTGTATTTAAAATCAAGTATGATTTAAACAATCAAACATTTAGAATTTGTATTTAAATCATATAAAATCAACATAACAAATAACAAAGTCATATAGAAAAACTTTTTAAAAATAATTTTAAAAGTCTTTGAAGACTTTTATTTGAAAAAGTTAATTTCAAGAGTCTTTTGAGACTTTTATTTTATAAAAGTCTCTTTAAAAGTATTTTTATTGTATGTTATTTATTTTTTCAATATGAATCTTTTCAAAAGTTGACAAGATTAACAAAATCAATCGGTGGAATAAATAAACATATTTTGAATTTTTTTCGCCGTTTTTTTATTGCGAGACTTTTAATAAGACTTTTATAAAATCAAATTCTCAAAAGACCCTTAAAAATAACTTTAAAAAAAAACTTTAAAGACTTATGAAAAATTACTTGAGGCTCTTAAATATTACTTTTAAGTTTCAAAGTTAAAAGTGAGGAAAATCTTTTATTTTTAAAAGTAAAAGTCAACTCTTAACTTATATTTTTATAAATAAAATTGAAAAGTAATTTTTAACTTTTTTTAATAAATAAAACTTAAACTAACTTAAAAAATTAAATTCTTAAGAGTTATTTTCAAACTCTGCTTATTTATACTTGTAACTACCTCACATTTTTTGACTTTACTCTCTCTAATTAAACGTTCTTAATGTATGTAAGTTGATACCTATTATTACTCTCTCTAATTAAACGTTCTTAATGTATGTAAGTTGATACTTATTTTTTAGTATCTGAAATCTTGGCACTCGAGAACTGATAGTTGATAATTGAATAGGTACTGAATAATACTAATACTCGATTGAATGCAAAATAATTTATTCTCTTTATATTTATATTTAAATATATTATATTTGAAGTAGGCTCATGCCCTGTTCAGGTAAAACAAACGATGCGTCTATTTCACGAACGCATTGTCCCACAGGCGGCAATCAGCTGTTTTGGATCCATGTATGAAGAATGCCAGACACAAACGAACACAGCTGACTCAGTAACGAACGAAGACGTAACCTCTGTGTAAAGTTGGGTTTTTGTAAGCAAAAAAGTTCGAACGAGACGTTACAATTTGACGCAAAATTACTTATTATCGTTCTGAAAATGGAAGTTGCTGCTAACAGTTTTTGGAGCTAGTAGAGCAAAAGCAGATGAAAAATGTCTTCCACAAAGAAGTGCATACAATCTATTTTAAAACAGAAAATAACATAATCAATTTAAAGACAGTTTAATTTCTACCAAAAGTCAACGATTCAATAACCAAAACAGCTGATGCAAAAAGTATTGCCACATATTAAAATAAGCTATCTTTTTACAATCTGGTAATAATGTTTTTGACAAGTTCTGACGTTTAGAGTATTTCAAATACGTAAGCAACGCAATGTTGGACGACGACACAAGAAAAAATTAACTGCATTATTCTGTATCACGAACATGCACACCAACGATGAGAAAGACACGAGAAGCAATATTTTCTTCTCGTCTTCTATGCTTCTCGTGTCTTTCTCATCGTTGGTGTGCATGTTCGTGATACAGAATAATGCAGTAAAATACCCTATTTAAAACGATAACGTCGGAAAACGAACGAAGCTTGTCACGAAGGACAGGGCATACGTTTTGGGCTTCTTAAAAGTTATGCAAGCTGAAGGCCACAAAAGGTACTCACGGTTATTTTTTAGTGTACAGAATAGTTTCGATCAAAATAGCCTTACTTCATGTAATACTCAAGACACACTTATTGCATGCAATAAATACGGAAGTTTTAACAAAATACATGATTGTCTAAGCTTTTGCAAAACATTGTAACAACACTTAATTAAAGGTTTTTTTTGTGGCTTATCAACTAACTATTCTAAGCGTCTTTATTTATCAGTATTTTGTAATAACCCATTTGAAATGCTTCGATGTAGCCATGTACGAGTAGTTGTTGTTGTAAAAATGCATATATTTTGTTGTAATAACGTTGACTTACATTTAACTTGTATTATTTTGTTCTACAACCAACTTTTAGCCCCCATTAAATGCATTGCTTGCCTTTATTATTTCAAAGCAAGGTGGTCGCCGGTCGTTTATCGTCTTCGGTCGTCTGTCTGTATGTCTGTCTGACTTTCAGTCAGGCAGTCGATAGTTTTGTCGTGTCAAAACGTTAACATGAATTAATGACATAAGGCGCAGAAATTGATAATGCGCAACAATGTTGTATTCCAAAGTAAATATTAATATTTCAAACATTTTTAACAAAAAAAAAAAAACTCCAGCAAAAAATTTTAAAATAAAACAGAACAAAAGCGGCTGTGTTCTCAAGTGTTTTTTTTCATTGTCTTGTGTTAAGCATACATTTTGAAAGCACAAGCGCAAGAAATGTCAGTTTTACGGACACCGGCCTCCGGTTAGAATAATTAATTATAAAATAAATAAAAGTTGTGCCAAAAAAAATTTATTTTTTCTGAATTATCATACAAACCTACCTTAAAACTTTTAAGTTTTATAAGTATAGTTCTTTTAACTATGAAGATTATCCATCAAAGCAAAATTGAAGTCAGTTTAACTTAAGGGCAGGTTCTCATCTAGAGCTGCAAAAACACGTGATGTTCTTGATTTTTTTTGTAGAGGGAAGTAAATGAACTCCTTGAGTTTTTTGGCAGTTATTTATTGATTCTTAAAGTAAAGAAAAATAGTTTTTTTCTGTTTTTTTTGTTCTTATGTGCTTAAACGAGTAATGTAAAGTGTCCATACGCCATCAAACGTCATGTTGAAAAAAAGGTATTCAAACGGTCTTCTTCTGATATGAAAACACTAAAAAATTTAATAAATTATATTGTGTATTGTAGCGTTTTTTACATTTTTCGCTCTAAAAAAAGACAACCGGATAATATATATGATCTTAATTAAGGTTAAAGATCCAAAAAATGGTTTCTTTTTTAAAAAAAATCCAAGTCAATCCATATAGTAATTCTTGAGATATCGATAGACCAATTTGAAGACATGATTTATCAGAAAACGCGTTTTAAGATTTGGTTAACGATTTTTTTTTTAGTTTCTTAATGAAAATATGTGTTCCTTTCGTATGTGATAACATTTTTATGCAATCGTTATCGATCAAACTATCGATAAATTGAAAAAAAGAATAGAGTTTTTTAATCGAGTTTCATAAGAACTTTCCCTTAAATGAATTTAATCAGCCTAGAAAAACTGGCCCCTTACTGCTAAACTGTATATCCTTTACCGATTCTTGTAACTAACTTACTAACTGTCATTCTAAATGTGTGACATACATAACTTTATTATGTCGACTTTATTCTATATCATTTATTAATTTGACATAGCTGATGACTGCCCTTGAAGTTGACTGCTAGGCGCCAGCTAGACTCGTTATAAATTATGGTATTGCACGTTTATGTTTACATTATTTTATTTAATTTTATGATGCTCAACACTTTTTGCATGCTGTTGCATTTAAGTTTTTGTGCATTATGTAATACGTTTTGTTGATCCACTATACATTTATTATTTTTATTTAAAAAAAAACCAAAATATGTGTGCTTAAAGTGTGCTTATATGTGACACAGAAAATATTTTATTCATAAGCTTGTGCTTTCTTAATGTGCAGATTGCTTCAATATTTACTGTTTTTAGATATTGTGCTATAATGTTCTCTTGTTGTGCTATAATGTGCCGTAGAGAAATTAGAAAAATTTCAATATTTGCGAATTAAAATAGCATAAAAACATTCTTTCAACATAGCAGACATTCTTAAAAATTAAGATTTATGTCTTCATGCTTTACCATTAAAATTCACAAATTTGGAAAAGAAACTAAGACATTTTTGGATTGTCATTTTCTGCAACTTTTTATAAAACTTAATTTTGGCATTGTTGTTTAGCGACTTGTTTTGGAAACAAATTTTATGCTCATGATATTTTTGAAACTTCAAGTCTTTCATTTTTGTGTCGTGTCCAATAAAGTTGTAGACCGTTTAAAATTTTCTTCTTAAATATATCTCGTTAATTTTCTCATTCCTTACTTATATTTTATCAGTGAACTCTTAATTACTAACATGTGTTAAATCAACATTTAAGATAATATATTGTGTTCAGCTCAAGATCGAAGCAATCAAGTTATGCATTAATTAAATCAGCCGAACTTGTCCTAATGCTAGTTTTGAAATCTGTCGATAATGTTTTGGTCGTTGATTGACGTTTCTGCGATTTTAACACTTTTCCCCCCTCTATTAAAAAATTAAACCGACTGTGAAGATGGTTTAAACATTTATAATGTTTGCGTGTTTGTCTATTCTGCCAATATAGAGTCTACAAAAATAGGTCAATTCTATCGCTGAATTCCATCAAAGATTATTTTGTAACTTTTCTTCATTATTTAGCCAAATAATTTAGTTAACTAATCTACTTTATTGCTTTTCTAATACGTTTAATAAAATTGTTGTATTTTTATTTTTCTAATTACTTATTAGCTGTTGCTTAGTTTTATTGTCTGTCTTTGAAACTTTCCTTATTCTTTCCGTTTAATGCAAATCGTGTCTTCATGACTACATTTATTCAATTTCGTGACTTTAAAGGTCGTTGATCTTGTTTTTATGATTATTAGTAGATTAATGGTTTTTTTTTTCACTCAAATAAGAAATATAAGAACTCTCAAGACACGAACAACTGAAAGAGCTACTAATAATCTCACCTAAAATTCTGTTTAATAAAAAAAAACTAGCGGAAAAAAAGCTTTTTTATTTTTTTAAAATAGAGTTAGTACATGTACCCAAATGCATTTTGGCTACTCTTTCTTTAGCTACTCTGAATTTTTTATCAATCTGATGGAAAAAAGATCACTTCTTCTGACATTAGAATTTTTTAGTATGTATATTTTACCATAACCTGAAATTTCCTTAAATTTTATGTGAGATTACCTGGCAAAGGCAGACATTCTTCTGACAACAGCTTCCAGAGTTTTATTTGGTTCTGATCAAAGTCCTTTATCAAATGATGGTGTACCAGAAGGATCAAAATTGATACCGCCAAAACACTCAACGTTTCTGAAAACCTCTTTATACAAATTATCATGCGAAGTATGTCTGACTTCGAGCTAAGGAGTTTTTTAAAGAATTTGTACTACAGCGTTTTCTGGTGCAAAAGATAAATCAAAATAGATTGTGCCAAAACACTTATCGTATCTGAAAACTGCTTAATACAAATTTTAGTAGTTTATTGCGGTTTTGTAAAAGATTTGTACTACAGTACCCTCTGGTGATAAAGATAGATCTACCAAACTTCACAGGATCACCCGCTGGAAGAATCTGAAGACTGCCAAAAATTTCATCCAAATCGGTCCAGCCGTTTTTTTATTTCTGCAAAATGTTGGTAAATAACTAATATGAGATTTACAGCCCTATTCTGGAATCTTGATAATAGTCAACCAGTGTTTTTATTATTTGTTTGTGTTTGTTGTAATTTTTTATTTCAAAACAAAATTTGAAGCTCAAAAAACAACATTTTTTAATGAAATTATCAATATCTGAAAAGTAGTTGACAATTTTTATCAACATTTATTATTTTTGAGCTTCAAATTTTGTTTTGAAATAAAAAAATTACAACAAACACAAACAAATAATAAAAATACTGGTTGACTTTTATCAAGTTTCCAGAATAGGGCTGTTAGAGGTAATTATGTTGATTTTCTATGATTTAATTACAAATTCTAAGTGTTTGATAGTTTAAAATTGTTTATTGAGCTTTAGGTCAGAGGTAATCACAATTGAAAAATTTACATATAGGCATTTTCAAAGAAAAGAATACAGTGACCAAAAAATTAAAACTTATTACAAATGTATTATTTTATGATATTATCTAAGAAAAACATTTTAATTTTATCAATTAAATCAATTTATGCATAAATTCATATAATATCATATCATATCATATCAATATCAATATCATTTACAAAAATGATCAAATCGTTTCCACTGTTTCACAAATGTAGTTTGTCTTTTTCGTAGATGTTTAGTAAATGTTTCGTAAGCTTTTTTTTAGTAAAATAAGAAGGCATTGGCAAAATATAATGAAAAACTGGTTGTGGCATGGAAACATAAAATTTGTTTTTAGTTACTAATTTACATAACTAAACTACAAAGGAAATTTAAGTACGCCAGATCAGAAAGCCTAATTAAGAAAATAGAATATTTTTAAGAATTAAGATTGTGAGCTTTAGATCAAGTAAGTTTTCAAGAAGGCAACAACAACAACTCTGTATAGAGTGAATCACTTAGCTGACTAGACAGTCTGTTTCGGAAATCGCTACATTTTCCTCTTCAGTAGTCTTTGAGTGATTAAGCTGTGATCAACTCACTGTTTAAACTAGCATATGAATGTGCAGATTTTGAAATTCATTCTTATGAATTATATGGCTGCTAATCATATGACATTTCAAAGCAGTAGTCTATTTATAGATCACCGCCATCAACTCTATCAAGGGTTGCCATCTGTTCTAGTTGCTTCTTCATTTATTTCAATATTCATTGGTGTTCGATAGTTTGTCGAAATGCACCATAGAAATGAAACGAGTTAATTAATAATTCATAAGAATGAATTTCAAAATCTGCACATTCATATGCTAGTTTAAACAGTGAGTTGATCACAGCTTAATCACTCAAAGACTACTGAAGAGGAAAATGTAGCGATTTCCGAAACAGACTGTCTAGTCAGCTAAGTGATTGACTCTATACAGAGTTGTTGTTGTTGTTGTTGTTGCCTTCTTGAAAACTTACTTGATCTAAAGCTCACAATCTTAATTCATGTAATTATTCAATAGATCATAAAAACTAATTAGAATATTTTTGAATTTGGTCACTTCGAAAATAAACTTATGTTATTTTAAACCCTTCTAAAAAAAGTAGAGTCTTGCCCGATCAAAAGAGTTTTGCGAATTTTGTATTTGTACAAAAACTCACTTCCGTTTTTTGTAACGCTAGCATATATTTTTGGTTATATCTTTAAATCCTTAGGGTCGGTTGTTGTCATTGTTTTTACTTAAATAGTTCTATTTAATAACTACGCAAATACATTTTTTTTTTAAAATAAGACTTTAGTTTTTTTTCTAATATTTCTTCGTTCAAATCGTACTTAACGCCAGTTTGGAAATGCCCATTTCTGATATAATAGCGCCAATTTTTCTTTGTGTTCATTTTTACGTTTATAACTATTTCTATTTCTATCTCTATCTCTATCCTTATCTTTATATTTATTTTTATATATATGAGCAATATTTTTACTTTACGACCACTTTTGTGAGAGGGGTCCTCGGATCTGAACCAAATTTTAATATAGTATTGTACCTCGCAAACTAAGCTTTTTGATAAAATTTCAGCTTGGACCGAGGATGTTCAAGAACGGTGCCTTTAACCACTCAAAATCGGCCTTTTTTAGATTTTGCAGGTCTGTATCTCGGAACCATATTAACCGATTTTTTCCCGAAAACTCTCAAACTCTTCCATTTTTTGTCTAATTTAAAAAAAAAAGTTTCCCGGAGCCACTTCAACTTGAAGCTCATTCCTGAGAGCAGAAATATCATGATAAAAACTCAGATTTTTCGATTACTTTCAATAGTTACCAGCATTCAACGGTTAAACCAAACTACTTAGTAGATAGATATGCGTCCATATCTTACCTTCAAAATAAGCTATCAAACATTGAAATGGGTTGAGATGACGCAAAAATACAGTGGTTTAAAAATGGTAATTTTTTGAAAAAACGCGTTTTTCTCCTTCTTTAAACCAATGGTACGCGGTCCTGATAGAATTAAATCGGACGAAAATTTTACTGAAGCTAGTTCTAAGTAAACACAATCAGCCCTTTATAAGAATTTTATTGGCCCGAGGCTGAATCCATGTTATTTGACCAACTGAATTTTTAACATTTCACCAATATCCAAACTCATAATGGAAAAAATATTTTCTCCGTGCGGAAATATCAAATCTATAAAGTTCATTCTATCCTATTCTCAAGACTGATTGATACTAAATATTCCATAACTGTGATTTTAGGTTACATTTTAAAATGCAAATAAGTTTCAACAAGATCTTTTTGGAGCTGTCTTCGAAATTAAAAAACAAAATATTTAACTGACTTTTCTGATAGAAATAGAAAGAATTCTAATGCCAAAAAATCGTATTATCTTTATTTTTATTTTTTTTATCCTAATCTTATCTTTATTTTTATCTCTCGCTATCACTATCACTATCCCTATCCCTATCCCTATCCCTATCCCTATCCCTATCCCTATCCCTATCCCTATCCCTATCCCTATCCCTATCCCTATCCCTATCCCTATCCCTATCCCTATCCCTATCCCTATCCCTATCCCTATCCCTATCCCTATCCCTATCCCTATCCCTATCCCTATTTTATCCCTATCCCTATCCCTATCCCTATCCCTATCCCTATCCCTATCCCTATCCCTATCCCTATCCCTATCCCTATCCCTATCCCTATCCCTATCCCTATCCCTATCCCTATCCCTATCCCTATCCCTATCCCTATCCCTATCCCTATCCCTATCCCTATCCCTATCCCTATCCCTATCCCTATCCCTATCCCTATCCCTATCCCTATCCCTATCCCTATCCCTATCCCTATCCCTATCCCTATCCCTATCCCTATCCCTATCCCTATCCCTATCCCTATCCCTATCCCTATCCCTATCCCTATCCCTATCCCTATCCCTATCCCTATCCCTATCCCTATCCCTATCCCTATCCCTATCCCTATCCCTATCCCTATCCCTATCCCTATCCCTATCCCTATCCCTATCCCTATCCCTATCCCTATCCCTATCCCTATCCCTATCCCTATCCCTATCCCTATCCCTATCCCTATCCCTATCCCTATCCCTATCCCTATCCCTATCCCTATCCCTATCCCTATCCCTATCCCTATCTCTATCCCTATCCCTATCCCTATCCCTATCCCTATCCCTATCCCTATCCCTATCCCTATCCCTATCCCTATCCCTATCCCTATCCCTAACCCTATCCCTATCCCTATCGCTATCCCCATCCCCATCCCATCCCCATCCCCATCCCCATCCCCATCCCCATCCCCATCCCCATCCCCATCCCTATCTCTATCCCCATCCCCTATCTTTATCTTTATCTGAATCTCAATCTTTATCTTTAGGTTTATCTTTATCTTTATTTGTATCCAAATAAATTGACATTGTGATTTTATTCATTTCAAGTGCTCTATCGATGGTGCTCTCGATAACACTATCGCTATCAATAAACCCTTTAGTCCTCATCCTCATCATCAAATCCTTAGAAAAATCCAATTCTTCAATAATTTTCTGAATCTGAATTTTGGTAAGCAGCTGCTAAAAAATCAATTTCATTACGTCGCAATTTTCATTACCTCGCATTGTTTTTAATTTGTGTGTTTGCACAAAAAACGGCGCGAAATATTCTATGGTCATCAGCTAAACTTAAGGTGTGTACACGTAAATTTTGGGGTTGACACCTACTGGAAAATATAAAAAGCTTTTTTATGCTGTTTTTAGATGTGAGTTGATATGTTGAAGGATATTAAGAAAAATGTTTTTTCTTGTAAGATGTGTGATTTATTGCCGAAAAGGCCACTAAAAAAATCTTAAGGCAACAAAAGGGTTAAACTTGTACAGAATTTTACTGGTTCACACAACACCTACATTAACATTCAGTGTCATGCAAGGTACATAAAGTGTCTCTTTTTTAAGGCATGCGCCTTATACAAACTAGGTTTGGTCTTTGACCTGAAAGGAAAAGGATAGATTATTTAGAGGAATTGATTGAAAGCCATACGTGAGTTATTGATTAGGCGAAACAACCGTGAAAGACAATTTCAATTGCTTTTGACCGAGGCTAGTGTTACGCCTTAACGTCGGCAAGCATTTCCAACCCTCAGTTGTTTCTGTCCTTTAATTCCACATTTTCCACAATTTAGTTGTGGATTTTTTTTTTAGTTTTCCATAATTCTTAAATGTAGGAAAGAACAAAGAAAGTGAAAAGAACCATGCCCGAACCCAGATTTGAACCAAGAACCTTTGGGTTGATAGCCTAGCGCACTCTCCACTAGACTACAAAGGCCGACAAGCACTCTTGTGCTCTATCTGTGTCTTGACGCTTACAGATTTTCATGCATAAAATTTGGATATGAAAATACATGAAAGTATTATCGTTGGAAAGATTACACAGCTTAAATCCCGCTTACAGAAGAAGCAAGAAATACACTCTCTGTATATTTAAGTTTATAAATTTTTACTTACAATTTAAAAGTTTTTCATTTAAAAAAAAAATTAACTGAAAAAAAATTGTTAAATTTTTTTTTTAAATGTTTACCAAAATTTTTCTGTATTTAAAATTGCTCTTTTTGTAATTACCAACTTTATTTGTGACATAGCAGTTATTCGATGGTCTTTTTAGTTACTTAAAGGCTTCCAAGACAGACCCATATGTCGGCCTTTGTAGTAGTGGAGAGTGCGCTAACCTGCCAACCGAGAGGTCCCTGATTCGAATCCGAGTTTGGGCATGGTTCTTTTTACTTTCTTTGTTTTTACCTATATTTAAGAATTATGGAAAACAACTAAATTGTGGAAAATGTGGAATTAAAGAACACGAATAACTAAGGGCTGGAAATGCTTGCCGAGATTAAGGCATAACACTAGCCTCGGTTAAAAGCAATTAAAATTGTCTTTCACGGTTGTTTCGCCTAATCAATAATTCACGTATGGTTCCAATAAATTCTTCTAAATAAATCCATCCCTTTCCTTTCAGGTCACAGAACAAACCTTGTTCTGCTTTGGTTCTTTGATCTTTTTTTTAAAAAAATAAAAATAAAGCTTTGCTATATATTCGTCAACTTGGGGAACTTTGAGGTGGTAATTCCCATTTTTTTAACCGATTTGACCTAAATTCAATTCATGTGCTGGTTTTTCTAATAGTTTACATTACCATCCATCATATTTATGTGCAATTTTATGAATATTCATATCTTTAATACTCTGTCACCGTTGTCCTCAGTGTAGTCGTAAACCACCACCACGCCTTTGCACCTACTTCAACCAACTGTAAATGCTTGTGACTGACTGATTGACTGACTCCCCCGTAGTATGTGTGCCAGCAATGAACTAATTATCGACGCACTTACGGCAGCACTAATCATAATTATCAACCATACTTTTGCACGAGTACAACAATTTAGTGTTGCCCGCATTTTAATGATATTTGCAGCAGTGCTGTTGGGTTTTTCTTTACAGGCGCTTTGTTTTTTTTTTTTTGGTGCCACATCATATTGCAAACAACACTGTAAAAAATGAAACCGCGACATGTTACTGGCTTGATCATCATCACCATTATCAACGTCATCAACATCATCGACATTTTCAATACATTATTGCCTTACTTTGTTTATGCTATTTTTTTCCCATACAATTTTGCTACTGTCAACCAACCAACTCATTAAAAGTTGCTGCTGTTGTTAATGCATGGCGCTATAAGCATCAGTAACACCAACTCTTTGTTGTTGTTGTCGCTAATTGTATTTATTACGCATATTATTATAATTAACAGTGCAAAAGCAACATTTTAGCTGATTTTACTTTAAACATTGTTTTTTTCTTCTTCTTCGGCAAACTTTAGCTATACTATTTGCATTGATTTTGTTTTTTTTTTAATTTTGCATGCTATCTTAAGTTTTGCTATAGTTTAAAAAATAAAATAAAATTTCTACTGCAAATTTTTTCCTCAAAACAAACCGGAAGTAATTTTACTCGTATTATTTCTTAACCTCACTCTAAGAGCTAAATCGTGTGCTCGTTTCTGGGTCAGCGATAAGAGTAGCTGATAGATTTTTATTTTTGGTAGCTATTAAACAAAATTTCTTAAATTTGCATAAATTGCACGTTATTCTGTGTATTCTGATTACATTTTTAAACTTTATATTCTGCTAATGACCAACTTCTCTAAATAATGCTTTGGTATTGCCAACATAGCGATAATAAAAAGCATCATCACCAGCTTTCAACCAACAACGTTTTCATCTGACCTACATTCTGTTAATTAAACTCTAACCACCTTATAACAAACTACAGAATATTTATCAGCTGTTGTTAAGCAAATAATTTTTATTGTTGCCTTTTTTCCATAACATTTATATATATTTATTTATAGCTCACAGAACATAAACATAGAATAAAGCTTTAGCGCATACCGCGTGTCATAAAGTGACTATTTTTCCCTCTTTTTGATTATGAATGCGACTTTTTTGCTGTCATGCTAAATTAACTCACCCCCCTTCGCTGTTCCTTTCATAAATCATGATATTCCATTGAAAGTTTTTCAATTAACAAATTTGTAAAGCATTGAATAGGTGTTTTTTAGTTTTATTAGTTTTTATTTGATTCATGTTTAATTGATTAATGATAAAAGCAAGGCAAAAACATAATGTCAATGTACGCTCAAAACGTAGGGTTACCCACAACATCAAGCACTTAGAGCCCTTAACCCTATACTCACTATTTTAGTCCCAAAAATACTGAATGAAAAAAGTGCTACTCCAATTTTGTGCCTATTAAACAAATACAAAGCATAAACATGTTTTATTTTGAAAAGTAGTTCTGTCTATTTACAATTTTCTTTTTAATTATCATACATTTTTATTGTACTTATTTTTAAGTATGTGTGTTTCTTTTTATTACAGCAATGGGAGCTCTACGTGCTGAGCCGATTAGGCTGGGATCTTTCGTCTGTGACTCCCTTGGATTTTCTAGAACTACTATTGATACGCCTGCCTATAACAAGTACCAAATGTCCAGACTTAAATGTAGATAAAGTCAGACAACATGCGCAAGCATTTATTTCACTAGCCGCCAAAGGTAAGTTTAATCAAAGTTATCATAAGTTATTTTATATACAAAATAACACAGGCCTATAAAATTTGCAAAAATTCCTGAACCAGAGACTAAACATAGTGCACCAGAAAAAATTTAGTGCTATGATTATGAATCAGAGCTCTGTACTATTCGATCACCTTAGATTTTTAAGATATCCTACTCTATCGTCATATGAAATCAAAAAAGCTGTAAGTTACGTTTAAAAAATTTTACAGGAGAAGCAAAAACTTTCTAAATCTCTCAAGCTCGTGTACTGAGGGCTTTTAGAATTTTGTTAATAATAACGTCGATTTTTGTTATACATGTGTTTTGATACGGTGCATCATAATTAACCAAAAAGTCGCTTTTGAATATTTTGTCACTTTTTGATTTCTTATTACATGTTGTTCTGTATCTGCATTGTAGCGTTTTTAGATTTAAAAGCAAACAACGATCAAAGTACGAGGGATTTTCATCACATAGATTAAGTGAATCTATTTTTACATTTTGTCTTATATTTGAACTAACACATACTCTATAAATATATAACTGCTTTACATCATTCGTAAAGTTTAATATTTGACGTGGATTGAATTGCAATGCGGTTTTTGTATCGTCCTATATTCAATCAGCGTTTAATTCAGGCCTTATTAGAATTAAGCCTACAATTTTTGTCCGTACAACTAGTATCATATTTTAGAAAATTTAACCGTGATCTTTAGCATTATCATATTTAGCATCTCAAGCCTGCTGTCTTAAATTAAAAATTTGTGAAACCAGCTATCAAAAAATCGTAATTCTGGCGCTAAGTAAGAATTATTGCAGAAATTGTTTGGGGCGAAAAAAGTTCATATCCTTTTGATTTGAATACCGCCGCTTAAAACCCCCACATACTTTGTCCAGTCATTTAAATATTTCAAGTTCAACACCTTCGTCTTTAATCACTACACTGCATACAACAAACAAACAGCTCAGACAGACTGTTCACGTTTCTGCAGTAGAAATGCATGGAATATCAACAAATGCTAATGAGAATTTTGCAATGTGGATGCATGGAATTCCTTTATCCACTCGCAATCGCACTCGCACTCGCACACGCACACGCACGGACACACGTACTCACAACTACAAGTCGTGTATCGGACATGAAGTTATGTTTAATTTGTTGATTTTGTTGCTGTCATCGTCATTAAGTTGTGGCTGTTCAATAATTTAAGTCCAACTATTCTTAAAGCAACCTCATGCAGTCCGTTCAACGGCTTGACAATAGAGCTAAGAAGTCAACAACAGCAGCACCTACTACTTAAACCATTTAACTGGAGAAAAAGATTTATTTTAAGTTTTGTTTCGGTTAAATTTTTTTAATGCAAAAACGTGATATTCAGAAGGAGAATCTTTTTATTTTTAATTGTGGTGGGTAAGAATTGTATGATGGCATCACTGATTTCGGTTGCGACTGTACTTAGTTTCCAATGTTAAAATAGGTTCTAAAATAGTCTAAAATAGTTAAAATAGGCTAAAATAGTTTTTTCTTCTTAAATTCCAGAATATTGACATATCGACATTCTGTAGAATCTAGAAAACTAATTTACCAAAATGTAAAATATACTTTATAAAAACATAAAGAATAAAAAAATAACAATTAAATAAATAATATTTAAAAAACAACAATAAATAATATTTATTAAAAACAAAAGAAATAAAAATAAAAAAGCTTAAGAAATTCAAAATTTTAAAAATATAAAAAAGAAAAACGCAAACCAAATTTTAAAAAGAAACTTAAAATAAAAAACATAAGTACAAAAACATATAACAATGGGAAAATAATTCAAATTAAAAAAATAATAAACAATAACACTTTAAAAAATCATATTTCTAATATTAATAAAAAAGATGGTTTTTGTATTCTTTATAATGCATAGTGAACTTTTCTATCTACCATTTTCGGCAAAATACGATGAGAAAATCTTAATATATAAAATGTATGTATGTATGTCTGACAATCACGGCTGAACTACTGACCCTATCCCCTTATATTCACACCATATGGTCAAGTGGTGTTCCGGATGGTTTTTGTTTGTGTTAGGTGGCGCTGGGTAGATTTTTTAAAGTTCTTATTTATAACCCGGTTCGGCTCAAATTCACAACATATAATATTTAAATAAAAATAAAGTCTTGGACAAAATAGGGACCCGATAAGTGGCACTGGGGTGCCTGTTTGTGATTGCATAACTTCATAACGATTTGAGAATATACACCGGTTCATGCCCATCCGATAGGTGGCATCAAGTAAATTAATATTTACACAAAATGTCATAGAAAACTTCACCCATATTTGTGGAAGACAGTAAGGCGCAGAACAATGTCTGCCAGGCCAACTAGTAAGGTCCCTTCGCCAAATAAGGCCCAAGGCTTAATAAGGCCCGATTTCTAATACGCACATTTATTGCATTTTTTGATTTTTTCTTTCCGGCTTTCTTTTCCCGATCTCCACACCTAAATCTACCAGGCAGAAAAAACTACCAGAAAGAAAGCCCTCCACTATAAAGGCCAGCAAATTACTAAAATTCTGTTTAAAAAAGCCAGAGTAACTTTATTTTTAATTTTAATTTTCAAAATAAACTTTTGGCAATAAAAGTATTTTTTCGAAAAAGTTTTTATAAAAAAAGCTATGAATATCATTTATGTTTAGTATCAATGTAAACCAACACTTGTAATAACAATATGTGTTCTTATTTTATTATTTTCTGACTGTTTTGTTATGTTTCTAAACCATTATAGGATTGGGCCTTATTTAGACATGGTGGTCCTTATATGGCAAAAATCAGACCTTTTTAAAACCTTCTGAGCTGGATATATTTTTTACTTTTTCATGCTTTATTTTGATGTTTTTGAAAAAAGAATTGAATAAAAAAAAATACAAAATTGCAAAAATAAGTTTAAAAAAACACGTTTCTCTTCTGTCTGGTAAAAACCGTTAGGTTGGCCTTATTTGGGTAACTTACCTTATATTATAAGTAGTATCTTCTGCTCAGAAAGTAACCGGAATCGAATTAAACGCTTCAATTAATCATTAATATATATTTTATTCCCATGAAAGAAATCTCCATTGCAAGCAATACACATCATATTTCAACGCTCTTCCTGCTATCTTCAAAACACTTTTCGTAGACGAGATTTTATCTATTTCGCCCATCTTGATTTTAATAACTTGCTTGATTAGTTTTATTTTCCTGAATACTTTGATTATCTTGACTTTATTTTTAACCTTGGTGGTCTAGGATTTCTTGAATATCTTTTATATTCGACTATTTTTATGATCGTGACTATTTTAATTTTCTTGTATTTAGTGACTATCTCAATTATCATGACTTCTTGACTGTCTTGCCTATCTGTTCTTGCCCGGATATTCTTAATTATACTATCCTGACATTTTTTTTAATCTTGACTATTGACTATTTGTACATCTTGACTCTATCGACTATATTCTCTATTTTGACTATCTTGACTATTTTGTATTTTTTGATTCTCTTGACTATATTTACTATTTTATCTGAACTTTTTTGACTCTGTAGTCTATCTTGACTTTATTGACTATTGCGACTATCTGAACTATCTTGGCTACCTTTGAATCTCTAGACTATCTTGAATATTTTGAAAATTTTTACTTCCTGAATTATTTTGACTCTCTAGACTATTTTGACTATCTTGTTCATATTGGCTAACTAAATTATCTGTATTATCTTGACTATTATTACTATATAGACTATTTTGATTTATTGACTATTTTGACTATCTGAACTATTTTAACTTTCTAGCCTATATTGACTGTTTTGACTATCGTAACTATATTAATTATCTGAACTATCTTGATTATCTTGACTATTTTGAATATCTAGATTATTTTGACTATTTGTACTATCTTGACTTTTTGACTATTTTGACTATCTGTACTATTTTTACTATCTGCACTATTTTTACTCTCTAGATTATATTGACTATCCGGACTATTTTGACTCTATTGACTATATTGACTATTTAACTCTCCAGACTATATTGACTATTTGAACTACCTTGACTTTATTGACTTTCTTGACTATTTTGACTATTTTGACTATCCGGACTATCTTGGCTGTTTGGAATCTCTAGACTATGGTATGTATTTTGACTTATTGATTTTTTACTCTGAACTATTTTGACTTTCTAGACTATACTGACTATTTTGACAATATGGACTTTATTGACTATTTTGACTATCTTGTCTTATTGGACTCTGTTGACTATTTTCATTTTTTTCTACTATCTTGACTATTTTGACTCTTGACTATTTTGATTTTTTTGACTATTTTGACTTTTTCTATTTTTAATATCTTGACTTTCTCCATTATCTTGACTATCTGGACTATTTGGACTATTTTGACTATCTGGACTATTTTTACTCTCTAGACTTTATTGACTATTTTAACTATCTTGACTTTATTGACTATTTTTACTATCTGGACTAATTAGACTCTCTTGACTATATTAATTTTTTTTCTCTTACTCTCAGATAGTCAGGACTATTTTGACTATCTGGACTATTTTGACTCTCTTGACTATTTTGACTCTTTTGACTATTTTGATTTTTTTGATTATCTTGACTATTTTGTCTATCTTTACTTTTTTGTTTATCTTGACTTTCTTCACTATCTTGACTATCTGGACTATCTTGACTATCTGGACTATCTTGACTCTCTAAACTTATTGCCTTTCTTGATTGTTAGGATTTTTTGACCGTCTGGACTTTTTTGTCTATTTTTACTATTTTGACTTTTTTCAATGTGTTGACTATCTTGACAATCTCTACTTGACTACCATCTCAAATTCTTGACTTTCTTAAAGATCTCGTCCATTTAAAATATCTTGTCTTTCTTAACTTCGTCTAGACTACGACATGGTCTCTATTAGACTTTAACCTAAATAATTGTTGGTAGTTCGATTTGTATGTCTTTGTATGTTAAAAACTGTTCATATTTTTTACTTTAATAGACAATGCTAATGAAGGATAAAAAAAGGTACTCATTAAGAAATTCCTTCAGCTTTATGCTGCTCGTAAAAACTTCACAGTCTCCTTATTTTATTAATGCTCAACAATAATTAAGCAAATACAGGATTTCATCAGCATCATCATCATCTTAACAACATCATCGGCATAACCATCATTTCTGTGAGATTCTTAAAAAAGCATTGAACACACAACAAATAATTCAAAGAGCTCGAATACAACAAATGCAGCAACAAACACTAAAATTCCGATCCTCTCAAAAATAGTTAACTTCATCCTGCTCATGCACATCGTCGCAGTTTTCGTAGTCGTTTTTGTCTCTTCACTGCATTTTCTGTCGGTCTGCTCAGTGTCTGCATCCCACTTTTGCCCCTCCCGACCTCCGTCCCTTCTTCGTGCATCCGCTGTTTGTCTTCTGCAAACGGGAAACGAACATCACTTGTTTCACATGCTCATCCAAACGCCTCCAATTGGCATCCTGACTTGGTTCACTTTGCTGCGCCTGCGCAACGTTTGGGTGGTAGCAGTGCCGGTTGGTGGGGCAGATAAAATCCAGCGCAGCAAAGAGTACTGCCTGTCAGAGTTTCCTTTTATGTCTTGTCTGCGCGTTTAGCTAGTAAAATAAAAAGCAAAAGTTGTTTTCGTGCTTCGTCTGTAGATCGTTGTTGCTTTTTTCTCCTGTTTTTAATGTGTTCTTTCTTTTTTGAAGAATGTACCGACAAGTTTCCATTCAGTACATAAAAATATGTTGCACATGCGCAGCACGGCGTTGCTGCGCATTTATCAACACGGCGTTGATGTGTGTGTGTTTTGCTGAGCTTAGGAATTTAGTTTGGCAAAGGATACCAGATAATTTCGTTTTTTGCCAGCTTCATGATTTCATTCATGGAACTAGCTCGCTCCTCTTCAGCTGTGGTCAGGACCCTATTTCAGGGAAACTGCACTGCGGCTTCGCATTTTTATGTTAATTGCATAGGTTATAATTTTGAGCTATCGTCGTTGTGGTATTATTTAGTTTTGAGTTGTAACTGCTATATTTTGTGTTTTTTTTTCTTAACCACATAGATTGCTTCGTAGTTATTTGGTTGGTTGGGTGCTTGTGGTAAAATAATGTTGTTAGTCCCTTCTACCGACATTACTTACAGGGCAAGACTGGCCTAGGTCGGCGATTGTGGTGGCGGGATTTGCGGAGATGCATGTTTAAACGATTCTCGTGTGTAGTTAAAAATATCACACACTCATGGCCAAACGACTTCTTAGTTGGGGTCGTTTGTATCCTGGCAGCATATCCAACCTGCGGGTCATTTTTATTTTCTATTTCCTTTGCTGTATGAAAATTGATGGCAAATGGTTGCTGCTGTTCCTTTAGCTTCTTGTGCTATTCAAGCCCACACAAATACCTCATTTTGCTGTTGATGATGATCTTCATCATTATTCTTATCATCATTATTCTCATTCTCACTATACTCTTGTCGAATTTAAGTGCGCGCTCACTTATCTGCATTTGGCTTTACAGCATCATCATCACGATCCTGACTGGCTGGTTGGTTGGAATGGCTTGTTGCTCAGTAGAATGACACGCCGATGGTCATGTGATTTATTTCCGCGCCTTTTAGTGTGTGTGCGCCTGCCTTAGCTTTGTCTTCCGTTCGCCTCGCTTTGACTGTTTCTCTTTGTTGACTATTTTCACCGATATAATCTTGAATAGAGTCAAGTTTTAATGGTTTTGGAGCATTGCCTCTACTAGTTTTGTTCTTTAATTTTGTTTTTTTGTGATTCCTTAACGATATTTTAGCGTGAATGAATTGAAAACGATGTCAATTTTGTCCTTTCCACCAACGTTTTGTTCGTTAACAATTTCGTGAGAAACTTATAGCATGCTTTTTTGTTGTAGTTGTAGTTTAAGTTCACAATTAATTAGCCACAAATAAATTTATTGGACTATTTCTTAGCTTTGGTACAAGGTCAGTAGAATTTGCAAGGATATAGCAGAACAGGTTTATTTGAATTGTTTTTTCATTTTTTTTTACCTTTATTAAATACACAAATTTTTTTTACCTACTAAATTTTTCTATGTTGAATCGTCAAAAAACAATTGATCCTTGAAACGATCTCTACAGAGCGTTGCGCGTGTTATGAATTAGTTGTACGAGCGGCACATACTCTCAAGAAGCTTTACATCGCATTTCTTACTATCTGAGGCTTTCTATTGTCTCTGTGTCAGATGGGATTTAAAGTGCGGTTTTTGACTTTTGGGCCACACACTTTAACCAAAAGGACACATTCACTTAATCTTTTTTCTTTATATTTATATATATGTCTATTTCTTTTCAAAAATTTAGTGCTAATTTGTTTGTATTTCTATCTTTGTATACAATCGTATCCTTATTCTAATCATTATCTTGATTTAAAAGTAATTTGAATTTTTCTTGATTTGGTTATTTTGATTTTGTTTTTGACTGTCATTTTAATTGTGATATATGTCTTGAATCTGAATCTTGGTCTTCATTTCGTTTTGATTTTGATCTTGTTATCTGTTAATTTTATTTCAAGTTGGTTTTGACTTAACTTTGTTTTGATGTGACTTTATTTATACCTAATACAGAAATTATTCGATTGGACTTTGAAACGAAAATCAAAGTAACCCAACTTGACTTCGCTGTGAGCGAACTAAAAACTAATTTTTAATTTAAAGGAATGCACGCATAAATTTTTTGATATAAATACCTTTTACGCAAAAATGTCACAAAAAATGTAAGTCATAATTATCGAAACTGAATTAAGGCCTTACACCACTTCTAACCTTTATAAAATACGACATGTTTGATGATTTCAGCAAACAAGAATGAACAATTAATAAAAATTCAGGTACGTACGATCGTTTCAATATTAAGTTTTTCCAGCTTTGGCAACAAGTTAAAAAAGTGGTTTTTTATTGAAAATTGTTATTTTTATGTTTGTAAAAATGAAACATAGCTACTTAACTAGATGATACTTTTTTTAATTCAATCAGCTTAAAATTGGCTGAGCTACGAGTACTGAAGTTTTATTTTTTTTTAAACGCTTTACACTTTTTTATTTCCGACAATTTTTTCAATGTTTTCTATACTTTTATAGAAAATTGAAATGAAAATAATTTGTTCCAGCAAAGTGCTTCAGAACTTTGTAGGGGTATCCTTTCGCAATTTTAATAATTAGAATATTCAATTAAGGGCCTCCGGAAGTTTTTGAAAAACAATACATTTTTAAAATTTTTTTTTTTAAGCTTTAGTTTATGTAGACCAACATTTTTTTTAGATTCAAGATTTATCCCTGACTTTTGGTCCAAAAATATTTGTCGATATGTAGTAAAGTGTAAAGGACTTAAGTGTATAGTAAAGGACTTAAATTTGCGGTGAGAAAAATATCTGGAGACTGGTTCATTTGAAAATAATTTTGGTTTAGTAAAGAGTTCTTGGTCGTTTAATAGTTGATTTTTTAAATATATTAATTTTTGGCAAAATGGCTGGCGGGCGTAAAGTGAAATATTTTAATTTTTTTGTGCACAAAATTGAGCTCGTTTTAGGAAATTAATCAAATGCTATGTATCAATACTACGTAGCGAAAGACGCCACCTACAAAGCCACCCTGCAGTCGGTTGTAACGCGCGCTGCTAAGGAGCGATACAAAGAAAAGAGGAGGGAAGAGAGACTTATTTTCAGCCGGAAAAAAAGAGAGGCAGAAAAGCGCGAGCAGGAGAAGATTGAGATGTTAGGTGACAGGAATGAGGCCCGAAAATTTTTCGAAAAAATAAGACGCCTTGCCGATGGTTTTAAAACCGGGGCCTCTTCCTGCAAGGATGAAAACGGGAACCTAGTGACAGATGTCCAGAGTACACTGACGTTATGGAGGGAACACTTCTCTAAGCTTCTAAATGGCGACGCTGACAACAATCCCGCCAATAGAGATGATTTTCCGGAAACCCCGATTTCGGATGACAGCGTCGAGGTTCCGCTGCCCGACTATGATGAAGTTCTGACAGCTATAGCACGGCTTAAAAATAACAAAGCCGCGGTAGCTGATGGCTTACCTGCTGAGCTGTTTAAGAATGGATGCGAAGCTCTACTTGAGTGCATTCACGAGCTTCTATGCAGAATATGGTCGTAAGAATGCACTCCGAACGATTGGAATCTCAGTGTGCTCTGCCCAATCCACAAGAAAGGCGATCCCACTATCTGTGCCAATTACCGTGGGATAAGCCTTCTTAATATCGCATATAAGGTCCTGTCGAGCGTTTTATGTGAAAGATTGAAGCGCATTGTAAACAAACTGATCGGACCTTATCAGTGTGGCTTCAGACCGGGAAAGTCCACCATCGACCAGATTTTCACGCTACGACAAATCTTGGAGAAGACTCAAGAAAAACAAGTCGACACCCACCATCTTTTTGTCGACTACAAAGCCGCCTTCGACAGCCCAATAAGGAAGCACCTGTACTCCACCATGTCTGAATTTGGTATTCCTACAAAACTAATACCACTTTGCAGGATGACACTGAGCAATACCAGCAGCGCAGCTAAAATCGGGAAGGACCTCTCCCCACCATTTATTACCAAACGAGGTTTCAGACAAGGTGATTCCTTATCGTGCGACTTTTTCAACCTAATGATGGAAAAGATCATCCGAGCTGCTGATCTGAGACGTAGTGGCACAATATTCTACAAGAGTGTTATGCTGCTTGCGTATGCTGATGACATAGATATCATTGGCCATAATACGCGCGAAGTAAGTGCAGCATTTTCCAGATTAGAAAGAGAGTCAAGTCGAATGGGTCTGGCAGTGAATGCAGATAAGACGAAATACTTAGTGTCAACAAACAAACAGTCCCAGCGTCTTGGAACCCACGTTACCGTTGACAATACCTCCTTCGAGGTTGTGAAGAACTTCGTTTATCTGGGATCCAGCATTAACTCAACCAACGACATCAGCATTGAGATCAAACGAAGAATAACTCTTGCCAATAGGCGTTACTTTGGGCTCAGTAGACAATTGAGAAGCAGAGCCCTCTCTCGATGAACGAAAATCGCTCATCATGCCCGTCCTACTTTACGCATCACAAACCTGGACGCTGAGCAATTTAGATGAAAAGACTTTAGGAGCATTCGAGAGAAAGATTCTTCGTAAGATCTACGGACCACTCTGCGTCAATGGCGAGTACCGAATACGGTGGAATGATGAACTGTATGAGCTGTACGCTGACATCGACATAGTCAAGCGCATTAAAATCGAGCGACTTCGCTGGCTTGGTCATGTTCAGCGCATGAAAGACGATGCTCCAGTGAAGAAAACATTCGATTCGGTACCAAGCGGCGGTCAACGCAGAAGAAGACGACCGCATCTTCGTTGGAAAGACCAAGTAGAGGACAACCTGACGAAGCTTGGAATTTCCAACTAGCGCCAGCAAGCGAAAGACAGAAACGGCTGGCGCAAATTCTTAGATGAGGCCAAGACCGACAAACGGTTGTAGCGCCAACTAAGTAAGTAAGTAAGTAAGTATGTATCAAAATAAATAATCTTACGATTAAACGCCCCTTAATGAGCCCTTAAGTAAGTGTTGAAAACTTGGTAGCAATCGGATGAGTAGTTTTTGTGCAATCTTCCCGGTTTCAAAAGTACTTTCGCGGCATTGCACTTTTCTACCTCATCGACGAATATTTTTGGAGAAAAATGTCAGTGAGAAATCTTGAAAAGTTATGTTTTAATAATGTTAAAAACATTTTGGTCTAAAATAAAATAAGGCTTAAACATTTTTTGTCTTGTTTGAGCATTCCAGCTGCCACGCATTGCTTAATCATTTTCTTTTCACGCGTTTGTGTTGCGAGAGTTTAAATAAACTAAATGATGCTCTCCACTAAGCTCTGTTTTGCTCAGCTAGCACAGCGCAACAAAAAAAAAAAAAAAACAAAAAACAGATGAGCCTCGAGCAAGGCGAAAAGTGAGATACATATAACTGCATTGTCGCGCTTAAAAAAAAAGAAGAAATGTTTTTTATTTCGTTTAACTTGTATTGTCTAAGGCCGCGTTCATAGTAAACGCTTTTTGCTTAGCCGATGGATTAAGCTGAAAAACGCTTTGTGTTTATACATATGAAAAAAGCTCCAAGTGTTCATAGCACAGTACGATAAAATCAAATTTTTTTGAGTACACATGAGAAATGTTAACAGAATATGAAAATAGGCTTAAAATAAAGATAAACGTGTCTCGGCGTTTTGCTGTAGCACGTCAGAATTTTGAGAAAATCGATTTTTAAGCTTCGAAGGACCGTGGAGGTTCACTTGTAATGTAATACTAAAGGGTGTTTTTTTTTAGAGGTTTGTTTTTCGAATAGAGATAAAACTGGCATTTTGTGGTCAAATCTGGCAACTCTAATGTCATTTATGTTCAGTTTGGTTTGCCATTTCATCATGAACAGGTTGACAAAAGAACAACGCTTGCAAATCGTGCAAATTTATTTCGAAAATAATGGTTCAGTTCGCGGAGTTTACCGCAAGCTCCGTCCATTTTATGGTCGACATAATCGTCCAACAGAGCAATTAATTCGGTTAACCATGGGTCGTTTTCGCACTACGTTTACTCTATGTGATAATACGCATCCGCAGAGACGTCGAACAGTGCGCACCGAAGAAACAATTGCCGTTGTAGACCAAAATGTTGAAGAGGACCCGAATGAATCGATTCGCCACCGTGCACAGCAATTGGAGCTTTGTCCATCAACTTTATGGAAGATTTTGCGCAAAGATCTTGGCTTGCGACCTTACAAGATCCAGCTTGTGCAAGAATTAAAGCCGCGAGACCATGCAATGCGTCGTGATTTTGGTGTATGGGCCGAAAATGAGATTGATCTCGATGCTGATAGAGCCATGATAACCGACTATTTTGTTCCCGAATTGGATGGCATGAATGTGGATGAGTTGTGGTTCCAACAAGACGGCGCTACATGCCACACAGCGCACGTCACAATCGATTTATTGAAGGAAACATTCGATGAGCGCATAATTTCGGGGAATGGACCTGTCAATTGGCCACCAAGATCGTGTGATTTGACACCATTGGATTATTTTCTTTGGGGATATGTGAAGTCGCTCGTCTACGCCAACAAACCAGAACCGTTAGGGGACTTGGAAGCCAACATTCGTGGCGTTATTGCCGACATACGGCCCCATATGCTCGAAAAAGTGGTTGAAAATTGGACCTGTAGAATTGGCTTTATTCGAGCCAGCCGTGGCGGCCACATGCCCGAAATCATATTTAAACATTAATGGCATAAAATTATCCTTCCAATGAAGCCAAATTGATGGACATTAAAACGATTTTCTTGTGTTTTATTTCAATTCGAAGTTCTATACCTCTAAAAAAAACACCCTTTGTTATAAAAATTTCTATAAAAACAGAATGGGTAAACCGATTTTAATGCTTGAGCAAGTTTTGAAAAGGGAATTAAATTTAAAAAAACAATTATTAAAAAAACAATTTTTTTCTCCGCTAGATGTCGCTTTAATTTTCATGTAAAGTTAAAAAAGAACCAAAAATGTACGAAATTCATTAAAAATACAATGTTGTTAATTTGAAATCCAATAACTTAAGTAGAATGTGCTTCGCTAGCACATACATTAACATTACGTTACATTACATTTTTGGTTATTTTTTAAAATTACATGAAAATTAAAGCGCCATCTAGCAGAGAAAAAAATGGTTCAAAAAAAAAAATTAAAATTTAATCCCCTTTTCAAAACTGGCTCAAGCATTAAAATCGGTTCACCCATTCTGTTTTTATAGAAATTTTTATAAAAGTATTACATTACAAGTGAACCTACACGGTCCTTCGAAGCTTAAAAATCGATTTTCTCAAAATTCTGACGTGCTACAGCAAAACGCCGAGACACGTCTATCTTTATTTTAAGCCTTTTTTCATATTCTGTTAACATTTCTCATGTGCACCAACCACTGTCGTACTGTGTAGTAGGTCTGTTCCCGTACTCGATTCAAGTAGCTTGAAGTTGCTTGAAAGCTTTATTTTGAAGCTCGAGAGAGAGAAATAACATGCAAAATGACACTCTCTAATCTATTACAATTAATTGAAGTTAGTACGGGAACAGTTAAACAAAAAATCTTAAATTTACTTTGCAAAACGGAATTGAAGGTATTTTTTCCAAAGAGACAAATGAAAACAAAGCATCTCAGCCACAAGCATAGAGCGCGCACTAGGAACCCCAATAAGTTACTCTACAAAAAAAACTCGACAAAGCAGTTTCATGCATCAGCTTCAGCCAAAGCGGCCACTATGAGCGCGGCCTAAGAGATTGATAAAAAACGACGCTAGTGGATTTATAAATTCTTAATAAAACCATTATATATATTAAGGTGGACAAAAAAAAAAACATTTTTTTTCGACGCTCATATTCTGGGAGCTGGATTCAAGTAGATCTTAAATCTAAAAGGATATCGAAATCGGTGGAATCGTCTTCCAGCGGTTATGATTTAAAAATATCACTTTTTCGCCAAAAATCACCGGTTTTTTCGCCGTAATTTTTTATCAATCTAAAATAACTACCTAAAAAATGGGTGCAAATGAAAGGTATCTGGAACACCAAAGTTGTAAATAGGAAGTTTTTAGATTCAAGAATTTTTTTAGTGCAACAGTGTTCAGAATTCGGTCAACATTTTGGGTTCTTTTCACTAAAATCACTATAAATTTGCTGTTCATTTGCTATAAATATGTTAATTTTGGATTGTTCACCACGAAAGGTGAAGCCTCTTCAAAGCCACACCATTTTAAAAATAGTAAATTTTCTAAAATTTACTGAAAATTAGTGGATTTATAGATTTTTGTGAAAATACCCTTTCAAAAATACTTTCCAAAAAAGTTAAAAAAAAAATTCCACTGTTTTGATTTTTTTGATTTTGTTTTTAAATATCAATAGATTACACCAAGTCTTTTTGAACAATACTTAATTTTTTCAAATTTACTGAAAAATGTCAAATTTGTAGCGATTTTAGTGAAAAATACCCAAAATTTTGACCGAATTCTGAACACTTTGCACTAAAAAATTTCTTGAATCTAACCATCTTCCTATTTACAACTTTGGGGTCCAAGATTCCTTTCATTTGCACCCAACTTTTGGGTAGTTATTTTAGATTGATAAAACTTACGACGAAAAAACCGGTGCTTTTTGGCGAAAAAGTGATTTTTTAAAAGCAAAACCGCTGGATGACGGTTCCACCGATTTCGATATCCTTTCGGACTTAAGATCTACTTGAATATACTCCCAGAATATGAGTGTCGAAAAAAGTGTAATTTTACCCCTGAACAAAACGATTCACCCTAATATATATATCTGAAAATTTTTTACAAGAACTTAAACGTGAAAGTAACGGTAAAACGATTTAGAAGTTCATAAGAAACTTGAGGAAAATGCAGTTAAATAAAGTAAAATAAAATAAATTAATAATTTTTAAGTAAATTACTTAAAAGAAACAACAAATCTTAAAAAATAACTTTAAAATATTATAAAATTATAAAAATGCTAACTTAACGTATGGAGTTAAAAATATAAGCAATAGGGTAGTTAAATCTTTCACGATCTAACGAACAACTGCAAGTAAAAAAAAAATAAAAAATATTACTTCAGACGCTTCGGAAAATGAGCAATAATTTTTAACTCTAAAAATGCCATTTTTATATTATTCTTGAAATATTTATACGTAATTTAAAGCAACAGAAAAATCTTTTATTTTGTTTAAGTAATGAACCCCTTAAAAAGGACTATGTGGGAGAAAAAAATAACGTTCATACAAACATCTCACTAATTTCGATACTTGACTCAAAACTTTCACACAAAACTGTAAGCATACGAATACGATGGTAAAAAAATTGATAAATTTTAGGACATGAAAAACAAACAAACAAAAAATCAAAATATTTCTCTCAAAAAGTCTCAAGTTACTGCAGTAGTTTTTATAGAGAAATAAATGAGCGCTACCATTATTTTCTGGCAAACATGGAGATAGCCTGGCGCTTAATGAAGGTAGTATAGGTATTTTTTCTTATTTTGTGTTTGGGAAGACAATATTTTATATTAATTTTAATGCTTTTTTTTTGTGCTTAACTAAATTATAATCAAATCAGAACTGACACCTGAGAAGTGTGTGAGGATGTTGTATAAAGATTGCAAAAAAAAGTTATGTTTTTTAAAGGAGCAATGCTATTTTTGTGCGGTATTTCTGTGGAACAGCACATCTTGTGGTGCATTTCAACCGAATTTTGCAAGAACCTCCTCCACTCTCTTGAATATAACTAATGAGGTTCCATTAGCAACTCATGTTGCTTTTCTTAATAGCGGCTTGATAAAATTACGACTGCTCAGCAGTTAGTCTAAGGTTCGATAGAAGCTATTCCGAGCTTGAGGCGCTATTTTGTGATACATAAATTTGGCCATTTAATTGCTTAATTAAAAGCTGTGCCGCGCATCATTATCAGATAACGACGTTGAAGACTTGACGACAGTGTGTTGGTACAACACCGCTGGACGCCAGTCTTGCCTCATTTAACACAAATGGTCTGCTCCAACCCTGAACAACTCCTTAACACGGCAATGACGTCGCATTCCTGCGAACAATTTGCATAAAATAACCTTTTTCATACTTAGCCTCGCTTCAAATTGCAGAGCTTTTTTCGTTTACTCCTCTTTTTTTCTTCAACTTCTAAGGGAGGGCGGCACATTTTTGTGAACCGGTTGCTCACAGCATCATCATCATCAGCATCCGCAGCTAAATAAATATTTTCTGCAATTTTAATTTTAAGTTTTTTTTTTTCTACTCAACAAGTTGTGTGTTTCTGCTTAAAAATGTTAAATAATTCATTTCAGACCACCTATCGTAAGAGCTTTGATAGTGTTGCAGATATTGTGCAGTGCTCTTTGTTGTTGTGTCGTCCTTTGTGCATCACGAACTTCACTTTATCGCAAAAGTACGCCGATAAAAAATCAACGAGACATTGAGGAATTTTTTGATAATTGGTTTATTTTAAGGTTTTAGGTTTTTTCTGGCTTATTTTTTTACTACATTCGATGAAGTGTTGAAGGTGAAAAAATATTGTTGTTCTTGTTGACAATGCATATTTTTTTTTTGGGTACGTTTTGCAAAAACTTGTTTATCCAGACGTTGTTGTTGTAGTTGTTAATGTAAATTCCTAATTAAATGTTCAGTTATTTTAATAATGAGCTGCAAAATAAAGAGGAGACAATCGAAATTGAAACATGATCTGTTATTATAACACAAGCTTTTTTACGGGTTTTGTTTTGTTTTGAGGCTTCGGTTTTGAGTTTATTGAAATTAATATTAAACTTTTTCCAAAATGAATTCAGTTGATGGAAAAAAGTTGAGTTACAACACAAACTTCAACGCCTAGAAATGTAAATAAGACGCAAAAAAGATTCAATCGTGGTGGGCCTTTTTAGAGTATTTACTTTTTTAAGTTTAATAAAAATCAAATCAAGTTGGAGTCAAGTCGAAGGTAGGTTGAAATGAATTTGAGGGCTATCTCGTTGAAATCAAGTTGAAGTTAAATCCTAGCAGGTCTCAAGCCAAATTGAATTCTGGTCGAAGTCGGCTTAAAGTTAACTCGAAGTAAAGTCAAAGTCGAGTTGAAGTCACATCTAAGTCGATTCGAAGTAAAGTTGATTTCAAATCGAAGTCATTTTGAAATCAAGTTGAGGTCACGTCGAAGTCAAGTTAAATTCAAGATAAGTTGAAATCGATTCGAAACAAGTAAATTGATTCGAAATTTAGTCGAATTTCTTTAGAATCAAGAATTCAATCGATATCAAGTCGAAGTCATCTTTGTTATGTAAAAATCAAATTGAAGTCACAAACCAGTCGATTCGAAATACTGTTCTATTCAAATCGAAGTCATGTAGAAATCAAGTTAAAGTCTCGTTTAATTCAGGTCAAAGTTAAGTCGGAAGTCAAGTTGAAATATATTTTAAGTTAATTTGATCGAATTTAAGTTGCAATCAAGTGAAAGTCATTTCAAAATCAAGTTGAAGTCGTGTTTAATTCAAGTCGAAATAAACTCGTAAGACAAATTGAAATCAATTTTGAAGTCATTATGGACGAAATGAAAATGTAGTCAAGTCGACGTGAAGCTGAATTCAGATCTGAATCTATTTGAAGTCTAGTCAAGATCAAGTTTAAGATAAGCCAATGTCATGCCAAAGTCAAGTCGGTGTTAATTGAAATAATAGCGAAGTTAAATCAAATTGTATGCGAAAACAAATTAAAGTCTACTCGCAGGCAACTCAAAGCAGTCGAAGCTATTTCGAAATCAAGTTAAAGTCTTGTTGAAGTCATATTAAAATCGATTTGAAGCCAGTCGGGTCAAAATTAAGTTTAACTCAAGTTAAAGTTCAGCCATAGTCAAGTCCAAGCTCTGTCATTCAAGTCATGGTCAAGTTGAAATCATATCGAAATAAAATCAAAATTGATCACAATTTAGTCAAACTCACTTCGAATACGAGCTTAAATCAAGTCGAACTCATGTTTTAGTCTAGCCGAAAATATTACGAAATCAAGTTGAAGTCTTGTCGTATTCAAGTCAAAATCAAGTCGGAAGTCAAGTTTAATCCAATTTTCAGACAATCAGATTGAAATTTAGTTGAAGTTTGACGAAAATCAAGTCCTTTCAAGTTGAATTCATATCGAAGTCAAATCAAATTTGATTCAAAATCAAGTCAGAGTTATTTCGGTTTCAAGTTTTAGTCAATTCGACGACAAATCGAACTCTTCTTTAAGTCAAGCTACGTCGTGCTCAAGGTATATTTTTATTAAAGACAGCTCACAATTAAGTCAAAGCTGAGTTGAAGTCAATTCAAAATCATTTTGAAGTCAATCTACTCGTAATAGAAATCAAGTCAAAGTTATTTCGAAGACAAGTTAGGCCTTTTCCACACTTGGACAACGCAACTCCAACTAAGTTGCTAGCCTGTGTATTTATACCGGAGCCTTCAGATTAAGCAACTTGCAAGCAATAAGTTCTCGACTCGTTCGCAACCTGTTCAACGCAACGCGGCTTTCCGCAATTTTCATCGGCGATTTGTTGCATCAGTTTGTTTGTTTTGTGAATTCAATTATTTGTAGTGCAGTACGCTATATATTAATCAAGGTGAATAAGTTAATTAATTAGTTCCTATTTTCATTAATAGAATCTAAAAGAAGAAGAAATAATTTGCGGTATGAATGAGCAAGTGTTAAATATTAAATTAGTGCAAGAAGTTGAAAAACATGAGTTATTATATAATTACATTTATTATATGTTGCATGACTTTTGAAGCAAGTCTGAAAGCATTCAGTTTGTAGTTGCATTGCTTTTCAACTTTTTCGCTGTTTCGTTGAAGTTGCGTTGGAATTGCGTTAACCAAATGTGAAAAAGGCCTTAAAGTCAGATACGAGTCGAATCAAAGTCATTTTGAAATCAAGCTAAAGTTAAATCAAAGTCAAAACCACTTCAGAGTCAAGCCAAAATTAAGTCGCAGTCAGTCGTTGTAATCAAACCGTTTTATTTTGAAAGAGTTTGAGTAAAGATTTCTTTTTTATATCGGCTGAAACGTAAATTTGTCTACTTTAAAAATATATTTAAATCAATTACTATAATTTGCTTCTTTAAAAGTTTTATCTATGCTTTGCTTTATAAGTATCTTCCTCAAAACTTTCCGGTCTGAAATCGTTGAATATAAACTTCAGCCATTTCAAAGCCTTTTAGATAATTTTGACGGCCGATTGGGAAGCTTACTGGGCGAGTAACCCGAATGCTTAGGAACCGCGGTAGTCCGAGTTCAATCCCCAGCTCAGACAAAATGTTTTTCATCTGTGTATAAATATATATCGATGGCTTAATATAGAAAAGGCGTAACTCGTTTTTTTTCGAAATAGCGTTTTTCATTTGTTCTAGAAGATCAGAAGACCTTCTAGACCTCCTTTGAAAAAATCAGTGCGATATGATTGCAAACTTGTAGCCTATTTAAAAAAAACTCATTTAAAAAGTTTTTATTTTCCAAGTTTTTTTTAGACTTAATTCAGTTTTTTCCTTCTCCTGTAAGGAAACAAAAAATGGAGTTACGCCTTTTCTATATTAAGCCATCGATATGTTAAATTTATCAATAAAAATTTATCAAAGCTTGGTCAACGTCCTTTCAAGGTCTGAAATGGCCAATTCGTTTATTATTTTTAATAGTTAATTTTTTCACTGCAACTTCAAATAAAAAAGAAACAAGCATGAGTACACTAAGAGCAAGCTCTTTTATAGTACAGATAAAAACTTAATCCTTGAAGTTAATTTTGTTGGAGTCTGTAGTTACTTTTGATATCCAAATATCGGAAAACTTTTTGTAAAACACAAAGCTACTGCTTATTTTGTTTTTTAACTCGTGTTCTTTATTTTCAATAAAAAATAAATCAAAAATATTCACATATGTAATTAATTTAAACACCAGCACAAAACAAAACAAAAAAGAAAGAATCAACAGTAAAGATGATGGCTTGGTGAAATGTGAGTTAAAGCCATTTTTCGCTGCTAACCGACTGCGCTGTTTTGAATAGACTTACTTGTCTGTCAGACTTTTTATCGTCTCTTGACTGACACAATTAAATCTTCGTCGGGGCAAGAAAAACCACAACAACAACAATACCGCCGCTGAAGTATGTAATAATTTTATTAGTAGGAAAGGTCAAGCTTCTGCATCTATTCCAGAGCCTTACCTTATTATTTTGTTGCCGCTTGCTATTTAGTTTCAATGATTCTTCTTTTTTGTTGTTTTCGTTTGTTATCTTGCGTCAGAGTGTGTTTTTGCGTTTTTATTACTTCGTTTTATGATTTAAACCTTTTTGTTTGTTCATACGTGCTCTTTCGACTGTTAAGTGGTTAAGAGTACTTTCTAAAAAGTTAATTTGGTCCCTTTTTTTTGCTTTGTCTAAATTGGTTTCATTTTCCCTTAATTTTGTTTTTGTTGCTATTTTTAAATGCGTCACTTTTAGTTTTCTACAATTCTAAGAGTGAGTTGGTGCTGGTTTAATAAAACGAGTATTGGTGTGGATCTTGGTAATTGCGGCCACTTGAAGGTGACCATCATGACCACGTGTTGGTTGTCACACAAGAACTGTTTTTGGAACTTTTTTTTTTGTATTTCGCTGCCGCACATGTTGGAGAATGCTATAGTTTTGTAGTTTGAGACTCAAAAATAACAATGCTACACTTTTTTTGACAGTCATTGTCAAATTGTTGTTGATGTTTTATTTTTATGTTCTTTCTTCGGAAATGTCTAAAATGAACCTCTCAGCGGGCAGCACTCATTAAGATAATAGATTAAAGCAATTTTCGTCTTATTATTTTCCTTTTCTCAACGAGGCCTTCGAGCAAGCTGTTGGAATAACATTTTTTTTCAATTGACTTCAACCAATGCTGCTCACAAGCAGTTTCTGTGACCCACAATTTTTGCTCATGAATACTCGGCAAAAAGACAAGTTTAGATGTCAAAATAACACTGCACACTTCTTTCATGGAACTCTGGAAGAAGAGAAAAAAAAGCCCATGTGTATCGGCGTTTTTAAAGTTTATGTCTACTAGTTTTGAATTCATACTAAATTTAGCAATTTACTAACAAAGAAAGTAAAATTTAAAATTTTTTTACTGCTATGACTTTGACAGACTATCGGAAATTTCGAAATTTGCACTTTATTACAAAGCAAGTAAAAGGTGCTGCTTCATTCTCTGCCTGCGTATAGTACTTTTGAGATGTGCTTTGCTCTCGCTACGAAAAGTGGTTAAAAAGCACTATTTGCAATAATTTTGTTTTTACTGCTCACTTGTTTGGTGTCTATAATTCACATTTGGTTACGGTAAGAGAGTAATGTGTAAAAGTTTTCGTTGGTGTTAGCAGAGGCAATATCGTTACCAATGAGGCTCTCCTGCGATACGCTTTTTGCTCATCAAAACCTTTAACTTAACCCTGCTTTTTTTTTATTTATTCCCAAGACGGCTTGAAATGATAAAAAACACTTTTTCTTTTTTAATAACTTTTTTCGAAAAGGAAACAAAGCGCTTTTTAAATGTCTTTTCATTGCGAGAATAAAGAATTTTTTATTTATTTACTTATTTATTTATTGGCCAACCAAGGCAATTTACTTATTCTAACAGGTTTTTACAAATTTATTTACTTATTCTAACAGGTATTTATTTATTATTTTTTTATTTTTTAAATTTTTTTTTATTTTTTTTTTTTTTTCCTTTTTCCTTTTTTTTCCTTTTTTCCCCCTTCCTTGTTTTGGTGTTCAAAGATGTAATCCACCTAATTGACATTATTTCACGAACACGCCAAAAAGGAAAGGAAAGAGAAGAAGAAAAAAAAAGAGAATTCAGAGGTTGGGTTGATTAGGCAGAGAAAGAGACTTGTATAGAGAACGCTTGAATAAGAATTTGGACATGGAAGGTGAGTAGTAGTCGGATATATTATTAAATTTTCTACAGCAACGGTTGATGGGTTCATTACTGGCATATGCAGTATGATGCCGATATTCAGTTAACAGCCGAGTATGCCTTGTACGTCTTAAAGGGTCATTGAGGGTAATCTTGTTAGAGATATATTCGCAGTTAGTTACACCGCTCAGAACATCGAAAGTAAAGCATGTATCCAGTACCGTTCTTCTTGTTGATAGCGGTGTCAAATTTAATAGGGTGAGTCTGTGTTCATATGGTGGAAGGCTTCCATAATCGCGGGGGTTATAAGTTTCTCTCAAAGCGAATAGTAAGGACTGTTTTTGAATGGATTCGATTCTATCACAATGGGATCCAAAAACTGGATTCCAAATTATGCAGCCATATTCGAGTATTGGGCGCACTATTGCACAGTACAGGGATGTAGTGACCCATACATTCTTGAATTCGTATGCTCGTCTTTTAATAAAACCGAGCAGTTTACTGGCCCTGGATACAATCTTATCATAGTGTAAATTAAAGCGCAGTTTGTTGTCCAAGACCACTCCAAGATCAACTATATAATTGACCCTGTTAAGTTCATTATTATTAAGGTGGTATTTGTGATTTACAACTTGGTTTCTACGGGAAAAACTTATCACGCTACACTTTTTTACATTGAGGTAGAGTTTATTTTGGGTACACCAGGTCTCAAGAGATGAGAGTTTTAACTGTAAGAAAGTTACATCTTCCTGCGATTCAATTACGTGGTACAATTTTAAGTCGTCCACATACATAAGATGTGGAATATCCTTCAACACCATGGACACGTCGGATATGAAGATATTGAAGAGAAGAGGACCAAGGTGACTACCTTGCGGTACTCCAGAGGAGACTTCAATTTTCTTCGAAACAATTCCTTGAAATTTAACATATTGGGATCTACCATGGAGATAAGTTGATAGCCAACTAAGTAAAGATCCAGAGAAACCAAATTTTTCTAATTTATGTATTAAGATGCCGTGATCAACACGATCAAAAGCTTTACTGAAATCAGTGTAAATAGCGTCTATTAGGTATCCTTTCTCCATCTTGCATAAAACGTCAGAAACCATTATCATGAGGTTAGTGGTTGTGGACCTTCCTTTTCGAAACCCGTGCTGCTGCTCGTTTAGTCTCTGGTTGATAAGGTACGTTAGCTTTTCGCAAATAATTTTTTCAAATAGCTTTGGGACGGCCGACAAAATTGCTATGCCTCTATAGTTTTCAACTGAATTTTTTTGACCGTTTTTGTATATTGGTATTAGGTGGGAAGTTTTCCAATAAGTGGGAAACACTCCAAGAGACAGTGATTTCTTAGATATAATATATAAGGGCACAAGTAATTGGTCTAAGCATCGCACCAATAACTTTGGGGGAATTAGGTCTGGTCCAGGTCCCTTGGTTGCATCTAATCATCTCCTCAATGATATATCAATGTTCAAAAAGCGCTTTCAAAAATAAACCACAAAACACTTCTTGATTTTTTAAAAAGCTTTCAAACCTGTTCCGAAGTGCTTTCTTTTATAAAATGCTCATTGAAAAAAATCCACATATCTTAAACTTTTTTGTTCAAGCAAACTATCTTTTAAATACAAGGATTTAAAAAACTTGTCACAATATTTTTAAATCAAAAGGATTTAAAAAAGCCCTGAAAATTTTTTGATAACTTAAAAAGTTTTTAAAGTTTTCTTCAAAATACACAATAATCGTTAATTTTAAAACTAGTGTTGTATTGGAAGTGCAATAAAATTTAATGAAATATACTTTTATAACATATTAGCGCCATTTTTTATATGTCATTCATTAGTCTTTTTACAAAACTGTTTCTAAAATAAGTCATGGTCGTAAAATTTTGTTTAAAAATGTTTTTTGGAATATCTGTACTATTATATAAAATTGAAATAAACATTTTTTTTGTTCCTTAAATCCAAAAGTACTGCGCCGTTTTTTATGAAATAAGTTTTTAAATATTATATTTGTGCTATAGCATGTTTAAGGGGCATTTTACTATCGAAATTTTAGTTATAAGTCTATTTAATTAAAATGTAAAGTTTTTTAATAAATCATCCTAGCTGCCACGCATTGCTTAATCGTTTCTTTTTTACGCGTTTGTGTTGCGAGAGTCTCAATAAGTTCCATTGTGATCTCTATTCTTTTTGTGCTCAGCAAGCACAGAGCAAAAAAAAAAAAACCATATGAGCCTCGAGCGTAAATAAAATATGTACATAAATATAAATGCTGAGCGGTGCTCTAAAAATAGTTTTTAAATTACTATTTTATTTCTCCATAAAAGTTAGCAATAAATACCCTGCAGGACTTTCACCCAACTTTAAGGTGATTACAAACTACTTTCAAAACAATGGTTCTTTTGAAACCAACTAGTAGTCAGTCTATAGAAAATTAGCTTAAATCTGGTTACTTTTATTCTTCTTACTAGTGAGGAGTAAAACAACTACATTTTAAATGGTTTTTTATACACTAGCTTCTAGTGAAAATAGAAAATATTTAGCCATATCAAAAAATATTTTAAAGTCGACTCAAAATTTAGTGTGAAATGTGATATAGGCGCTATACAAAAATTTCCAAAACATTTTTTCCATTTATTCTATATAAAAAGGAACTCTACGACTACACTACCGATACTATCGTGTCTTTTTTTCAACCCTGGTCACGAAAAAACAAATTGATGCAGCGCTGAGGCTTTTGCTTTGCTCGTTACTACAATCTGGTTCGTGGCCGCTCAACTCACTACTGTTCGATCACTTTTCAACTAAATGAAAGTTACTCCGTGAATAACTAGTACATTAAAGTTACTTTACTTTTTGGACTAGTTACGTTTGGTCCTGCAGGGTAGCAACAAAAAGATTACAAAGATATTTATAATGAAGTTTTACAATGAAAATTTGCATAAAACATTTTGACCATCTACCTTAAAATGTGCTTTTATAATTATTATTAAAAATACCTGCATTTAGGTGTAACCTTATTATTTCCTTAAAATTTTCACTCATCCATCGGCCACTTTTTCGGCTTTAAATTATAAAAAAATACTATATGTGTTGCAAAGCATATTCTAATTTTTTAACGTCGTCTAAGAGTCATCACTCCATTCGTTAACCCTTAATTGGTACACCTCAAAAAAAAATAACACTAACAGTACATCTGGTCCCAGGGATTACACCAACTTCAACGTCTTAAATACATTTTTTTTTCCTAATTGGAAACAATTTTTAGAATTATTTTGAATAACTGAATTGAATTGAATTTTAAATTAAATATCTAATAAGAGAAATATACTTTTTTTTTGTTCTGATCCCACAGACCAGGTGTACCAGTTAAGGGTTAATTTCAAGTACATCAAACTCATGCCAGATATTCTGACACATTATTTAATATCAAACGAACTTATTTAAAAAAAATTCAGAAAGTTTTATATTATTTTATTAAGAAATTAACCTCAGCAGAAAAATATAACATTTTAATGATTAAATTGCATTTCTTTTATATATGATAAATGTATATATCTTTTCTGTTCCATTTGTACGTGTAGAAGAAAAAAAAGACGAATGTGGAACACATTCCCATCATGTTTGCATTAGAGTCTAAAGTGTCACGACTTCACTTATTTGCCTTATTTTATTTGTTTAAAAATTAAAAGAAGAAAAAAATGTTTTGTTTGTACAATTGTGTAAAAATTAACCAACATTTTGTTGAAAAAAATATATTCTACTCTTGAAAGCTCAAATAGTAATTGACATATGTTCTTAGGCCAGCCATTTCGCTATGATTCGTGCGCAGTTTAATTAAATTTTAAGCAAAAAATACGCAAAAATGTGAATTTTGTAGCTTTTAAGTGCTTCTTGAGAGCTATTTAAGAGCATCTTTGCACGTATTACAGCTCAAACATGAATTACATTTAAAATAATTTTTTTTTTTAAGTAAGGTTTAAGGTTTTTTAAGTAAAAGCATGATAATAATAGTTATGGCAGGCTGGAAAGATTTTCTACCATTTATACTGTTATAATCCTTTCACTACCATTTTGAAGACTTTTTTTAAGACATTTTTGAAGTGGTGAATGAAAACGCGTTTTAATAACTCTTTCTGCACAAGAAAAACTCAATTTAACACAAATTGACCCAGCGGCTCCATATGGAGCCACAAAATATAGTTGTGAACTTTATTTTTGGCCAATTTATTTAAATTTATGAACAAAACAAAAAAATAAAAAAGAATTTTTTTTTAAAAACATTAAAGAACCAAGGCATGCGCCTTATACAAACAACGTTTGGTCTTTGACATGAAAGGCGAAACACAAAACTGTCAAAAGCCAACTTCATAATGATGGTTAAATGCTTAGTCATTATAGGCGATTGAAATGTGTGTGGCCGAGAAAATTGATAAGTGTGAAGGGTGCTTTCAACCCCCCGTAAAGTGAGTGTAAGTAAAGGGCTTGGAAACCAGTTGTTTGTGCAGTTGTTGACAGTTAATATGCATACAAAAATTTTAGCTCAATCGAACGAGTAGTCAGTTTCAATAATTTCTCAAAAAGTGGGCGTGGCTATACAGCGAAAACGCCCATGTTTAGTAAAGTTGCCAAAAGTAACCATACAAACTTAAGTACCAAATTTTAGTCCTATACGGCCAAAACTCCTTGAAATATAGCATTTCCACTGATTTGTGGGTGGAAAAAGGGGGTGTGGATATATAGCGAAGTTCCCATGCTAAGTACAGTTGCTGACAGTAACCATACAGACTAAATTACCAAATTTTAGTCTTATACTACCCAAACCGATTGAAATATATCACTTGTATAGATTTTTTCCACTAAACCATCTAGTATCTCACTCATATCGACTGCTAAAATTTCGATCAATAGGTCCAGTGGTTTTGGAATCTATAAACATCAAACGCACAGACACACAGCCAGACAGACGGACAGACCGACAGTATTTGTCCTTTTATATATATAGACTAGCTGAACCCGGTGTGCTTCGCTACCCCCCTCGTATAAAATAAAATTAAAAGTATTTATATATTTACAAAAATTTATTCATTTAATTTAATTATTGCAATGCTTCGCCTCTTTTTTTGTTGTAAACCAATTAGAATTCAGCACTGAATCGCATGTAATTTGCTTCATGCTGCCCCTTTTTATTTTTAGACCAATCAAAAAGCAGCAATTACACAATCAGCTGTTTCGCAGTCAGTTGTGGGAGAATGAGAACGGGGTTACCCCACTCTCTTTTTTAATTAACACGTATTATAAAATCAGCTGTTTTGAAGACAGTGGTGGAAGAAAGAGAATGGGGCTTCTCCACAATTTTAATTAATATGTATTTTAAATTTGTGGTAAAGCCGTTAATAAACGTAATAAAAAAAGTAGGTGCAGAAGTATGCATGGTCGAAAAATATTATCATGTAATAAGTATTCCTGAGTCAAAGCTGAACGCTGTGAAAATTTAAGATCGGTTATCAGGTCCAGCCTCCAATATATCGCAAACAAAGGGGCGTGGTCCGCCCACTTTTATTTTGGTTCGTATTTCTATTCATGCTAATACCATATATAGCAAATACTGCCGCAAATACTGCCGTTGGTCAAAAAATGTCCAAGATATGACGATTTTAAATTTTGGGTTATATGGGCGAGGCCACGCCCCTTTGTCCACTCACAACTTTATATAGTCAAGAATTTATTATTTCGTAAGAATATCCCATTGTGAAAATTTAATGACGATCGGTCCAGTAGTTAAGACTATATTACGATTTTTAATTTTCCTAAAAAGGGGTGTGGTACCACCCACTTTTCTCCTGGTACGTATTCCCAATTATGCCAATACCATATGTACCAAATATCATCGACGTAGGTTAAAAAATGTCCAAAATATGGCGATTTAAATTTTTGGGTAATATGGGCGGTGCCACGCCCCGTTGTCCAATAAAAACTTCGTATATCCTATTATTCCTTCCAGAGTTATAGCAACATGCTGGGAAAGTTTCAGGAAGATCGGTCAAAGGGTTTGGCCTCCTATAAAGCACAAACAAACAAACAGACAGACCGACATTAATTTTTATATATATAGATTTTTTATATATATAAATATAGGTTTTTATTCAAACCAGACATAATACAAATAATAAGATTTCTAAGGCTACTCACGCGATTTTCGGGGGACAATCACTAGTATTTTATTATTATTGTAAAATCCTTACCAAATTGGGACATATTCTCTTTTAGATGTTATTTGTTCAACTAGTTTGAGTTCATTCGTATGTTCCTACATATCCGGATATATGTTCGATTGAAATTAGAGTACCATTAAAAATATACATCACTAGCTGAGCCCGGTGTGCTTCGCTAACCCCCTCGTTATAAAATAAAATTAAAAGTATTTATATATATACAAAAATTTATTTATTTAATTTTAATTTAATTATTGCAATGCTTCTCCCCTTTTTTTGTTGTAAACCAATGAGAATTCAGCACTGAACCGCATGTAAGATTAATTATAATTACAGTGAAATGGGGCGAGAAAGGGGGATTTGGTAATAAAAAAATCTATGGCTACCTTACCTGTAGATAAAAAGTATATAAAACTTTAGGTAAATACATATAACAAAAAAAGTATTTTGTATAGCAAACATTGTTAGTGGTATAAGTAAGTATCTGAATTAAAAAAAGGGGGCGGTGAAGTGGGCGTGGTTCATAGTAATATGGCGACGTTAACAGTATTAAGAGCAATATACTACCAAATTAAAAATAATCCGTTGGAAGGAACAAATTTGTACAGAGAACAAAAAGTTTAAAACTTAAATTTGGCGTGAAAGGGGGCGTGGCGTAAGAAATGTTTATTTCTACCTCGCCTGGAGTATAATGTGTATACAATTTGAAGTAAATCTGTTAAAAACTATATGGGAGCAATTACATAATTTTAAAAAAGTGGGCGTAAAAGTGGGCGTAGTCAAAAAATTACCCTATTAATCATGCCAGTTAAATGCTGTGAAAATTTCAGGAAGATCGGTCCAGAGGTTTGGTCTCCTATAAGGTACAAACAAACAAATAAACAAACACACATTCCATTTTATATATATAAGATGTAGTAAAGAACAAGCGAAAAGAACCATGCCCGAACCCGATTTCGAACCGGGGACCTCTGAGTTAATTGTCTAGCGCACTCTTCACTAGACTTCAAAGGCCGACAAATTGTGGAGTTAGAAAAAGAGTTAAAATCTTGGCTGTGATGCTGAAATCGGACATTAAAATTGTATTGAGAAATCAAATTGAAACGTACTGGATTAAGGCCTAGGCAAGTTAGGCCCGGACTAAGGCGGCAACGTTTTTGAGGGCTGAAAAATTTTGAGGAAAACAAAGAGTTAGAAACGGAATAAATTTGGTTGCAACAGAATTGACAGGGCGGCAAAATATTTTCGTTTTGAGCTGTGCAAATTTAAAACAAATATTCACCGACACTAAAAAAAAAATCAAAAAAACACGTCAAATCAAATAATTGGTGCTCGAAAAATCGTTGCCTATTAATAGTGACCTTGCTGATACTCTCAACTTTTTAATTGGAGCCGTTTAAAAGTTTTTAAAGGAGCATTTGGGTGTCAAGACCCAATAAGAGTCAAGTTTTGCTTGGTGCTAAAAACACAATATTTTTTCACTGCACTCATCCTTTGGCAAAAAATCGACTCGAATCGTTTAGTAAGCTATCATTTTCACCTGATTTAGCTCTGTGTTAACTTCTGGCTATTCAGCAAACATAAAAGACTACTCCGGGACCACCCATTTTTGAATCGATCGAGAAGATAAAAGTCGATCGAGAAGATAAAAGTCGAACAGAAAAACTTTTCTTTGTTGTCTACGTAAACGAGTGCCAAATGGTACATTACTAAACATAATCGCATGAAATTTGACAAAGATGTCAAGGATAGTGCTGCCAACTTGAAAAAATTTAGCAGTGTCTATAAAGTGTGCTCAGTTAAAGGTGACTAGCCCCGTTTACATTTGAAGATGGTAGTACCGTTCATTCCTACCTTCCGTAACCGTACACACTTTCTAACTCTTTCTGATTTGTGTGTCAAATTTTTTTTAAGCTTTGTCTTGAATTTAGTTACATCAGCAAGATTTTGTCAATGTTCCGCCAGTTGTGAAAGGGTTAAACAGCTGCTTAGAATAGATGTGTTGCTTTAGTTACCGTTTTTTAATGCCTTTGCTACTAAGTTGTAACATTCCGCTGTCGGCGTATCTGTCTATTTCTCCCTTTTCCCTGCATACATGCCTGTTCGTTTGGTTTCTGCTGCTAAAACTATGTAGCGAGCCTTGAAATTCCATCAAGTTTCACACGGAGTCATACGTAAATCTGCAAATTCAATAAACTTCTGATTACAAAAGAAGTTCCGTTTAGAAATACCGGGATTTTTTTCTGCTTTTGTTTTGTTTCCTCTTGTTTCTCCACTACTGCTGCTAGCTGGCTGGATGGTTGTTATAATTACTCAAAAAATTCTCAACTAGCTGCAAATCAAGCGTTTGTGTATGCGTTGCAAAAATTCACACTACCATGCAATACGTTAATCCAACCAACAACCAACAGAAACTTAACACATTTCAAGGATATGCTCAGCATGTTTAAACTATAAAACTGAACTCTCTACATAATGGCGAAGCGCAGCATACCGCGGCACCGTACCGAATGGTTACGCTGTAGTTGCCGGGGTGGCAGCTGATTAACAGTTACATTGGACCAACAGACTAGCGTGCTAATTAAAACTGTAACGCACGCAGGCGTAAATGTATACGCAGACTCTGTTGAGAAGCAAAAAAATAAAAGCAAAAAAAAAAACCCAGACGCCACAATAAGTAATACGAATATTGAGAAAGAAAAAATGGTGCTAAATGCCTCTGCGCGCTGATCTTGATTTGCACGCCTCTTTCCGGTCTGCATTTTGCTATCGAAATAGTAAAGTAAGATCACAGATCGCGACTGAGAGAAAGAGAGAAAGAGAGAGAGTGAGGGAGCTAAAAGAGTGCAAATTACAGCTTAAGCAGCTGTTGAGCATCTGACGATCTCTGCCATTCAATTAAATCTTAATTATAATCATTAAAGACAACAACAACGACAGCGACAACCTTCCATCTTCCATGCTCTTTTGCTACAAATGTTGGGAAATTACAAGCTATATGTAAAGATCACACCTCTTTGTAATTCGATCACTTTACTCTTCTTGTAACGTGCGAAAGATCATCGTTATGCTCATTATTATATTGATAACAGCTGAACACCACGATTCAACCCTGTCATTCTAAAACTAAATCACAATTTATGTAGCGTGCAATGGTTTTTTTCCGTCCCACCGATCGTCTCCCACGCATCCTAACAGTGGAATTAATTAAAAATGGCTTAATTGAGTGCCGAGACTACCCTTATAGTAAAATTGTCTAATAAATAAAGTCACTCCAGTTAGTTCGAAATTTTGTAAAGTGAAGAAAATTTTTAAAGATATGGGTCGATCGTCTCTGTAACTCTATTTTCTGCTTTTAATTTAGACATTTTTATTTTGCACATGCTATCTACACGCTGCGGGTTTTAAATTCTTGGTAATTAATTGCGAGCAGTTTGTCAAAATTTTGACAACTATACACAATCGTTCAAATTTAATCCTATTTAACTGAAGTGCTCTAGCGCATGCGCAGCGTTTAGAAAGCGTAGGCCACTTATAAGTAGAAAACAGTTAAATGTAAGTCTTGTCTGCCACTACCGATGATTGTTGGCATCAAATGCGGGTGACTATTGTAAACGCCAAGTCAGGCGTCATTTTGAAATGCATCCTTATTTTGTTATCCTGTCAACAATTCGAGCGTGAAATTTTGCACACCGTTTTTTCAGCTGCCGTGCATTTTCTACTTCGACTACGCTATTCTTTAGTACATGTGTCCTTTTTCTGCACCTTGGCTATTTTCTCAAAGAAAAATAAGCCGTTTGTGTGCAATTTTCTTTATTAGCTGGTAACGTTTAGTCAACTTTTTACCTACACTGAGAAAAGCGTTTCTTTCAATTAAACAAAATTTGGTTATAGTTAACTAACAAATGGCATACTTGCTTATAAAAAAATAAATATTTGGTTATTCTTATATACAGAGTGACAAAAAACGTTAATGATGTATTATTATATTAACAACGATTTTTCTTTGTTGTTGCTTTTAGGCATATTTCAGAAATCGTTGCATTTATTTTCAACGCTTTAGCTTTGCTTAAATAGTATAGTCGTTTCGCAGGTATGGGATGGGAAACAATTCTCTATACAGATGAGAAATTGTCCACCGTTGAGCAAAAGCACAATAAAAAAGACTATCGTATCTGGTGAACAGAAGCTCTTGGTCCTCCTCTATTATCGAAAATTTGCAAAAATTCCAATCCTTCATGGTTTTTGTGCTAGCGCCAAGCCATCCCGGGTTTTTGTGGACCAAGGAGTCAAAATCAATCAAGAAGTGTACCATTGCTTAATCTTGGAAGCAGTAGTACTTCCCTAAGCTGAACTTTACTTTGTCGAAGAAATATGGACTTTCGAGCAAGATTCAGCGCCAGCCCAGGAGCAAGAATAACACAAGAGGGGTGTTGAGTTCATTTTCTGAACTTTATCACGTCTCAAGAATGGACGTCATATTCACCGGTCCTCAATCCTATGGACTAAAGCATATGGTCGATTTTAGAGGCAAGGTCATGTGGTTAGTGACGTCAAAGTTGTAAGTCTTTAAAAAAAGCATTGTGTCGAGAGTGGGATCGAATAACGTTGGAGAAGCTGCGGCCTTCTCATAGCTCAAAATTTTTAAATGAGTTTGAAGTTGTGTATTCGCGCTGGAAAGGGCCACTTCAAAACCAGCTATATGTATTATGACTTATGCATTAGATTTTGAGTTTTTGATATTCTTTCCCTATTTTCATTAACAATAAAGAATAGCAATTGAAAAATGCTGTATATACTTATTTTTAGTCACCCTGTATATTGTTATTATAAATTTTACCCTTTTAGTGGAGACAAATGTTTATTTGGTTATAATTATTAAATTACTAAATACTTCATTGTATTGTGGCGAATGAGCAGCGACTGTAGCCTAGTGGGTAAAGTGCGTGGCCCCTAAGCTAAAGAACCGCGGTAGCCCGGGTTCAATTCCAGCTCAGACAGAAAGTTTTTTCAATTGAATTCATTTTTCCGTTCGGTCCTCACCTCTCTGCAGACAGTGGGAAACCTCAACGAGTAAAAATTGCCATGTAAAGCTTCTTGAGAACATAAGCCGTTCGGAGTCGGCATAAAACACGTAGGTCCAGTTCTTGGTCATTTGTGATCAAACATTTAATAACACGCACAACACAATTGATCAATAGAAGCTAGGTCAAAGTCCTTCCAAGGGCTGAAATGGCCAGTTTATTTTTTTTTTATTGATTTTATGTCTTTGATTTTATTCAATTTTATTTTACAAGTTTTTCTTAGGCCAGATTAATTTCAACCTATCTTTTCAATTTTATCTTTGATTGATGGTAGTATTGAAGTTCATTATTTTGTATATCATTGTTTCAAAAACATTTTCAATCTAAACGAAAAAGTTTCCCGGCAACTATAGGTTCTTAATTGTCTAAATTTAAGTTATATTTAATTATTTCATTAACCAAAGGGAGGCTTTAGGCAAAAGCGGTTAAAGTTAAGGCATATTGTAGAAGATGTGTTCTTAAAAGTTTATTGTGTATACAAAAATTTCAAAATATTTCATTTGCATATTCATTTTACATTAGTTTAAGTATAAAAAAAAAGTTTATTTATTCTTAACATTTATTTTTTTAATGTATAAAGATGGCGCTGAAGTTGGTTAGTGTGCTTAAAAAAAGGTAAAAATCGGGCCACACCATAGCCCGGCTTCAGATCGTCTGAAAATAAAAAACAAAAATGCATTAAAAAATTGACCCTTCAATGCACATCTCTTACCAAAATGGAATGAAAATATTAAAAATTAATAAAGTTATGAAGCGTGGAAAAAAAAACGTCCAAAAATTGACGTTATTTTTACCATATTGTTGCGTGTAAAAACTAGACAAATTTTCCAAAAAACTCTAAGTTTTGTTAAAATATGTGTAGAACTACATTAGGGATATTCACGGGTTGTTGCGAATTGCAAGAGTTTGAAAATGCAAGATATTTTGCACACTAACGCGTGAACATCATCAATAGGCGATTTTCTTTATTAATTTAAAGCACCGAGCTCGCAGAGACTGATCACTCAAAAAATGTTCGTTTTGAACTCATTTTGAAACACATTGAGCACAAACTGTCAAAATATAACAAATTATTTTATTTCACAAAACTTCTGAGCAAATGCGTAAATTATTTCTCGCCATCGCAACACAGCACTTAAATAATTACTTTAATTCGATTTACATATGTCATGTTATGTTTGTTGTTGCTGGAATGATGCGAAAGTTTGTAATCTTGCATTTTCGCATCGTCGCAACTGCGTTTCGCATCGACCTGTGAATACCTCTATTATAAACATATAAAAAACACTCACCAAGTAGTGTGGTCCGTTTTAAAGAGTATGTTTCGTGAAAAACGCGTTTGAAGTTACTCTGGCGCACCGGGTTTTAAGCGCGCTGTAGAATCTCTATTATAAGCGGGATTAATTTGAAATTTTTACATATTCTTGAACAATAAACAATTAAATAAAAAATTCGTTTTTCAAAAAATTGTTTTCCTAAAACCTGCCTTAATAAACAAAAAGTTACACTGAAGTATAAAATCTTAATTGTATAAATTAAGTTATATTCAATTATCACAGCTTAATCATTCAAAACTATGAAGATGGAAATAGTAGCGCTTTCCGAAACAGTCTGTCTAGTCTGCTGTGTGATTGATTCTATTTAATTATTTCATTAGCTTAGTAAAGACAAGATTGTGTAATTAGTACTATACCTTTATTTATTGTTACTTTAGCTAAAATAGAGTATTATTATGTATGCCAAAGCAGTATTTTTACTTACGCCGGCAAAAAACTGTTCCAATAACTCCTTCTTCAACATATACGAGTGTAACGAGCTATGACTATGCTTGGTGATATTTAATAAAATTTGTTTTTAGTCAATAAATATTGTTAGACAGGCGCCAACTCAATACATTTTGTTAATGAAACCAAATTCTTTACTCAGTGTAGCTGACAAATGAGGCTTGTGTTTACACAACATAGCATTTCTTAATTGCTTTCTTCTTTTCTTTTTTTTTTGTCTGATCCCTTTTTTGTCTATTTTGTATAATTTGTTTATTTATTTTTTTTGAATTTGTTTCATTATTTTTTTGTTTTGAATTTTTATATAATTTTTGTATTTGTTTTTCGTTTTTCTTTCTTGCAGAGCATTATTTTTCAATGTATTCAGCTAGCACCATTGCCGCCTCGAGTATTGCAGCTGCCCTCAACGGTCTTAATTGGCATTTACGTACCGGTCGAAATATGCGTTATTTGCTAAATCGATTGACGGACCTAACCAGCATCGAGCAGGTGAGCATCACATTGTTATAGTTTTGAAAATTGACAAAATATTGTAACTGTTTGCTGCCGAGGAATATTTTAACACAAATTCAAAAATCTAGGGATTATATTTTGCAATTAGATCTATTTTTGAAATTAAAGTTCCTGTAGCTTGTTGAGAAGGTTCAAAAAATGTAACGGAAGTAAACATAAGGCAGTATTCTAGTGTTGAGGCCCGAATTTCTGGCCTTATTTGAAAAAAAAGGACCAATTAATGTCTCTACTATCCATTTTTTATAATATGTTTATAAATATTATAAATACAAATACAAAAAAAATAATACATTTTTTTTTTCAAAAATTAAAAATATTGCAAGCTGGTGTTGTGGGGTGCTAAAAAACGGTGCCTCCTTGTTGGCACGATTTCAACCTTTCTAGTTATCTGAAAGATCTGAAAGAAAAAGGATGTTAATAAGTAAGAATGGCGCTATAGCCCGACCTTGGATTATAACAACATGACCTTTTTTCGCAAACTAGCGAATGTTTGAAAAAAGCCTTTATTTTACTTTTATCAAAGTTATGATTTTTTAATAATATTAAAAAAAAAAATTTTTACTTAATCCTAGTTCGGGTTATAGAAAAATATAAAGGTTGTTTTTTAGCTGCATGAGAACTTTAAATAATAATACAAGACAGAAATGTTGTTGGAATGAATTTCTTATATAATGGCATTAATTTTTTAAATATGATTTTCATTACATGTCCGCCGAGGTTGCGAGTTACACAGTCCATTCGATCAGTTCAATTTTTTACCACCTTTTCCAATAAATCTGGCCGTATAGCGTCAATGGTAGCTTGAATTTTGGCTTCCAATGCTTCAAGAGTCGCTGGTTTGTCGGCATAAACCAATGACTTAACATAGCCCCATAAAAAGTAATCGAAAGGCGTTAAGTCGCACGAACGAGGGGGCCAGTTAACAGGACCACTTCTGGAAATAAAGTTTTCACCAAATTGATTTTGCAATAAATTGATGGCTAAGCGCGCTGTGTGGCAAGTTGCGCCATCTTGTTGGAACGAAATGTCGTCGATGGTTAGCTGATTCATTTTTGGAAACAAAAAATCAGTCAGCATGGCTCGTTAGCGCTCGCGATTCACCGTAGCGGCAGCTTCTTCCTCATTTCATCGGAAATAAGGACCGATGATGCCGCCAGCGTGTAAACCGCACCAAACAGTCAATTTTAATGTATGTATTCGTGATTCGTTAATGGCTTGAGGATTGTCTTCGCTCCATACACGGCAATTTTGCTTATTGACGAAGCTATTTAACCAGAAATGAGTTTCATCACTAAACACAATTCTTGGACAAAGTGCTCTATGAACTTCGCGAACAGATTTTTTTCAAAGTAAATTTCCACAATTTGGACGCGTTAAACGATTCATGATAAATTGCCAAACTTTACTGAACAGAAATGTGAACATAGTTTGACATTCTCAACTGTCAAACCATACACATCAACCATCGAAACTTCTCATGCAGTTAAAAAAAACTACCTTTATATTAGGAATTATATATCGTGACTTTAATTATTTGTCGCGGTCATGATTTAGTTCATGTTTAAAGATTTTAATCATTTGACTTCAAAGACTTTTAATAGACTTCAAAGACTTTAACTTGACTTCAAAGACTTTAACTTGACCTCAAAGACTTAAGATTGCATAAAAATTGCATTATTTTCAAAATAATAATGGACTGCAATCAATTTAGTTTTGCAGTCATGACAGCGATTTTAATTTCAATGAAATCAGTAATGCCTTCTATTTTATTCTATGCATTCAATAACTCAAAAATAATTTCAGGACTTTTTGTGTTGAAGTCATTGCAGTCCAAAATAATTTAAAAATTGCAATCATAGCCTGAAGTCATTGGCTATAATGTCACTGTTTGCAATACAAAATGATTGCAATCTTTTACAACTCTAGAATGATGGGTATCGTGGTATGATGGGTGTGGTTGTATGGTAGGCATCATGCTATATGATTGCACGATAGTATGGTATTATACTAAAAAAGTATAAAACGTGATATGATGGTGTTATGGAATATAATTGGCTTTGTATTGTGGGTATGATACGATAAATACAGTAGATAGATGTGCTACAATGAGTATCATGCGATGTATGCGAATGTATGATTTTAATGTCATTATAGCATTGTATGATAATAACATAATATGATATAATCAAACTTAATTACAAATTGGTTACAAAAATATCTGTCCGTTTTTATAAGAAATGATACACATGTAACAAACATTTAATAAATTGCACAATAAATTTTATCATAATAACCTCTGTCAAATTGTGTTACTCAAGAAGAGCTTGTATTATTTAAAAAAAAATAATAACACAAGCATAAACTAAAGTAAAGCAAAAATAAAACAGCAAGCAAAGGAAAAAAACTGAGAAATTGGCACTGAAATCTCATCGCCTCAGTGGTGTAGTGCGCTAAAATGCGCTTGCACACGGCGAGCACTGCCCGGGTTCGATTCCCGCCGGCATCACAAAGATTTCTGATAAAGCCTGTAGCAGGGCCGAAATTGCAATAAAATCAGCTAGTGATGTTTTCCTTTTTATGTTAAAAATGTTGTTATTGTTTCCTTGGAATAAATTCATTAGAGCAATTAATTGTTCTAACCTGACCTAAAGCTCAGTAAACGATTTTAAACTATCAAACATTTAGAATTTGTGTGTAAAATAAAAAAATGATTTAAACTATCAAACATTTAGAATTTGTATTTAAATTATAGAAAATCAACATAAAAAGTACAATCTATTAAACCAATATAAAACCTCAAAAAAAAAAATAAAAGAAAGTCTATTTAACACAATTAATAAGAAATCTTAGAATCATAATAAGACGGTGTATTTGATAAATTACACTGGTCAACAATTTCCAGCCACACGAACTTTAATAGCTATTACTGTTTAAGCTTTCTTCCCTCGTTATGAAACTGAATTTGTTTTTTTTAGTTGGCCTCAGATTTTTTGTGATTGTACGACTTTGATCCTGCATTTATGCTCTGGAAACCATCCTATAGAAAAATAAACAAGCTTTTAATGAAGTATTTTTATTTTGCTGCCATTTTGAGTCAGTAAGATATTTAAGTTCAAAATAAGATTTTTTGACTCTTACAAGTATTTGTTTTTATATTTAAAGACATATTTAAAGAAGAAAGTAGTTTATTCGTGTTCTATATTAAATTCCCTTAATTTTGATACCAAAAACATAAACATTCTGTTAGAGGAACAATTGAAATAAATTAAAATAAGCGAACAAGTCATATAATCATATGAAGCATTTAGCTCAATGTAAACATTTTAAGAAATGTTATTATAAACTTACCATCTAACATTTTCTAGCTCCTGGTTGGTCCCTTTTGATTGTCCAGCAGTAATCTGCCAACATACAAGGGTTCCATCACCCAAATTCTAAGGCTGCCCGCAGAGTAAACGCCGAAGCAGGCAGGCAGGCAGACAGTCGCAGGCAGTAACATGCGAAGAAACAAGATAGAAGTAACTTTTTTCTCACTTGTTCACATAATTTTCCTGAGCCTGTCTGCCTGCCTGTCCGCTTAGGAAATTAATCTTTAGTAACTATTATATTGCTTATATTGTAATTGCAATTATACAAGTACAGCTGATCTTGCACGATTTTGTTGTTGCTTTCAATGTGAAACTGTAAAAAGCCAATGAGGAGAGGATGATCATTTTGATAGGCGTGCAAAATAGTTCATAATTGCACGCAGTATACCGTGCAAAACAGTGTTGCTGAGAGGTGATATTAACGATGGTACGTTTAAGTATCCATAAAGTACCTTTTGAGGAAAAGTGTTTCTTTGTACTTTAACAGAATAAAAAAAAAAGTGTAAGGAATGAGAATGTCATTTAGGAGCAAGTGGAATACTAAAAGTGCTAAATGCTTCATATGACTATATGGCTTGTTAAGAGAATATATATGTTTTTGGTATAAAATTAAGGACATTCAATATAAAATACGATAAAACTACTTTTTTTTTTTAAAATATAGCTTTAAATATAATAAGAAAAACTTGTAAAAGTCAAAACTTTCAACAAAAAAATAAAAATTTTTATTTTGAACCAGACTAAACATGGCAGAAAAAAACGCCCTACTAAAAGCTTGTTTAATTTTCTATAAGATGGCATTTTTCCTTTTGCTCTGCGTTAAGTGTTTTGGATTCCAGAGCATAAAAACAGGATAAAAGTCGTAAAAACACAAAGTCCGAAATCACAAAAAATCTAAGGCCAATAAAAAAAAGCCATCAGTTTAATAACGAGGGAGGAAAGCTTAAACAGTATTAGCTATCAAAGTTCGTGTGGCATAACCACTGTTGACCAGTGTTTTTAATAAGAATAACAGTAAGGAAGTTTCGTAATAACAAACGGCTTAAAAAAATAATAGGATAGCAATTTTGAAAAATCTTAGAAAAATAATATAAAAATATTCGTAACAAAATCAAAAAGAAATTTTTTAAATAAAAAGAAAATCTTATTAAAAAACAGGAAAAATTTTTTAAATAAAAGTAAAATCGTGTTGATAATTATATTAAAAGTAAAATCTTATGAAAAAGTTTTTTTTAATAATAAACGAAAAATCTTTCTAACCAAACACGACTCTTTAAAAACTAAAAGGAAAACCTTATTAAAAAACAAACAAAATTCATTAAATTAGAAGAAAATCTTATTAAATAAACAAAAAATCTTTTTAAAATAACAAAAAATTCTTATTAAAAATAGAAAAAACTAAATCTTAAAACTAAGAGCACAAGAGGTTTTCTTCTTCTTCGTTTCTGACTTCTGTCATTCCCCTTGGCCTAAAAACTTTTTAAGGAGACAAACTTATTAATGATTTTATATCTATTTTTCAGTGTGCAAGAAAAAACACAAACAAACTGCAAATCGTATATTGGTTTGTTTTTCATTTATTTTCAATTTTATTCCTTCCTATTTCTAAGTTTAATTAAAAACAATTTTCAATTTGAGCAAAGTTCGCAGTGACTCAACAACACTCATTAGTCACTTGTGTGAAAAAAGCCAAGCTTTGTCCCGTTATGACCTTTAGACGCCAATATATTCTTTATTTACATATTCTAACTTTTTGCAAGACTACATTTTTGGTTTTCCCAACATATCACTCCACTAACAAGCCGATTAAAAAGCAATAAAATTTTTTATAGCTTCCGCCGCCACCTAAGCTCAAGACGGTTATAAAAACTAAAATCCTTTGTTTTGCAACAACTTCAATGCATATTCATAAAAAACACAAAGCGGCAAAAAATATCGTTTTAAGTGTCAAAATATTGAAAGTTAAAGAGTAGAGTGCCTTACTTACTTGAGCTTAGCATGACTCAGTTAATGATTTTAAAGTGTCACCACGCCATTCATTCTTGTGTCTTGAGAACTCCAAGAAGTAAACCAATACATGACGTGATGGGCTCCCTCATATTGCTAAGGCTTACCAGTGTCTTCTTCATCGTAACCAAATTGAAATGAACTTGAAAAATGACCCGACTTCAATTAATTTGCAAATTAACAAAGTCATAAAAATTAATTAAAAACGCAAATTGATCCTGTGGGAACACTTTTTTGCAATTTATTTATTTTTTTTTTGTTAAATTTTCTTCAACAACGCACAATCATTTCATTCCAAAGTAAAGACGTCAGCTTTAATAAATGCCATTGAATAAATAAGTTAAAAAAAAACCATGCGGTTTCAATGCGTAGCCTTTTTGCTGCTGCTAATGTAAAATTGTAAGACAGTTGTCGTAATTTTGTTTTAAATTTTATGTCTATGCCAAAAAAAAAAAAAAAAAAAAAAATCGCACAAAAAAGTTATCAATTGATGTTCGTAACTGATTCGTATAAAGCGTACACAAATAATTAAAATTATCTTAATTGTAGCAGCAGCAGTCAATGCAGACACAACACAAAGTTAAAAGCTAAAAGAAAAAACAATAAAACACACGCCCACTTATGGCGAGCGCAACTCCACAATTCTTTTGTATACATCAACGCTATACAGCGATCGAATGAGTTTGAAAAGATTTTGCAGTATTTTTTTCCCCCGAATCCCAGGGATGCAATTTAAATCTCTTATCTTTTTTTTTTGCTTTGGCGGTAGAGCTAACGGTCAACCACACAACTGGTCCAGCCACCATCGTTAGTATTCAATTGAAATTATGAAATCAAAATCTTGTACTTTATTCCTATTTTGCCACAAGATGGATTATTAAAAACATTAATCTATTGATTATTAAAATGTAGATTCATATCTGTATTTTGCGAATTTTCCCATTACATAATACTGTTTCATGATTCAGTCGTTTAACCAATTTATGATTTTAAATTACCAATCTTTTTCAAGCCATGGTTTCTAAACCAATTTATTAGATGGAATTTTAATACACTCAAAATTAAATAAATGTTAATTTTTTAAAATTAATAAAGCAAAAAAAAAAAAATTACAAAAACTCGTATTAAAAAAAAAAAAAAAAATTACAATATAGCGTGTATACAGTACAAAAGTAAAACCTCTTAACATTAAGAATAAGAGATCTTTTTGTGGAAGAGACAGAGAGAAAGAGAGTATCTCAAAAGAAATGCAATACAAATTTTGCATAAAAAATTTTCTGTTTAATATTTACACTTTCATTGGTTAGTGCTTCAATTAGATATACTGATTTTAATGGTTTGTCATAACTAAAATATGAGAGATATGTCCGTAATTAGCTATTTTTGACGTGGAAAAATTGCTGCTATTGTTGGGGGATCTATTGTGGAGGTTCCCCATACAAAAAACACAAAATATAGAAGAAAAAAAATGTCTATTCCACCGTACAACATTATTCTCCTGGACCCGATGATTTTCCTGCTATTGTTATCAAAAAATTCGCGAACTTGTTGGCTCATCCCCTATTGGCTCTTTTTCAATTTTCTATTTCTAATTCAGTTTTTCCTAAGTTATGGAAGAGTTCGTACATAATAACTCTGCATAAAAAAGGACCTAAAAGTGATATTTCCAATTACAGAACTTTTGCAAAACTGTCATGTACTCCCAAAATTTTTGAAACCATTATCTATGACATTCTCTTTTTCCATTGCAAATCTATTTTTCCTCCTAGTCAACACGGCTTCCTCAAGGGAAGATCGACTACCACTAACCTTACAGAATTTGTTTCAAACGCTTTGTGCTCGTTGGAAAGCGGGAACGAAGTTTATGTAGTTTTTACCGACTTTAGTAAAGCGTTCACAAAATCTCACAAAATATCATTCTTAAGCTTAAAGCCTTTGGTTTTCCATCACTGTTTATATCATGGATTAAATCATATCTCGAAAAAAGTCGTTACAGTGTCATCTTTAGATTTTACAATTCAGAGTCTTTTGCAGCTAGCTCTGGTGGCCCACAAGGTAGTCACCTTGGTCCTTTGTTGTTCGTCTTAACAATCTCTGATGTAGATGGAATCATCAAAGATTCCAATCTCTCTGTGTATGCTGATGATATGAAAATCTATCGGTGCATACAAACCAACGCCGATTCTTGCAATCTTCAAGATGATCTGGTTAGTTTTTCCACTTGGTGTCAAAAAAATCTTCTTGAGCTCAACATCAGTAAATGTCAAGCAATTACATATTCACGAAAGCGTCTCCAGCTTCCCCCGAGAACTTGTTACTTACTCGGCAAGCCAGTTCCTCCTGTAAGCTATTTACTGAACTTAGGTGTAATATGTGACAAGGAACTTAATTTTAGGTCTCATATTGATAATATCATTAGTAGAGCCAACTCTGCACTGGGTTTCGTGAAACACTGGTCCAGATAGTTCTCCAATCCTTATGTGACTAAATCTCTCTACTTTAACTTTGTTAGACCCATCCTTGAATATGCCAGCCAGGTTTGGTCTCCTATCTACAACACCCATTCTGTCCGAATCGAAGCCGTTCAACGAAGATTCATTCGGTTCGCACTTCGCGGTCTTCCCAATTCTGACAGTTTCAAATTACCTCCTTATGCAGATCGCCTGAAATTGATTAACATGCAAACTCTTGCAAAACTAAGGTAAGTTGCCGATGAACTCTTCATTTATCAACTTGTATGCGGAACCATTAACTGCCCAGGACTACTCCAACTAATATCCTTTAATACCAACCCACGTAACCTTAGGTCTAATTCTGTCTTCCACTTCAACTTTCACAGCACCGACTACGGATGCAGTGAACCTGTAACCAGGATGCTCCGTGTAACCAACAATTTGATTAGCGAATTCGATTTTCATCTGAGCAGATCTCGACTCCGAATTGCCCTTCTTAACTCCAACGCCACTTCTTCTTAACTCCTACGCCACTTTTCCCCCCTCTCTAATGATTTTCTTACAATTAAGAAATGGTGCATATTATAATTAATGATATTTGTAAGTTCCCTTTATTACTTTTCATCTCGTATTTTCTTTTTGACGTTTGACGTGTTCTTAAAATTATGTCATTCAGTTGGGCGGATTACGCCCACCACGAATTGGATATCTTTCGAACACTAAAACAAGGTAAAGAGAGAAAAATAAAAAAAAAAAAAATAAAAAATAAATAATAATAAATAAATAAACCGTTAGAATAAGCTTAGTTCTTAGTTAATCAGCATGTATTAAGCTTAACGAATAAATAAATAAACAATTATGGGAAAAATTGTTTACACACGCAGTAAACCATATACACGTGAAAAAAGAGGCAAAGGATAGTAAAACTGCGTTCTCTCTTTTTCTCTGGAACTTCAGGATTTTTTTTAAAGAAGGAATTGTTTGATAAAACTTATTTAGATACTTAAAACCTTCAAAACATTAATATATTGTATTAAATGAAAGCAGAAAATCTCTTTTTTTATCAGAAATACGAAGTGACAAAACTTATTAATATAAATTGTTCTTATTTTGTAAACAGTAACAGTTTCAAAATGTTCTGTACATTTGCATTAAACAAAAGTACACACAACAGAGTTCAAATGCCTTCTTATAAAAAAAATATAATTAAATTAAATTTCTTGATACTATCTTTCTTCTATTTTCTATGTTACTAATATTATCTTCTTCATTATTTTATAAAGTTTCTTGAAAGTAATTTATACCTAAGTCTAAAATCAATTCAATTATAATTTATTGTTAAAATTTAAGCATATAACTTAGTAATTTCTTGAGTCAAATGAATTTGTTTGTTGATTATAACTTAAATTTAAAATTTAAAGTTAAATTTAGTAGTTGCTTACAAATTGTTTAATTTAAAATTTTTGTTTTTATTTATTTGTTGGTTATAACTTGTTGTTATTCTTTGATTTCTTACTGCATTTAAAGACTTTGTCTTTTATGTGAACATGATAATTAAATTAAATAAATTAAATTAAAATTAGCAAGCAGATTATTTTTGAACAAAACCATAAAATCTCGTTAGAGCATTTGTTTAATGGGATAAAAATTTGCAGATCTATGTTTTTATATCCAAGTAATTGATAAATAAATAAACTTCATTTTATTTTTAAATAAACCATTAGTGGGTCTCCAGTACAAAAGTTGCTCAAAAATGCAATTCGGAGGACGCCAAAATTGGTTCAGACCAAAAAAGTACATATGCCAATGGAATTTTTTTTTTATATAGGTACTATTTAATTTTTGTACCGGAATTGGTGGTCAGATTTTCGATACACTCTAATAGACAATCACGGTAAAAAAAGCCGACTTTATAATTTAATAACAAAGATTCTTTTTCTTGAATTAAAACACAGTGTGACGAAATCGACAAAAAAAAGCACAACCAAGCTTTATTGAAATTCTTAAAGAGAGGGATATGTTGAGAGTCCATCGCACCTAATGTGTCCTCTCAATCTAGTCATAATTTATTTCATCATATCTTGTCCAAAGTTTGAATTTTGAAAAAACTGTTGATTAAGTGTATTTTTACATGAAAAAAAGACATTTTAAATTTGGATGATTGCAACTCCGCTAAAACAAAAGATACAAAATTTGTTGATATTTCGTTGAATAATCTCAAAATATTTGCTCCGCTATCGCACATGACACGAACGTGGTTGATAAATTGGTTAAAAAGTTGCTATTTTTTCTAAATGAAAAAATATAATTTTTTATTTTATGGTGAGTAGTTCAGATTCTAGATCAATAATACTAAATACGTGTCAAAAACGTAAAACACCCTGTATCTGGAAAATTTTACAATATAGGAGGAAACTGAGTACATATTTGAGACCAGCGTTGGAAGTACATATAAGAATGATCACGGCTTTACCGGATACGAAATTTGTAGACTAGAATTATTTATCCAAACATTTCTGAATATAAGAGTACTGCTATTATTTCGTTCGCAACTGTATGTACATAAGAAATTTTTTTACATTAATAACATAAACTTCCGAGAAAACGAAGCTTTAAGTCGTACGCATGTCGCGTGAGTTACGTTGGAAATGCCCATATAGCTTTTTCTCTAATCAAAAAAAATTTCTATAAACGTCTATTACGTAGTGATGTCTTAAATATTTTCTTTTATTTATTTTCAGGACTATCTGCACGATTGTATGATGAAAATGGAGTCCATTTTTGAGGAGCATAGCCGTAATCTGCAGCCATATATGGTTAGCATGGACCCGCAGCAGCAACATAATCTACACAACCACCATCAACATCATCATCATCAACACCATCCACACTTACAGCATCATCAGCAGATGCTTCACCAACACCACCAATATCCACACTTACAGCATCATCAACATCTTCATCATCTACATGGTCATAGCCATGGTGTTAGTGTTGCTGCAAATACACTTCCAAGCTCAATGCTGCCAGATCTTACACAGACGTGCAAAATGCAGGCGAATCAGCAAAAGGATGTCCAGGATATACAATTCTAAGTCGTATAAAAAGAAAATATATTATTTTCACACGCACACACACACACACATACAAAATGTGCGTATAGTGCTAGTTAAGCTTTCTACTTCTATAATATTTAGAAATATTATTATATACATACAAATATATATATATAAACTTTTTTTTATAAAGGCAAAACAAACAAATCGAAATACATTGAAAACTTTAACATTTAATATTACAAAGAAAATTTGTAAAAACTATGAATTGTTAGATTTTTTCATTGAAAACTTTCATTGAAAGGAAAAAAATTATAAGTACTTTATTTAATATTGTTTCTTTTTTTAGTGTATTTGGTGCTCCTTGAATTATCATTATTATATTGAGTTTATTTAAGTTTGTTCTCTTTGCTAAAAATTGTTAGATTTGAATATTCTATCGAAATTATACATTTTGTTTAATCCTTTTTTTACTTTTGCTCTTTACTCTAACAAAGTGTTTCAAAAAAAGTCATACAAAAACTACCATCTACTAAGTTTATAAGTAACAAAGAAAAAATATTGAAAATATATACAATCGCATGTATAAAAATTACTACAGTAAAATTACTAAAAATTACACACTATGAAATTTATGTAAATTTAAAGGGTAATCTATTTACCTACAAACTATTCAAAATTTAATTTAAACTCTCATGAAAAACACACACACCCACACTTATTCCCCACTTACACATAAACACCATAAAATAGCAATTTATAAAAAAATGCTGTATAAGATTTGAAAAAATAATCTTCCTACAATGTGATGTAAGGCTTTTTTTTACTGTTAACTAAATATTAAAGAAAATATTATATATTCGTATATATTGCATTTATATATGTACTACTTAACATAAAACATACGTACTAAATGTATATTGTTACTAAACTTACAGATGTATATGTATAATTAAATAATTTATAAATTACATACTTAGTTTTCTCACCTACACACTCACACTAATTTTGAATATGTGTCTAAATTTGAAATTTAAAATGTATATTCTTATAAGAAATAAGAAAATAAATAAATTTATATATACATATGTGTGTGGAAAAAAAAACCTGAAAAGCCTTTACAATAAAAACATAAAAAATAGACTGAAAAATTTCATAAAAAACGCTTATTAATGAAATATTAATTTTAAAAACAAACTTTTTTTATATAAAGAAACTAAGAACAAAATTCACACACAAAAAAAAAAAACAGACAAAATTTAGTGCATAAAGCAAGAAAAAGTAGAATCAAAAATACTGCTCAATAGATGACCACCGAAAACAACAAAAAAGTGTGTATCATAATTATGGAAAATACCTGAAAAAACCCAAAAGGAATTCGTAAATATCTGTAAATTCGAATTTAAATAAGCAATTAAAATTGATTACTTTTAATAAAAATACACAGCAATTTCGAGTGCAGTGAAAGCTCCCACAAGTATACATAACATTCGCCATTTATATGGGAGATATTCGCCTATTGAAACAGAGTTTTTGTTCAGAAACATAAAAACAGCTTTTAAGCTAATTAAATTACAATATTAGTTAAAAATTAGTTTTGGGAGGTGTCCGTTTTCTGAAACTAATTTGTGTAAAGAAGTATAAAAAATAACTCGTAGTGGAATTTATTGAAGCTTTATAACCGAACTGACTGCAAACTTTTTGGGCAAATATGGCACATGTGCGATCATGAAAGATGTATTAAAACGTATCCATTAAGGAAACTTTGTATGAACTCTTCGCATAAAGCAAAGATGTACTTAAAAGAGCATCCGCTTATGGGAGCTTTCGTTGTGTATACTTAAAAATCATAGAAAGCTTTTGCATGGCGATTTTCTTCAACGATTGGTATTAATTAATAAATATCAATATTTAAAAATAATAAAATCTTTGGTAATAAACTGAATTTAAACTTTGAGCTAAGCTTTCTGTTAACACCCTAAATTAAAAATTTTTGAAATAAAAAAAATATAAAGCTTCAAAATCTGTTAAATTTTAATATTTTTAAAAATATTATATACATTTTTCAGATATTCGTTTTAAAATTGTCTAAAATGCATGCCTTCCTTTTTAGAGCGACAACCGATTGTTTAAATATGTTTTATATTTTTTCAAAAAAATTTTTTTTTCATTTTACACAAATATTTATTTAATTTTAATTTGCTTACTTCTCATACAGATTTTGTTCAACTTGGTTTTTTTTAATTTCCTTTTTTCTTGATATGTTCACTATTCGGTTATTATTTGAAACTTTATTTTACTCTTAGTTAAGCTTAAAACTAACCTCAGTTTAATTTTTTTCTGCACTTTATTTTCTAGTTTTTAAGCTGATTTTTTAATTTTGTTTTTTACTTTAACTGCGCTGTTACAAACTTAAAACTTAATAAATTCAAATTATTTTTGAACTGTAAAATATGTGTACAAAAACTACCAACAAGCAGAGAGAAAACATAAAAAAAATTACATTTTTTAACATATATGGAACTTGTTATCCTCGCTAAGCAAAGCCATTGCACAGTGGCAACTAATCTAAAAAAAAAAAAATGTAAAAAGCTCTAAAATTTTCTGTTATAAGTTAAGTTTAATGAATTAGTAGCTTTGTTAACTACTAAAAGAGGTGAATTGCACTAAAACATAGATAGAACGAACACGCAAACAGACAGAAACAGCTAACACACACACACACACACACACACACAACAATAACGAGACCAATACATGCACAACGACGACCACGAACACAGGCAATGCAATCCTTGAAGAAAAAAAAAGCTAAGGGGAAGGCATTTAGTTACGCTTGAATAAGAAAATGTATATGAAACGCTAGAAATATTAAACGAAACGAAATGGAACGGAACTCAAGTGAAATAAACTGGGAACGAATGTAGGTTTTTTATAATTTATGTGTTAAAATGATAAAAAAAAATTTTTGAAAATATTTTATATACATATATAGGTACAGTTATAAAAAGTGTTGTACTTGAATTTTTTTTTAAATTTTCTTTTCTTACTCAAAAAAAAAACCTCGCAAATTGTCAGTGACTAAGGAATTTTTCTTATTATAAAATAGGCATTCCTTGAATATAACACAAAGCAATAATGAGCTTTAATAACACAAACTCAACTCAATCACAAAATAAAAAACTCAAATGGAGTGACTTCAAAAATATTTACAACATTTTTGGAGTTTTATATATCACAAAATAAATAAAAAACAAACTCAAATTGAGTGACCTTAAAATTCTTACTCGCATACGTTTATGAAATTAAATATTAGAAAAAAAAAATAATAAAAGTCACTTAAACATAAAGTAAAGTTACAACAACTTGAATCAAATCTAAAATGAACTAAATGAAAAAAGAACTCCAAATTAAGTGACTTGGCTGAAAACTCACTCGCATATTTGGCATTATACATAAGCAAACAAATAGCAGCACACAGTTACTTAAAAAATACTGTAACTTTATAAAGCATAACAACTACTACAGCACACCAAAGAATGAGAATTACCTCATGCTAAAATTGACAACAACTTAAGAACAATAATAATAAAAATTTAATTAAAGTCATTATATTTTTACTTTACTAAACAGCAAATAAGCAAATGAATAAACAAGTTTCAAATCGAGTATAACACATACACACAACCACTCAAACCTTAATAAAAAATGAAGCAGAAAGAAAAGCATTTAAAAATAAACTCCTTAGCAAAATCAATGCAAAACCAATTCAGAACTTAAAATTGGAAAAAAAAAATCAAGCAGAAGATGCAAATAAAAATAATGCAAGAAACAATTTACTAATATTACTTTAAAGCACCATCTAACCTCAGAAAGCTCATGAAATATAATAGTATTGTAAAAAGCACAATCACACACACACTCATACACTCTGTCAAATACGAGATCTTTTAAATAAAACTTCACTCATCTGGCTGTACATGCAGCTCATGCATTTCACTCAAAACACAAAAAAGCTTGTTCTCTGTCAACAAAAAAAGCTCAGTTAAATGTTTAACGTTTTTATATTGTAAGTCATAATATTTTTAAGCTGTGTAAAAAACATTTTAAATAAATATATATACCTATATATTTTTGTACATTTAGACTTACTCCTTATACAGCTGAAATAACTTAAGCTCATTTCATATAAACGCACATACATACGCTTATTTTTTAACTATAAAAAAAATACTAAAATTTCATTTCCTTAAAGTTGAGCTTTATATCTATTTACGATGAATGCTGTAACTGAGTTTGTAGCAGAATTTAAACAACAACATCAAAAACAACAACAACAACAACAATAAATCATACATACCAACGCATGTGAATAATAATAATAATAATTTTATGTCATATCTAGTTGTAGCTTTTAAGTTTGTGTAAAATAAAAATGCTTGAGTAAAAAAGTTGTTATCTACTAAAATAAGCTTTCTTTTATATTATTATTATTTTTATTACTAAAGTTATTTTAATTAATATTTTAGTTATTTTTATTTTAGTTATTATTAAAATCTTTATAAAACATATGTAAACTTGAAAGCTTAATAAAAAACAGTCGTTTCGTTTAAGTTTGTACCATATACTGAAGTCTCTTAAGTTTTTATGTTTCTCTCAATTGACTTCACAGAAACACACACACACACACATTTTGCTGCATTTAATGTTTGTATGGATTCCATTAATGCGTTTCAATATGATAAAAAAAAAATAAAACCAACTTATGTAATATTATTCTAATTATATTAATTATTAATATTATTACTCCTGTAGCATCCTCTTCCTCTTTAAGACCAACCGTACTCTATTCATGTTTTGGTTATTATATCTCTTAATACATACTTTTTTAGTTATTTTTGAATTATATTATATATATATACTATAAAATAAAATATTATTTTTTATAAATAATATATTATTAAATATTAAAAGCAAACACCTTTTAAAAATATAAAAAAGGATTCTTGAAAATAAATGCAAAAAAATGAAAACCAAAAATTATTTCTTGTTTTTCTTCTATTTGTTTAAATTTCAGTTTAAATTTTGGATCAGTGAAGAGCATTTCACTGCTCGCGGGCAAAGCTTTCTCTACCACCATGCGATGGATGGCGCAAACTCAAACTCTGTTCGACTAACGTCTTTGAATTCGCTACTGTTTTCAATTAAGGGAGGTTTTAGGCAAACAATTTTTCGAAAATCGAATTTTTTTATTAATTGATTATTATTGTACACAGACCCACAGATTATTGTTGTTCATAGAAAAAATAAAAATATTTTGTTCGTTCGTTCGCTCGTAGAAAAAAATAAAAATATTTTCTTCGTTCGTAGAAAATAGATGTGCTCGTAAAAAATAGTTGTTCGTTGAAAGTAAATAGTTGTTCGTTCGTTCTTTCGTTTTGGAATTGGTTTGCTATCGGAACAGCAAAACGATTCCGATATCAAATGGTGTTGTGAAATCCGATCGGTTTTACTGTTTTCGAACATAAGCCAATCCGACGTTCGAATCAGCTGTCCAGCTAATTTGTTTTCTGAAGTTTTGTGTTTGATTTCACGAATTGAAAAATTTTGCGCGTAGTTACATAAATTTAATTGTGAAAAGAAAAAAAGTGTATAAAATGAGTTCTGCTGTGATGGCCGTTTTATTTCTGGAGGAGGAAAACAATGAAAAAATAAAGCGCGTTTAAAGAAATCAGCAATGCTCTAGTGCGGCGATGCCCACGAAAATTATTTAAAGAGTGCAAAAGCTACAACAAGCAATAACATTAAAAAATTTTTAAATCTGATGCAATTAGGAATTACCAATAACACGAGTGCTGCCAGAGTCCGCGACAGCGAACTTATATGTACTCTGTAAAAATAATGAATCAAGTAATTCCAAATGTTTAATTTTTTTGCGAGTCAGAATACATTCTGATTGACCTAGCTTCAACCGCGTGGAGGTTTTCAGATATCCTTATTTAATTTTTTGTTTTATAGTTTTTAACTTTTTTGTTTTTTATTTTTTTGTGTACATTTTTTATTATTATAATTTTTTTCATTTTTTTATCTTATAATAATTTTTATTTGTGTTAACCTTAATTTTTTTATATTTATTATTCTCTTACTGTTTTATTATTAACTAAACTGTTATATTATTAAGATTCAAATCTTTTTAATCTTTTATTATCTATGAAAAAATAGGCAAACTCCCAGTTTTCCGCAAATTCTTTTCTTGCCATTTTTCAAGGATATAATAACCCCTATAAAAATCACTTATTCTGATGCAATACAAAGAAGTACCCACCTGCAAATATTCAACAACTGTTTGCTGTTGCTATCCACAATGCGAATGCCAAAAGCTGTGCAAAACATTAGCGATCGATGGTGCCAAAAAACAAAAACAACATGCAAACGCAGAACAGCTTTCGATGGTTCGAAAGAACAAAACAATAGGGGTATTCTCTATATCTAGGATATGCCCGTTGCACGATGCAAGAATAGGAAATATACAACCCGTAAAAATAACCCTGCACACGGTTGCCACCTTTGTGGGAAAAATCCCATTTGTGGTTATTTTTAATTGCCATGGGAAATGGGAATTCCCATGGGATTTTTTAATTGAGTGTGGTTTTTTTTTAATTCACGTGGGATTTTTTTTGTTTTGTAGGATTTTTTTTCTGTTTTGAAGGATTTATTTTTTATTTAAAATATGTATAAATATATACTTAAAAGTGTATATTTTTCATATTTTGTGCATTGTCAAAATTTTAAAAAAACGAGTATCGAACGTCAAACCCTGTCGAAACGTTCGTTGTTCTTCGAATTTTCAGTCGAGCAATAATTGTTAAATAAGAATCAGGTGCGTGCTGAGCAATAATTGTTAAATAAGAATTTTGTGATTGTGTTTTGCTTTTTAAAGACTAAAAACTAATTTGGAAATCTTTTTGTAAACTTTATACAGGTCAAAAGTGGATTAAAACATATTTTTTATTGAATATTATTACTAAAAGACTAATTAATACAAAGACGACGAAATATACTAGTTGTCCTTTTAAATTTTTTTGAATTTTTTTTGTTTCATTTTTGAAAATTTTTTATTTCTGTATAATTTATTGTGGTAATTTTTAATAGAGGAGAGATTTGTTGTGGTTTTTTTTAATACAAATTCGATTTATCGCGTTTCTTTTAAATACAAATGAGATTTATCGTGGTTCTTTTAAATACAAATGGGATTTTTCGTGGTTTTTTTTATTTGCGTGGGATTTTCGTGGTTATTTTGAATGTCCGTGGGATTTTTTGTGGTTTTTTTTAATTGCGATGGGATTTTTTTTTCAATTTTATATTATGGAAATTTTCGTGGTTATTAATTTTACTATTGTGGGAAAAACGTTTTTTTCGTGAGGTGGCAACCGTGACCCTGCACTATTTCCTATGTATGCTACACTGAAACCCATGTATACGGCGATGCTATGAAGAATAGTTTATGAAATGCAACCCTGTGATTGTAATGAGAGAGAAGAGAATGAAAGAGCAGCCAAACAGAAGGTGAAATGAGCGTGAAGTGCAGCTCATTACAAATGTCTTTGAGCTGTTGATTTTACTATGCTACGCTTATACAAAAGGGCGCTCTCGATCCATTGGATATTTTAGTATAGGATTGTTACAAATCGTGCTCTCATGCAGTTATGCTAGACATAGAGAATACCCCTAATAAGATTATATTGCAAACTACATTCGGCGAATTACAACAATCATGAAAATATTGAAGTTGTTGTAAAAGAGTGGAAAGAGTTAGGCGCTGGGCATTGCTGCTCTTGAGCTTCCAGAGTCTGCGTTAGAACAATCTTCGTATTAAATTAAAACGTGGAGAGCCCTCAAACGTGTGTCGATTGAGTCGATTTAATTTCGTTTTGGTATTGTGAAACTTAATCGATGAATCGATCAATCGAGCAATGAAACTTAAAACTTTTGAAACTTGAAACTTTAAAGAATTTTCGTTTGTCGAAGGCTGCAAACTACAAGCTGATGTAAGAAAAACATCAATACCAGTAATTTTATGGCTAACTACTGCTTTAAGATTCCGCGCTCAAGGATCGTAACAACTAAAGGCCAGTTTTTCAGTGCTAGTTTAACTCTGTTTGAAGTTTAAACTAAGTTTAAACCATGAATCTAGTTTTTCAATAAACTTTAATCAAAGTTTAAACTACCAATGTTGGTGAGTTAAGCTCTAGTTAACTTTTTGTTTGACATATGATCGATATGACGTATGAACGATGATATACTTCTGAACGATGAACCAAACTGCGAATTAAATATTTTTCGATCTCCTTCCAGGCCTTGTTTTTTTCTTCACTGCTGGTTCTATCCATCTGCTTGCATTCAATTATATGTTAAAAATCTGCAACCAGCGCCAGCAAGTATTCTACTTCTGTATTAAAGTTGTTACTTCTTTTATTATTTTGTACGCTCATTTTTCATAAAAATACTTTTTCTTATTTAAGCTTTTTTCTATTTTGCTTCCTATTTTATGGCAAATTTCATTGTCAGCTGTTAGAAATTCTCAGTAACTATTTGACGTTTGCAAGTGTTGCCATATTATTTATACCTAATCTGCATATTATTAAACCAGCACTGAAAAACTGATTGCTTAGTTAAGCTCAGATCAATTTTAATCTACGATTAACTAATCCCAAATTAAACAAAGTTTAAACCAGCACTGAAAAACTGGCCCTAAGTGTCGGAAACTATAGTAATATAGGTTGTAGGTTGCATTGACGGCACCCACATTAAAATTGTTGCACCCAAAAAGGAACTTCAACATTTTTACTACAACTGCAAGGGATATTTTAGTATAAATGCAATGATAGTAAGTAAATATGTGATTATAAAAACATGCGGGCTGAATCTTAATTTTTTGCGTTTGTTCTCAGGTTTGCGATTTATCTCGCAAACCTGTTGCCATGAGAATTCGCTATATCAACGCAAGATATCCCGGGGCAACACACAATGCATTGATATTCAATTTGTATGCATTAAATCCAATTTAAAAGATGACTACCACAGGGGTGGTAGAAACACATTATTAGGTATGACATTTTGAAATAAGGACTGCATTTAGATGCTTGGAAAATTATTATAATCTACAGGTGAAGCAGGATATGCCCTGCAGCCTTATTCATTAACTCCATTCCGGAATCCCGAAGAAGGTTCTGTGGAAGCCAATTTAACGAAAAGCATTCCCAAGCAAGAAACATAGTTGAGTTCGGGTGCTTAAAAATAGATAAGGTGTTTGTTAGGCGCTCATGTACTCCACTATGAACCGAAGAAAGGTACTTAAATAGTAAACGTATGCGCAGCTCTGCACAATATTTGTATTTTTTGCAAATTTCAATCTGTGCCCGAAGGAAGGAATGACACTAAACATCTATATAACTATAATGAAAGTCAACACAACATAATTCTTGAAAGAGGAGAAACAAGAAATGAAGAGAGGCCATAGCAATAAGAAATGCAATTGTGCAAAACATGCAGGTTTATAGCCTTATCACCGTCCGCGAATCGAATAGAAAACAACTAAAATTCGCCAAGGTGGTATCACTGTTCGCGAACTTCACAAATGTGATTCGACTTACACGTCAAATATAGACGAATAGAAATATTTGGTGAGTAGCTGGCAAATTAGATATTTGTATAAAAATTTTGTCAAAAAGTAAAATATTTTATAAAAATTTGTATAAAAATTAATTGAAAAGAATTAATTGAAAAAGGTGAGTAACTTGCATTCTTTGTGTTATTTTACTGTTTGTCTTTGATTTTAAACAAATTGTTATATATTTTTAGAATGAAAAAACGAACAGTCGACAGTTCCACAAACTGATGCAGCTTATGGAGCAGAATCCTAGTGTAGCAACTAGACTAGAAAAATTCGGCTCCACAAAACAAAATCAGAAGGAGTCATGGCAGAGCTTTGCAGTAGAGCTAAATTCTCTAGGACCTCCTTTACGTGAAGGAAAGGAATGGCGCAAGGTCAGCTCTTATTTAACACTTTATAGAAAAGTTACCCACAAACTTAAATTTTAGGTTTGGCTGTACTTTAGGCTGAAGACAAAAAAAAAAAATTGTCAGCAATTCGGACGGAAGCAACTGAGATTGGTGGAGGGCCCAACAGACAGCTCAGCCTTTCACCCTTGAAACAGGCCGTCGATGCTCTCCTCAACTTGAGGCATGTTGCGGCCCCCACTGGGTTAAGTTTTGGCAACAGCACAGTCGAGTCGACTCTGCACAACCACTCGACGCGACTGTCTATATCGTAGTCTACACAAAATTTCAGGTTCATCATAATATCCAAAGAGAGATCTGAAGTATTTTAAGAATAAAAAAAAATTTGTGACTGAAATCCAAGCGAACACTTTATTATTTCACTAAAACCTAACAGGGAAGATTAAAATTATCACAGGTGGTCAGGAAATTCCGGTGGATTATATTTGTCTATGACACTGCACCGTAATCTGCATAAAGCTTCCGTTTTAACAATTTTCTCTCCAAAAATAGCTCAACGCAGCTTATTTATTTGAATTTATCTAGACTTAATTAAAATTTGATGCTTGATTTTTGACGTTTCTAAGCGAACATTTATCTGAGGCGAATAAGTAGGTTCGCAAACAGTCATATCACAAAAAAAAATTCGCCAAATGATTCGACTCGAGTGAAGCATTCGATTCGCAGACGGTGATAGGGGCATTAGACTTAAGTTTTTACTGAAAGGTGGCGTGTTATCAATTTTAGAATTTAATTAAGGGCTTACTAAAGTTTTTGCAGAGAAAAAACAATGTTTTTAAAATTTCATTACTGTTTTTTGTAACTAATACTGATAATTTTAAAACAGTGTGTCGTTTCCTCTGTAAAAACTTAAGTGGGCCCTTAATTAAATTCTAAAATTAATAACACATTTTAAAATTAATTAGTTCAGGTAAAAATTAAAATTGTACTTCAAGTTTACAACTTAAATATCATATTTAAAAGTTCATAAGTTCTGGTGAAAATTAAAATTGTACTTATAGTTTAAAGCTTTAATATCACGTTTTAAAATGAATAAGTTCAGGTAAAAATTAATATTGTACTTCAAGTTAAAAACGAAAATTCAGTAATTCTCAATTTAAAATTATTGAAGATATATTTTCTTTTTGCAACTCAATTAGTTGAATTTTTAATTTTAGTTTGTCACTTCGATGTTTTTGCTTATTCAAATTTTCGTCATTAAAAATGAGCAACTTTTCTTTTTCTAATTTAATTTTTTTTTCGGCAAAAATGTATTTTAGAAGGCGATAAGATTTCGTCATTAAATTTGAAATTATAAGATAAGATTTCGTCATTAAATTTTAAATATTTTTAAAGCTTTTTATACCTCTGGTGTCTTTCATTGCTTCAAAATATTTGGCTTGGGAGCCTACCTGTGTTTCTAGCAGAGTTATCCGTAGTAACCTTCCCAACCTAGATCTTACTTACGCACAAAAAGTATAAGATCCCATAACGTTTTAAATATCCCTGACCTTTGCTCTCAAGAAAACAAGTTATTTTATAATAATAATAATAATAAACTGCCCATTTCAGCCCTTGGAAGGACTTTGACCTAGCTTCTATTGATCAATTGTGTTGTGCGTGTTATTAAGTGTTTGATCACAAATGACCGAGAACTGGACCTATGTGTTTTATACCGACTCCGAACGGCTTATGTTCTCAAGAAGCTTTACATGGCAATTTTTACTCTCTTGATGACCGAGGTGATGACCGAACATAAAAATTTTTTCAATTGAAAAAATTTTCTGTCTGAGCTGAAATTGAACCCGGGCTACCGCGGTTTTTTAACTTAGGTGCCACGCACTCTACCCACTTGGCTACGGTCGCCACAAGTTATTTTAACAATTTATATAAAAAGAATATATATAAAAAGAAGTATACGTTTGGTTGAAATCGCATCACTTTAGAACGGCTGGACCGATTTGGATAATTTTTTTTTAAATGTTCGTTTTAGTCCAAGTTAGGTTTTTAAGGAAAGAAAAATTGACCACGCCTACTTTTGCGCCCACTTTTTTTGATTTATCTAAAATCGGAAAACGGCTGGACCGATTTGGATAATTTTTTTTTTCAAATGTTCGTAGTAATCCAATTTAAGTGTTTACTGAAAGAAAAATTGACCACGCCCACTTTTGCGCCCACTGTTTTGATATCTATACATATATATAAAATTAAGTGGCAATACTTCCTGTTCGCATACTCCTCCTAGACGGCTTGCCCGATTTCAATGAAATTTTCAGGGGTGATTGGGGTCTGTGTGGAGGGTGCACATAAGAAATTGCATGTGTGTATCTTTGCACGTTTTGTGCCACACCCCTTTTTGTCGCCCACAAATCAATAAAAATGCTGTATTTAAGACGGTTTTGGTCGTATTAAATTAAAATTTGGTAAATAAGTTCGTATGATAACTATTATTAACTTTGAAAAAAATGGGCGTGGTCACACTTCATCTACGCCACATTTTAAGAAAATATCAAAATACTTCGAAATCATTGGTCCGATTGAGCTCAAATTTTGTAAGTACGCTTTGCTTTGAGTACGAGATGGTTTAAGGGGCAATGCCACACCCCCTTTTACCTCCCACATATAAATAAAAAATTGTTGTTATCGAATAGCTTTAGAGTTATGGGTCGCACAGCTTAGAAATTCGGTATTCGACCACAATTTAGACGTACCGTTTCTGTGATGAAATTTTATGGGAGTGGACAAGGGGGAGGGGCACCTCCCATAAAACCCACATTTGTGATATAGAATAGCTTTGAAGTTATAGGAATTCATCTTTGGAATTCAGTTTTTGACCTCAATTTACACATGCAGTTTCAATGGTTTTATTTTATGGGCGTTGGAGAGGGAGGCGTGACATCTCCCTTACAACCCAAATTTGCGATATCGTATTGCTTTGAAGTTATAGGTTGACAGCGTAAGAATTCGGTATTCGACCTAAATTTATACATGCATTTTCAATACTTACATTTTGTCGTCGTAGGGCAAAGGGGAGTGGCACTTCCCAACCCAACTTTGTGCTATCAAATAGTTTTAGAGTTATAAGTCGTACAACGCCGAAATTCAGTATTCGACCTCAATATACACATGCAGTTTTATTGATTCAATGTATGTTCATTGGTAAGAGGGGCGTGGCACCTCCCATTTAACGTAAATTTGCGATATTGAATATCAGCGTCAGAATTTAGTGTGGAATTTAGTATTGGACCTCAATGTACACATGCAGTTTCATTGATTACATTTTATGAGCGTTGATCAAGGGGGAGTGGCACCTCCCATACAACGAAAATTTGTGATATCGAATAGCTTTGGAGTTCAAGGTCGCACAGCGTCGGAACTCAGTATTCGACCAAAATTTACGCTTGCAGATTTACTGATAAAATTTTTTAGAGTTTGTCGGGGGGCGTGACACCTCCAATTTAACCCAAATTTGCGATATCGAATAGATTTGGAGTTATAGGTAACTCAGCCTCAAAATTCAGTATTCGACCTCAATGTACTCATGCAGTTTCATTGCTAAAATTTTATGGGCGTAGGGAAAAGGAGAGTGGCACCTCCCATACAATAAAAATTTGTGCTATCGAATAGTTTTGGAGTTATATGTCGCACAGTTTTGGAATTCGGTATTCGACCTCCATGTAGACATCCAGTTTAATTAATTACATTCTATTAGCGGTGATGAAGAGGGAGTGGCACTTCCTATACAACCCAAATTTGTTATATCGAATAGCTTTGTGGATATAGATCGCACAGTCTCAGAATTCAGTATTTGACCTCAATTTAGACATGCTGTTTAACTGATAACATTTTATGGGCGTTTGAATAGGGAGAGTGGCAGCAACGCGCCGGGTTTCAGCTAGTTTCCAATATATTCATTTTATAAAAAAGTGTAACAAAGGTTGCTAAAAAGCATCGCGAGAAAACAATAGTAAAATGAATATAATCATAATTTCAAGATGCGAATCAAATTCATGAACAATAATTAACAACATTATCTTAAGATAAATGTTTTGAAATCGTTACCTACCATTTAAGCCTGTAGCTATACAGAAAAAAAATCTTTACATTAAAATTCAAAACTCATATTAGGGTATCATTAGAACATATTTACTAATCTTTCAATAAATCATTTTAAGAATATTAGTTATTTTAAGAAAGAAAATTATTAATATTTTTAAAATAAAACAAAATAACATGAATATAGTTAATGATTTATAAGCAAAGCCATAATACTATACTATAAACAGCAAAAACAAATGTAAACTAAGGGAGAGTCAGCGATCGACTCTGCATTATTGACACACAGTCTCTCCTGGGTACATTGTTGCTGCCTCAAAACAAGTTTCGGCAACTTAAATCAAATTAATCAAAACGATTGATAGAGAGCAAAACGAATGCAAATAAAACATGGCAGAATTAGAGAAGGTATATTCATTTTGGAGAGGGAGACTGCCGCAACTGTCAAAACGAAGTTGACAGCTCATACAAAATCTGAAAACGATGAGAATGCGATAAGAAAGCGAAAATAGGCAAGAATACCAAAATGCTTGAGTTTGACAATTCTGGCTATAAGAAAGTCTGAAATGCATATACCTTTTCTAATTCTGCCATGAAATAAAACTAAACTAAAGCTCTAGTTAATAAAAAAAAGGTGTTTCTGTAGTGATCTACCCACTTTAAAATAAAACTATAGATATATAGGCCCATTATCATAGTCAAAATAAAGTCGACTTTAAATTTAGTGCAAGCATATTTTGACAACATATTGTCAAAAAAACTGTCAAAAATGCTTATACTAAATTAAGAGTCGGCTTTTATTTTGACTATGATAATGGGCTATGATAGATGTTGAATCTATATATTAATACGCAAACACATATTTTTAGCCCCCTTTTTAACGAGTTTTAGACAACATATTTGAATAAAACTTATATCATTTGAAAGCTCTGGTTCATAACAAGTGCACAATATAATTTTTATTCAAATGTTTTGTCATTAAGATAGGTAAAAATTAGAAATTAAAAACACTTTTTTCCCATATAGAAAACAGCAACAAGAAACCAAGCACATTCTAATCACACATTCGCTCTATTGAGAGCAGCGAGAGTGAAAAATATAGAGCTTTGTGGTTGTTGTACTATTTTCTTTTTTCTCTGTTCTCTCCACCATAGATGTGCAGAAACATGACCCGAAATATGAGCGTTGAACGTATATTTTCATTTTAGAAAGGGATTCCAGTCTGGATGAGAAGGCTTGCACAATATAATTGGATTTTAGATTGGTGACCTTTGACCGGAAACATAAACGTGAAAAGAGCGTTTCTTAAATGAATGCTAAAATAAAAGAGATGGAAGAACATGCTGTAAGATTAAATTTTAGACATTGATAAGGTGTGTAAAAATACTTGAGACATTTTTCGCCATCTCATACGGATACCCTACAATAACAATTTTTTTTATGTAACATATGTGAATATAGTATATTGTGATGGTGATATTTTTTACAAATAGTAAGTTATAAAAAATTACAGTTATTTTTATATTTGTAATTCTCAGTACAAAGTATTTTTTTTATAAAAAATTGTTGATTAAAAAAAATAACGGTATACAGCAATTCCATTTTAAACGTACAAGAAAATTATAAATTACCGAATGACCATCTCCGATTTTATGAAATTTTACTTGGAGCATCACTCACTAACAGCCCTATTCTGGTTGTTATTTAAAGTTCACATGCATGGTGAAAATCGATATGCCTATTGAAAGAAGAGATGCGCTGATAAACAGATGCTTCGAGTGCAGCTTGTGACTTTGCAAGCGCTTGAAAAATTTGCCACGGCTACTGAAATTTAAAAATTACTTATTTTTACCACTTAAAATTAGTAAAAAATTCTTCCATTATTCAGTTGAATATATTTAAACTCAATATGGGCATTTCCAGGGTCCCCAACGCGACATTCGCACGGCTTTGAAGTGAAAAAAAGTAAAGATTTCTTAAGAATTTTTTTTCTTGTTTCCATTATTAGATATAGTTTAAGGAGCACTATGTTTAGTGAAAAAGGTATGTTTTGTCAATTTGTTGTTTCCAATATATTACCAACTAGCTGGAACCCGGCGCGTTGCTGCCACGCCCCCGTTGCCAAACTTCCATAAAATGTTATCAGTGAACCTGCATTGGGTTGATCTAAATTTGGGTTGAATGAGAGGTGCCACGCCCCTTTGTTTAACTCCCATAAAATTTGATTAGTGAAACGGCATGTGTAAATCGTGGTAGAATAATGAATTCTTAGGCTATAACTTCAAAGCTATTCGATATCGCAAATCGCATATTTGGGTTGTATGGGAGGTGCCACGCCCCCTTAATGGCGTGTGTAAATTGTGGTAGAATACCGAATTGCGAGGATGTGCGAGCTGTAACTGAAAAGCTATTCGATATCGCAAATTATGGGAGGTTGCCACACCATACGTCCATAAAATGTTATCAGTAAAACGACATGTGCAAATTGTGCTCGAATACCGAGGCTGTGAAGGTCTATAACTCCAAAGCTATTCGATATCGCAAATTCTGGTTGCAAGGGAGGAGCCACGCCCCTTGTACAACGCCCATAAAATGTTATCAGTAAACAGCACGTGTAAATTGTCGTCGAATACTGAATTCCGGGGCTGTGTGAATTATAACGCAAAAGCTATTCAAAATATTAAATGTGGGTTTTAAGGGAGGTGCCACGCTCCCTTTCCCAACGCCCATAAAATTTTATCAGTAAAACGGCACGTGTAAATTGTTGTCGAAAACCCAATTCCATGGCTGTGCGAACTATAACTCAAAAGCTATTCGATATCTCAAATTTGGGTTGTATGGGAGGTGCCACGCCCCCTTGTCCAACACCATAAAATGTTATCAGTTAAACTTAATGTGTAAATTGAGTTCGAATATTAAATTCCGAGCCTGTGCGGTCTGTAACTAAAAAGCTATTCGATATCGCAAATTTGGGTTGTATGAGAGTGCCACGCCCCCTTGTCCAACGCCCATTTTTTCTTTCTGTAAAAAACGTTTGTAGACTATTACAAACATTTTAAAAAAGTTAGCCATATTGGCGCAGGCGTTCTGCGATTTTAGGTATATATAAAAAAGTGGGCGTAAAAGTGGGAGTGGTCAATTTTTCTTCAGTAAAAACTTAAAATGGATTACTACGAACATTTAAAAAATAAATTAGCCAAATCGGTGTAGCCGTTTTCCGATTTTAGATAAATAAAAAAGTGGGCGTGGTCAATTTTTCTTTCCGTAAAAACCTAAGTTGTACTATTACGAACATTTTAAAAAAATATCCAAATCGGTCCAGCCGTTCTCAACTGTTGCAATTACCAACGAACGACATTTGATTTTTATTTATATAGATATCAAAACAGTGGGCGCAAAAGTGGGCGTGGTCAATTTTTCTTTCAGTAAACACTTAAATTGGATTACTACGAACATTTGAAAAAAAAATTATCCAAATCGGTCCAGCCGTTTTCCGATTTAAGATAAATTGAAAAAAGTGGGCGCAAAAGTGGGCGTGGTCAATTTTTCTTTCCGAAAAAACTTAAATTGGATTACTATGAACATTAAAAAAAAATTATCCAAATCGGTCCAGCCGTTTTCCGATTTTAGATAAATCAAAAAAAGTATGCGCAAAGTGGGCGTGGTCAATTTTTCTTTCCGTAAAAACCTAAGTTGGACTATTACGAACATTTTAAAAAAAAAATTATCCAAATCGGTTCAGCCGTTCTCAACTGATGCAATTACCAACGAACGACATTTGATTTTTATTTATATAGATTGCCGTGTTGAGTTTTTATCTCCTGAACAATTTTCGTGATGAAAACGTAAACGTCGATTTTGCTGTGACTTAAATTATCACTGACTATAGCAAATGATTTCGATTTTTCAAACATCCCCGCAACGCAAGTAAAAATCGTAACTTGCCTGTAGTTGAAGTGCGCGCTCTGAACTTAATTTTGGCAGATCAGCCTATAATTTTCTACAAAATCAATTTGCAAGACTAGATCCCCGAGCTAGAACAGTTGTAAAAAAATCTGACATTACCAAATAGTTACTATAAGTAACAAAATTGATAAAGTAGTTAATATCGAATAAAGTTACTTGTTAAATGTGCCTACAATACCAAACGCGACACACTTTGAAAATAAAAATTAAATGTTTAGTGTGATTATTATACGCAGTTATTTTTTTTCACTAATGTCACTAAATTTTGATTTAAATTAAAATTTTCATCCAAATAATTAGAACGATCGCGAAGTACTGATAAAATATGATGTTTTAAGTACCCTATCGCGACATTACAACATGAACAAAAGAAAATGAAAAATTTACCGCTAAGCGAACTTTGTTTGGTATGTTTTAATTTTTTTTGTATTAATTTGTTATTGATACAAAGATTTCATAAGGTGTGTGCATTCATTACATAAATATGTCCACAATAAATACTAAAGAGAAAATGTCATTTAAAGTACCTAAGAACAAGAAAAAATATATGTTAAGTTTTCAGGCGAATTTTCTCATCATAACAACTGAGATAAGCTGCAAATACATTATATTATAAAAATTTTGATATTATTTTAATATAATGTTAGAAAATATCATTGGTTTATTAACATTCTACTTTTTGGTACCGGTTGTCGTTTCTGTGGAAATACCCATATTATATTATAATTTGTATTTTTTTATTATTTTCACAACAATTTTCTATCTAAGCACATACATTTCATTCGTTGTTAAGACTCTTTCTGTTATTGGAACAAAATTGTAAGGAAAAGAGCTTTTAAATTTGCAGCAGAATACAAAACCTTAACAAATTGTTAATATTAACTATTTTGTTAATGTGGTGAGCTTAGGTTAAGCTGCCAGAATAGGGCTGTAAAACTAAAAATTTAATTTGGAGGAAAAAAGTTTGACATAATTTTTGGCGGAGTGCACATAATTGACAAAAATCGACAAAAACGTCGAAAATGAATTTTTACGAAAATTCATATCTCAAACATTTCTAAACCGAGTGTTAAGTTTGAACTATCATTGAAAAGGTAATTAAACAGACTTTATTATAAAAATAATTTTTGTAAATTTTGGTGGTTGGAGGTTTCATCTCTTGTGGTAAGGTAATTGATTTCGAAGTAGGGGTTTGAAGAATACCATATAAAAATTTTAAATAATTTTTCTTAAAGCTGGTGAGCAATATAAAATCAAGGTGGGTACTTAATGGTGGGTAAGAACTTTACTTATGGCTTCATGAGAAGCATTGTCAAAAGTAGAGGTGGGATTCGTGAATACATTTTTGCACACTCACGCACACTCACGAACATGTTGTTGTACATTCACTCACACTCACGTGTGAAAATTTTTTAATTTTTCACAATCACGTGTGATCACGAACCATTTTTGAACATTCACGAAAGCTCACGAAGATATTTTTTCATATTCACTCACATTCACGTGTTCACGAATATTCACAAAAATTCAAGACAAGAAAAAAAAACAGAAAATAGAGAAAATATAAAATTCCAACTGACAAATAATGCTATTGAGAGCAAAACGTGGCAAAATTATCGGAAGTCTGTTATTTAAGTAACTACCTATAACAATTTTAGAGAAATTTTAGAGAAATTGGTAAAACACATATAACTTAAAATCAATTTGTTAGAACAAAAAACATATTTATTTGTATATTATACAAGAAACTGTAATACATATACATATGTAAAGTTTTATGATTTGTATTTTAATACAATATATAAAATTATTATATAATTTTATTTAGAAATAAAAGCATATCTACATTTTCTCCAAGTAGTTTACTTCGTCTTTCTTCCAATATCCTTCCAGATGTAGAAAAAACTCGTTCGCTCGTTGTTGAACTGGTTGGTATACAGAGAATTATTAATGCTATTTTCTTCAATATAGGAAGATCACTTGCTTCTTTCCAAAATTTTAAAATATCGCATTCTGCTTTGATTTGTTTGAGTGAATAATTTTTAATTTCTTGGTCGATATCATTATGTTGACTTGACGTAGTTGGATATACGTCCATATATTCATAAAATGGGTTATTTTTGGAAGTTGATGGTTCATTTTCTATTTCGACAATTGTTTCTTTAGGAATGTCTTGCGCCATGGATTTAATAGTTGCATACACCATATTTTTCTCATCTTCTGTGCAAAACTTCAATTCCTTAAATGGAGGATACAAAAACAACGCAATATAGTGCACGAGTTCCGGTTTTAATCGTTTTTTAATTGCACGTTTTGCACAAAGTTTCAGTTCTTGCATTAATTCGGAGTCGATAATATCTGCTTCACAATGTTTTATCAGTCTTTCATACCATAATAAATACATGTTAATTGTGGGAATAGATTCCATGCTCAAAAATTCAGAGCATTCCGTGAATAGTTGAAGAAATTTTAAAATGGTTGTCAAAAATGAAAAATCTATATTAGATATTCTTTCAAGTTCATCGTTTTCATTCAAAATTGTTTTAATTTCTGTTTTCATTCGTTCAGCACTGTGAAACATGTAATATACAGAGTTCCATCTGGTTTTAACGTGTTGTTTGAGCGAAAAAGTTAATTTCTTATTTGAACCAGAATGTTTACAAATACGCTATTTTCAATTTTGTCCTCAACATGAAAATCTTTTAATATATTTTTGACGAATTCTAATATATGAGCTCCAGTCTTTCGTCCTGCAAATCAAATAACAAATTATTGAAAATTTTCTGTATGAAATTGCATATTTAAATCTTATGCTTACCGATATCGAATTCGCGATTGCCTAAGATTTTTACTTTAAGCTCGCATTGTGTATTAATAAAATGGCATGATAATGTTAAAAAATCCCTTTGATTGTACTCATCAGTCCACATGTCAGTTGTAAATGCCATATTTGCATTGCTTAGGATACTTATCAATTCATCTTTAGTATCATTATATTTTTCATGAAGAATTCTGCTTGTCAACGTTTTGCGAGACACCAGTACATCTGCTACTGGAATATTACCATGCTTCGCTCCAACTGCTATCAAAGCCTGTGCAAGTTCTTTGAATCCCTCACCTTGAAAGAAAAAGTTCAACTAATTAAAGAATAAAATAAAATCGAATACAAAAAACTAATTACCATCAGTGACAGAAAGCGGCCGCAAATCTTTTACAATAAAATTCAATTGCTTCTCACCAATTATGAGTTTGGCTTCCGTGGAGATTTTTGCATTCACCAAAAAAATGGAAACTGATGCTTGAACATGACCTTTTGCAAGACATTTGTGTCTTAACAATCCTCCTGTTCCACTTTTTGGTGAAAATTTTATCAATGCTTTGCATTTATTGCATTTGACAAAACCCACGCTTTCTTCGTCTTTTTGAACTATTTTAAAGTTTTTCCACACTTCACTTGTAGTTCCACTGGGTTGAACAAATGTATATAAATGCTCGTTTTTTTAATATCAATTTCAATGTCCAATTTTTGTTTTTTAATACTCATTTTATAATTTTAATTGTGGTTTATTTATTTTACAACTTTGACAATCAAATGTCAAAATAAACAGGTTGTTTCATGTGACTTTTTTTCGCGCACTACGGGTTACCAGACTAATCATAAAAATAGTGATGCCAAAAAAATCTGAATTAGAGTAAAAAAAATATTTTATTTGTCGTGAATTCTTGTGAACACGTTCACGAACAATATTTTCACACTCACTCACGCTCACGAAGAGGCTGTTGCACATTCACTCACACTCACGTGTGAAAATTTTTAATTTTGCACATTCACATGTGTTTCCACGTGATTCCATCGTGAACACACTGTGTATGTGAATCACGCCCACCTCTAGTCAAAAGCACTTTCTATATCAGGAAAAGGACATAGTGCTGTTTCTTTCATATCTAATAGCGCATTCTTTACTGAAAACATTCTGCATTTTTTCTGATCTCTGCAAGAGTTCTGCATTTTTTCTGTTATTCTCTAAGAAAAAATGTTGACTTAAAAATAAATCGAAAATGTTGACCACAAAAGTATAACAAATGCAGAATTTTCTGACCTGCCAAATTTGACGTTTCTGCATTCTGCTCTCTTGTAATACCAACATAAAAACAAAAGAAAAAATTTTGACTTTAATATTTTGTGCAGTGACATTTATGAGAAGCAATTATGAGAAAAGGTTGCAATTTTAAAAAATTTCTGAATTTGAATCCAATAAATTTTTGGTTAAAGTGCTTAGTTTTAATAAAACTGAGTTGTTGACTGATGAAAATTTGTTAAAAATTCCATGCAGTTGGCACTATGTATAACCTCAATCGTAAATACACCAGAATTCAAAACAACAGTGTAACCAAAAGAAGTCAACAATTGGTATATTCAGGTCAGAATCTAAAAAATTCTGCATTCTGTGAGGTCAGAATTTTTTTTCAGAAAAGAATGCGCTATAAGGTTTCACTATTTTGTCAGTTGAAATAGTGCAGTCTCGGTTGATCTACCTGTGCTATATGCGTGCTGACAGGGGTGTAAAGGAGATGCTATTAGGACACTGGTCCTTACATGGTTATCAATTACTTTTTCTATAGTTTTTAGTAAGAAGGATATTAGCAAGATTGACTTGAAGGATTTTGGGAAAAAAGATCCCTCTTCCCTCCCTCCGGAACGAAGACAACTTTTGCCCGCCTCCATGCAGTTGGAATATAACCCGATACAATACTGCCCCTAGCTATTATCATAAGAGGATTGAGAAGAATGTTTATACCTCTTTGCAGCAGTGCCGGAAAAATTCCATCAATGCCTAATGATTTCATTGGTTAAAAGGTATTCAGCGCATACCTTATCCTCTGCTCTGCACATATTTGCTTTGCTGCATTCCAGCTGATCCTGTTGATTCTGCCTAGTTTTTCTATTAGTCCATGACCTGTATCTGTGGAAACAATGGAACCTGGGAAATGAGTACTAAAGATAAGTTGCATCTTCTTATCCCCATTATCAATAAAATTTCTATCGCTTTTTTCAGACTGGCTGAGGATATACTGCTTCTACCAGCCATAATTTTATATAGTCTTGATGCCTCAGTGGTATGTTCCATTCTATCACAGAATTTCTTAAAGCTGGCCTGCTTCTCCGAATATCTCTTTTTTATATTGAATTAGGATACTTTTCAATATTAGTAGTATTGGAGTAGTTATGGAGTATTCTGACCATTCCCCCGTTTCTCTTTGCCTGATTAATTAATCTACGAATATTTGTTCTTAGTTTAGATAACTTTTTGTTTCATCAAGGAACTTCTTTGGCGCAACAAACTTTACAATTAAAAATTGGTAATTGTCTACAAATTCGTCCATATTTAAATCGAATTTTATTACGATAGCTTTAAAGTTACGGCTTCAATTTTGTCGACGGACAAGCGGACATACTTTTTTTCTTATTTGAACACGAACTCCAACTAAATAAAATCAACAGTTTGAAAAGTCTTCTAGGAGAATTGACATCCATTTTGCGGGTTAAGTACCCCACTGTGCAACGCAAGGATATTCCAAAGAAGTAAACAAGAATTGTGTAAAGTTAAAATATTAAATCAAAAATGTTCGCAAAACTCTGACTTTTCGCAAAACCTTCAATAGTTGTTCAGTGGGAATAGAATTATGTGGCAATCAATCAATTCTTGAGATTTGCTGCCTAGTTTTGCGAAAACAAAATCACAAACAAGAATAGCTAACAAATATGTTAATTTCATGCGTATGCGTATCGTTATTTTATTGGAACACATGTAATGAACAAAGTGTAAATAATTCATGTTTCGATTTTACATTGCAAAAAAGTGGGTTAGTATAAATTTCTATATTGTTGTGAAAATGCGTTGTTTATGTTTATATTTCCGCGCTGTTTTCAATTAACCGCATTTGGGACAAAAACAAAACAAAAAAAGAAAACAAAGAGTTGATATGTATAAAAATAAGCATCAAAGCAAAGGACAGGGTTTCAAGCTGCAACAACAAAAATAACTGGTTTTGAATACCATCTAGTGTTAAACCAAAGACCTTTGATATCTTTTTCATTTCTTAAAATCGATCTTGACTCAGCAGACATTCGCCTCATAAACTCAGATTAAATAATGAGTTTGATTGAATTAAAATCGAAATTCGCATGATTTTTGTTGAGTTTCTGAATTGTAGCTTTGAACTGTAATCAGCAAGTTGTTAAACTGCAAGAGCATCGATTGCGCACTAAATCCGAAATGAAACAATGAAACAACACCGGAAGAGCTAATTTAAAATTTTACGCATGCGCCACTGCGTGATTGCTTGTGGCGGCGGCGAAGGTGAAGGCGATGGCGATATCAAGATATCTACGGCAGCGCAACTTTCGGCAATCGATATATTCCATGATTAAATGCAAAATGATCAGCAGCGATTCCATTTACTGGGACGAGTGTGAATGTTAGAGAAGACGCAAGGAGCTGGTGTGATGGAGACCCAACAGCGTTGATCGAGAGAGTCGATCGAGGTGCTCTGGTTTTTTCCTCTTATGGAAGCAATGACCAAATAATAACACTTTGGCGGCAGAACAGACAGTTCTTTTTCTGATGTTATGCTATCTCACTTGAAAATATCCAAGCATACGTTTTACGTAACTACATACATATGTCAGCCTTGGGCATTCGACCTGCTCGTCGGTATTTTTTGTGGTTTTGGCGTCGCGTCACTCATTTGTGGCTTCTTTCTCGGTTAACTTTAAAGCAGCACAGCAGACAACGGGCCATGCATAACTTAAGTATCGCCAAGGATGTCGAATTTATCGATATAAAGTGAGGTATTGAATGGTATTTCAGCGAAACTCAATGAAATTTCGTCCTGCCACCACTGAACGGGTACTTCGACGGCTGTTTCGCACCTTCATTTATGGTGGCAGCTATTTCAGTGCAATTACATCGAATTGAGCAATGAAAGATGATTTTTCAATTTCATGCTAAATTTAAATATCAATCGGTGAAAACAGAAATTTTTATTGTTTCTGTAAAATGTACGAAACAAAAAAGAAGAACTAAAACAGTGTTTTTGCATTCAGGAATTTTTTCGTTGCGCTGTGTTTCGTTGAGCGTGGAACGTGATCCACATTCGTATCCAATTTCATGGACATGCATACATATAATTTTTAGACGCACCAGTAATCAGAGCACTGCAACGAGCCACCGTGATTAGCAGGCAGGCAAGAAAACACAAGAAGTATCTTGATGTCCAAAAATATATCTAAAAAGCAAAAAAAAAAGAATAAAATAAAAAGCAGCAAAAAAACCAAATTAATACCAAACAGGATCCCCGCATTGTAAAATTCCATAACAATAACAACAACACCAATAGCAACTAATGCCTTGGAATAACAAGCAACAAGCACAGAGTGCAAAAAAAGAGCGATTCAAAAACTACCTATATATTATATATATTGTTTAAATTCTGCACAAAAGTAAGAAATAACAAGATAAGGATACAAAAAAACAAACAAATTTAAAACAACAACTCCAACAGCAGCGCTCATAAAAATCTCCACTTTTAAACGTAATCCACTTCATTCATAACCGTTGAATGATTCCAGGAATTTCTTGAATTTCTATCTTGTTGCTGTTGCTGCTGCCCTTTCTTTTGTTGTCTTGCCAGCTACCACTTAAGTTCACCTCATCATAGTCCCTCCCCCCCTCCCCCACATTTACCTCTCTCATGATCTGTTCAACACCAACCGAATCCCAATTCCCAACCAGCACAGCATGCAAATTACGAACATTCGAATTTTTGTTTTGAGGCTAAAGTTACGAAAATTTTTCTTCTTTGATGTCCTGCGCCAGAGCTTTAGACGACTAACTTATTTCGATCACCTAAGAAGAGCAATCATTAAGCTTGCTTTCAGCCCAATAAGCCGTGAGAGACGCCGCGCCGTGCTGTGATGTGCTGTGTTCGGCTGTGTAGTGTCTCAGGTAAGGAAGCCAAGGAAGCTAAAGAATACAAAATATTTTTTTTAATAATTGGCCAATATAACCCGTGCAGGACTTAAGGCTGAATTCCTTCTAATCACTTTTTTGTATGTTATTTTAAAAATTTGTTCAGAAAAAACAATTTTACACTGAGTTTTTTTACACTTACTTATATTAAACAAGCTTTATTTACATCTTGACTGTTATGGTAATTTCTTGACACCCGAACTTGGATAATTTGACAACTTTAAGTGAACATTTAATATCCTATGTATTTTGACCCTCTCTGAGAGATGCTGATAATAGAGAATAAGTTATTACGAATAAGAGATACATATGCGATACTAGAAAGAGAAAAATTTCAGAAATGAAATAGTTTTAGTAGCTAATTTAAGCAGTATCTATCCTCCTAATGTTTCTGTGTCGATAAGCAATAGTCGCTTAAGTCGACTTAAAACCGAATTGTGTTATTGTAGCTGTTGAGTTATTTAGCTGTGTTGAACGCATACAGCACTAAACACTCACGAAATCTAGATCTTCTAGCATGATCTTAGTCAAAGTTATGACACAAAAACCAAAGACCCTTCTATATAACCCTTCGCCACGATTGAAAACTTTGAAGCAAGATTTCTCGAAACTTTGAAATCAGACTTAAGCTGTTATTGCTTATCGACACAGATTCGTCTTTCAAAGCACATGGCTCAAATTTAAAAAAAAACACCACAATGTTAAGTGGGTCCATGGCACAATTACTGACAAGGTAGTAGTGTAGACTGGCTTTTTTCTCACGAGCGGCGATGGGTAATTGTCAAAATTAGCTGTTCATGCAATTAATCACAGAAATGTGGAAAAATAAGCAACGACTTAAACACAGCTGGTCAATCAGAGTAAACTAAAAACATTCCAATAAACTTCGCGAACAAATTTAATGAATCAAAGAAAAGTTAAAAATAAGCACATAGCTAGTCAACAGCAGCAAACTACAACTCCTATAGCTGTTTTTGACAACTACCAATCGCCAAAAAACTGTCACGGCTACCTTGTCAAATAATCAAGAATGATAGAATAAGAGATTACGCTTTGCGCAGGTCCGTTACTTCTGCTAATCGAGTTTGACAATCATCCGTTCAGTTTACTACGTCACAATATTTTACTTCTTTGAGCAACGTACTGCGATCAGTTGTGTTTTATTTAATTGTAAAAAAAAAAATTGTAAAAGTATATTTGCAGGTTTTTAACTTAAAATTTAAAGAATGAAGTGTGCAGCTGCTAATTGTGGTACCAATAGCAAACAAATATTTTTCAGAAACTTGATGTTTGCAATAAATACAAAAATTAAACCAAGAAATTGTAGAAAATGCACACAAACGAAAACAAAAATACAAAAATATATTAACTGAACAGAATTTGTTTCATTATTTAAAAACTTGGAACTATCATTTATTTGTCCTTTCAATTCACAGGTAAATTAATGGAAATAATATATTTGGGAATGTTTAAACTACATCAATCAAAGTCGTAATGAACATTTTTATCAAATCCAAGTCGAAAAATAATGCTCACTGGAGTTGGTTTCTCAGACAAATTTTTTTTGACTAAGCTGCTTACTGGCTGTAATAAAATAATAGTAAAAATAATGTTTGCAAATGAGTACTTAATAAATTTACCTTCTTCTCGTTCCAATAAATTGCTTCTTAATTCTTTTATTTTAATTATATAAACTAAAATGTATGCAATTTTCATTTCTGTGTAGAAATCGTATGCAAAGTGAACGCTCTCCAAAACAGCATTGATATTATGACGTACATGCGCAGAACTACTCTTTTATTGTACTAATTTTCTTGTCTTCGGCGCAATCTTTGTATTCTATCATTCTTGTCAAATAATCACATTAACTATAATTATGTGTGGGTCAACATATCTCGAAAAGGATAGAGTTTGTAAAAAACATCGTTTCTCTTTTGCTGTTAGTTTTTTAATGAAAAAAGATACAGTTGCGAAAGTATCGTAAGTGTAGACGTAGAACTCCTTTTAATTCATTAACTAGCTGAAATAACCGGCGCCGCACAGTGGGGTATGGGCTTTTAGGCTTATAATTAAAATATGTTTTTTTAAGGTACCTACTTTTGTATACTGGTTTAAAGAAAATAAAATATAGCGTCACTAACAACAAACATTATTGACCTGACACTTCTAGCTGAAAAGTTATACACGGTTAACCGCTTTAAACTACCTTTTTTGCATTCGGTCGCTCGCAGTGGAGAATTCGATTTTTTTTTGTATAATGATGCAGCATTAATCTCTAAAAAAATGATGAAGCATAAATATGATATTTTAAAACTTGTTTTCAAGAAAATCAACCCAGTTCTTTTGGAGTTAATGGCGGCATTTAACATAAAAAATAGATATGCGATATCCCTACTTGAAAGAGGAAAATTTCATGCGTAATTTTTGTTATAAATTGGAATTATTCCTTCTGAGTATAGGTCTTTCGAAGCATTTGGCCCAAATTTAAAAAAGTTTTTTGTGGGCCGTTTTTTGATAGAAGCTTCAAGTTCAGGTAATTGTGGTTCTTATTGCATAGCAACTTTTTGGGACAAATTGGGCCATATCCGCGCAATAGATTTAAGCGCCATTTAGAAAATTTTGCATTAGAAGGTTTTTTATAATTATCTCCTTTGTATTAAATGGTATTTTTGTGAAATTCAGTATACAAGCATTAATTTATCCAAGATATGTGATGCAACAACTGTTATATACCTACTTTTATCATAACGGCTGTTTGTGGCGCTTAAGCTTTTTTGCTACCATACTGGCACGATTCTGTACCAGAGAACTGCACAAGCCTACTTGAAGTTCAAGCCTTTTCAAGTACTTGAATTCAAGTATGTATTCAAACTTGAAAAAGCAAGCTTTAGCCAGCTTGCAAAAATAACAAACAGATACAAGTAATATTCATGCTTGCTCGTTGGCTTGGCTTGTTTAGACTTAAGCCTGGTTTTCACTAAGTCAATTTCAATGACAACAATCACTGATGTCAGTAGGCATCTTGACCATATGATGTCAAATGCGTTTTCATTGAAACCCAAAAACTGACATAAAATTGAATGTCAAAGACTGACGTTGAATTTATGTGTCAATTGATTGCCATACTGTTTTCACTTTCGATGTTATTTGTGAAATACCATCGGTTTGTTCAGTTGTGATTTTTTTCATCAACAGCTGATGTTTTATATTTGAGATTGTTAGAAAATGTTTCTTTTTGGTGAAATTTATAAAATACTGTTAATTTTATTAGATTAATAGCAAAAGTGCACTTAAACATAGATTATCACAGTGGCCGGTGTTGGTTCAAAAGGCAAAGCGACCGCAACAACGTGAATCCCGAAAATGCGTCTTGCAACAAATCCCTTGGAAGCAACACCGGCCACCGGCGATAATCCCTGTTTAAGTGCACTTTTCCTTTTAAACCAATTAAAATAACAATATTTAAAAAACTTTGCCAGCAGTGAAAAAAAAAAAATGAAAACAAAATTTTTTTGTAGACAACAACTGACACAAAATCCCAATATGTTGGCATTTCGATTTTTTTTTTGTCATACAACGATATTTTGATTGACAAGTAAAATTCTATCTGTTCTCACTTGTTTGTGATTTTATATGACAATCAGTGGTCATATATGACAACAAATGTAAATGACAATACGTTTCCACTAGATTGACCACATTTGTCATTGAAAACTGACCTAGTGAAAACCAGGCTTTACTTTGTTGGCCAGAAACTTGAAAAGCTTGAGACGATCGGCAAAAGCTTGTAAGCTCGCAAGTATCCAATTAATTGAATTTAAAGCAAGTATCAAAAAAATTCAATGAGCTTGTGTAGAGAGAGCTTAAGCGTAATAGGACTTTTAAGGATTCTGTTGACTTCGTGGTTGAAAGTTTTCAGTGTAGATGATTTCGAATCTGATGTCAAAATTTAAAATTTAAGATAGCGGATAGAGTTGCCACCTAGATTTTTTGTATTTTTGCGAAGTCTTGTAGTTTTAAAATTATGACAACGGATTTGATTTCGGATTTAATTTCACAGTTTAAAAATTTAAGATGGAGGCTAGGGTCGCCACCTAAATTTTTACCACAGTATTGCCACCTTATATGTATATTTAAGAGCTTTCAACATCATTTAACAGTGTTAGGGAGTCACTGATTTTGAATCTGAAGTCAGAATTTTAAAATTCAAGACAATGAATAGAGTTGCCACCTTAGTTTTTATATTTTTATGAATTCGGGGCTTATAAAATTACATTTGTTGAATTTTAAATTTCCGGCGTATCGATTTACAAGAGTGATCAGTTTCAATCCTAAAAGATCAAGATTGTTTTCATTATCACACTCCATTGAAATTAAATTAATAAATAACTAAAATATTTGATAACACTTCGATGCACACAGATCGCCTCAACATCACAAAATAGTAGGCAGTAGGAAAGTAGTAAAAAATGCTTGCAATGGCCATCAGTCAGAAAAATCACGAGTAAGCGGTAATTCAGTCAAATGTCTCAGGGAGAGTTAAAGAGAGCAAAAAACGCGATATGCTTCAGTCAATTTCACTGACATGTAAATTGCCCCATTCTTGTCTTCGCTTATAAAAAACGCTTAAAATACGTGAAGTCTCTCAAGGATGTTTTACAAGGCAACAACAATAAAAACAACAACTCTGTATAGCAATCACACAGTAGAAGGCGCTACTCTTTCCAACTTCTGTAGGCTTGAGTAATTCAGCTGTGACCAATCTAATGTTTAAGTTTTATATAATTTGACACTTGTTCAAATAAACTCTTCGAAATCATATGACATTAAAGCAGAAGATTTTATTTTATATCAAGCGTAACAACAGCTCCAATAACGTAAAATATCGCTGCTGGAGCGTTTTTAGGACTCTCTGAGTGAGAACACACTGAAATAGCGTGAAAAACAGAGAAAATATACATATTTTAGGACTCTATAAAACACTCTGAAATAGAGCTAAAATTAGAGAGAATATACATATTTTGGAAAAAATGCTGAGTTTTAGACAGAATTGAAAAAACCCGCTGCATAGCGTAATCTTTTTACAAAATCGCCAATAAATGTCGTGAAATTTCACAACATTTATTGTGGTGATTTTCCAATCGGTTTTTAGATTATATATTGTGTTAATAAAAATATATATGTGATAAAAAAAATTAATTTAAAATAAATGTCTTATGTAGGTACTTTTATCATAAATTTAAATTTATTCCACACTCTAACAAAAATTCATAATAATTAACTACAATAACTGCTGGCATTTTTGTTAATAAATTATTAATATTATTATTTATTTGACAACAGAGTTGTTGCATTAGAAGCACAAATCCAACTGATGAAAATTATGTATCTGTTAAAAAATCCGCTAAAACCATTACTCTGGAGCGTTTTTAGGACTCTCTGAGCGAGAACACGCTGAAATAACGTAAAAGTTGAAAGAAAATACATATTTTAAAACTCTCTGAGCGAAAACACGCTGAAATGGCGTGAAAAGTAGAGAAAGTATACATATTTTGGAAAAAAAAAACGCAGAATTTTAGACAGAATTGAAAAAACTCGCTGCATAGTGTAATGTTTTCACAAAATCGCCAATAAATGTCGTAAAATTTCACAACATTTATTGTAGTGATTTTACAATCAGTTTTTAGAGTGCATATTATCTTCCTGGTCCGCTTCAGCTAATGAATCTGTCGCAATCTTATAGTTCGGTAAAATAATGTAGTTATTTATAATGAAACTTTGGAGGAATTGTATTTTTTTCGCAAAGAGTTTTTAAATCTTTGTATCTATTTAAAAGATGAAATTTGTAAAAATCTTTTATATTGAAGAAAAGGTCTGTTTCCCTCCAGAAATGCTTAGAAATGTGCGTTAATTGCTAACCGATCGCTTCCGGAGAACGTCTTGCTGCATTAGTTTCCGCATTTTTTATTTTTGCCCGGACTTGGCTCCACTGAAGTAGAACGCGGCTTATCTTTTTGCAGCCTTTTAGGCAAAGATTTTTGCTTTTTTTCGATTTTTTTTCTACACATATTTCTTCTTTTGCTCTCTGATTGTTCGCATATATAAGATTCCAATGGAAAACGTATTTGAAGATCAATGGCATGCACAGAAAAACTATCGGACTGGCTTTCACTATATAGCACAAATTAATTTTGAGTAAAAAACTAAAACAAACATTTTGTATAACACCAAAGAATACAAAACAATATCTTAAATAAAGTATTTATCATAAATATATAGAAAAGTATACCTCTGGTTACTGCAACGTCATAATGAATCACAATTAATGAAGGCGAATTTGAGCTTAAGCACCACTTCGCGGTGACGAAAAATATAAACAAACTAGAAATGTGCACTTCAGCTTAAATTGTTTTTGCTCTTAATTTCCAACGGTTCCTAGTACAGTCACAATCTTTTGAGAGAGGATGCATACGATTATAATTTATCGATTTTCATCAAAAAAGGAAAATCAAAAAGTATGGCGTTTAAGCTTTTTGTGCGGATGTTGCTCGAAATGTTTAAGGAAATTTTTTATGGAGCTAAAGTCTTGCCTTTTGTTCAATTTTGTCATCTAATTATGATTTTCTTCAAATATAGACTGTCTATAATAGTTGTTTAAAATTTGGTTGTGCCATCTTGTGCGTTTTCAGAATTATTAAACTTTTTGTAAGAAAACTCCAGTCACAATAATCAAAATAATTAAGTGCAACCACCAATAATGTAATGATGCAATTTTGTGTTTACAATGCAATGCTTTTTTTATTTTATTTTGCTATTCTTCTTAAGCTGACGATGTTCGTGTGCAATAGGCTATACAACAGACATAAATATATTATATATTATTTTAAATCTTCATTGTTTAAATAAAACTCTTGTAATATTAGCTACTTTCGAATATTCTGTCCTAATTGATATTGATCTATTCTCTTACCGTATGAAATACATATTATTTTTAATATTAAAAAATAATATACTTATATAAAATTAAAAAAAAAACATATTTAATGGTGCATGCATTATTTGTCCTTAATATGAAACCTTGCCTTAAAATCATTGTTTTACTTGCTTGTGTTTTATTTGACATTAGTTTGTTTTAGCGCAAGTACAAGTGAAGTGTAAGAAGAAGATAATTTTGTTAAATTGTTATTCGAGTATTTCACTGCAATTCGTCTTATATGAACATTAAATGACCTGTCTTTTTTAGTAACTGATTTAAACACTTTGTTTATATCTCGCCAAAACTTATATGATATATTGTATATACAAAATTGTTGGCATACTAAATTCAGCGATAGAATTCAATATTTGAGAGATGAAATGAAGCGTCGAATTCGTCCTACACTCAGAAAAAAGTTTCTTTGAATATGAGAGAAAAGACATCAAATTTTGAGAAAAATGGTACTGACTTTGCTCCAGAGATTGCTTTTCTCTAAATGTGATCCCAAAAATTCCCTAAAAATGCTAAAAAGCTTCCATGAAAAATATAAATATTTTCTCACCAATAAAAACACCTTCTCTTTAACAGAAAAATATTTTTTTCTTACAGGTTCAACCGTTTTCTTTATTGTATCAATTTTTCCCGAATACACAGAAATATTTATTTAATTTTAATAAATTCAAATTAAATTGCGTTTAAAGTTTCTCACAAAAAAACAACACTTTCTTCAAAAGAGAGATATATTTTCTTAATATTAGTACAACAAATTACGTAAATTTTTCTCTAAAACAGAAAGTACATCTGCAATTACGATTAAAAATTTATTTTGCGATATATATGTTTTAACTCAGTTTTACGCAAAGTAAATGTATTAATATGTTATTGTGATTCGGTTGTAAAATATAAGTTGAAAATATGTTAAAAGGTAAAGGTAGAATTATAGTTGTGGCATTATTTTTCGGGACCCCTTATAAATATTCCAGAAATTTCTTCTAAAAAACCATTTTATAAATGCATCCAAAGAACCAGTGATAGTAAACAACATCGCTTTGTGTAGCTGTGTTAAACAAAAAACTCCTTTTGAAGGAACAATCGTCATAATATGCAGAATACAACACTTACTTTTCACAACATCAACCCTCCCTCCTTTTCACGGTTTCTATGTTTTTTCGTACCTAATTCAATATAAGAAAAATATATCGTTTTTAGAGAAGAAGACTTTTTATTTTTGAGAAAGGATTTGTTTTTATTGAAGAAAATAATTCGCATAGTGAATTGCTTATCTACAATAGAGAAAATTTTTCATTTCCCATAAATTTTTCTCTTAAATTAAGCATTTTTTAGTGCGAGAAAAATACTTATCATTATTAGAGACATGAAATATTTTCATTTCCCACTAGGGAAGAAATATTTCTTCGAATATGTGAATATTTATTCTAATTGAAAAAAATTTTATTTGAAATAGAGAAAATTGCTATAATCGAAAATAGAGAAATTTTTTAATCCAAAAATATAGGTGTTTTTTTCTGAGTGTACGGAAGGATATATGAAATATTTTTCTAAAATAATATTAATCAGTTTATTTACTCATTTAAGTTGCGTTGGCCTAGATCACATAGAACTGACGAAAGATTTCGTAATTGAAATTGCGATTGATTGGCTACATTGAAATCATTCTCTATTTCTAACTCTAATACACTCGGGCGAAAGGAACTGACCTTTGAAGATTCATGTGAGACCACCAAAAGAGCGAAATATAAAGAATTTAGAGACTCAACTCCATCATTAATTCGGGATGATCTCTTAAAAATCTTAACTAAATTTAAATATACTTTTTATTAAAATTACGAAAGGAAAATATTGTATAAAAATGATGCAGCACTAATATGATATTATAAACCTTTTATCATAAAAATCAGCCCAGCACTTTTGGAGTTAAATCAGCCTCGTATCTAGGGTACAGCGGGAGCATGCCAAGCATGCTCAAATATTCTGTGCGCATGCTCTGATCGATTAAAAAATTTCCTTGTATAAATCTTGAATACCAAGGTACATTAAGTCGTGTTGCGAAAAAAAGTTGTTCGGGTCGGTTCCTCAAAATTGTCCATGGTTTATGTTATGATGATTCCCCAAATATTTCGACTCTAGCGATAGCCATCCGTGACCTGGCATGGTTTGAAACAACCTCTAAAAATCGAGTTTTTTGTAAAAACATTAGCTGGTCTGGTTGTTTAAACTAACAAACTGTCAGATAGAAGAGTAAAAAAAAGTTCTTTCATTCTGCATCATCAAAAATTTTTAATTTTTACATTCGGATTAAAAATAATGCTGTTTTTCGTGAATTATTTCGAATTTATTTTTAAGTTATTTTCATTTAATCTTAACAACCTTGAATATTCCTAATGCAATCGTTGGTAAGATTTTGAGTGCTTACATTGATTCCTTGTCAGAACTACTTAAATTGATATATATTAAAACTGAAATATTAATTATAAAATAAACACCTACTGAAAAATATTTAAAAAAAATTGTTTAGCTATTTGAATTTTGAAAGTTTTTGCTTGGAAATAAAATAACAAAATATCAAAAGTGTGCATGAAAACAGGCATCCTTATTTTTAATCCAATTGCAAAAATTTAACTTTTTTTTTACACAGATTTTTAAAAGATTTTTTTAACTATTATTTCTGACCGTTTGTTTTTTTTTTAACTGAATGTTATTGGAAAAAAATTGTCAATTTCATTACAGGCATTGTAATTGGTAATTGAAAATCTCAATTCCTTGGAATGGAATTAAAAAATATGGTCAATTCCATTACAGGAATTGGTAATTGAACCCTTCAATTCCTCATAAATTGAATTGGAAAAAATTGTCCATTCTATTACAGGAATTGTAATTTCAATATGATTTCAATTACTTTTTTATTAACTCAAAACTTCTGTAATAAGTATTAGAAAACTTTATATGATTCCCACTGTTAGTCGGTTAATGAAATATTTACAAATATATGTATCATCGAAGATACCAATTTTTTAGTGTAATACCACATTTTGAGTTGGAACAAAATAACTACATAGCTGCTACGCTACCTAGTTTAATTCCACCGAGGCTGAAGACTATTGTTTTGGGCCTAGTTTTTAAGTTAATTCACTAATTTTATTTTGTAAATAAAGTAAATAAAAGCTGACTTTTTGCACCCCTGTACAATATTTCATTTATCTACAAACAAAGCGATGTTTTCCAATTCTATTCCTAAGGAATTGAGGCGTTCAAATACCAAGTACAAGTTCCGTAATGGAAATAACCATTTTTTTAATTCCATTCCTGAGGAATTGAAGTGGTCAGGTACACATTACAATTCCTATAATGGAATTTAAAATTTTTCCCAATTCCCTTCCGAGGAATTACCAATTTCAGTTGAAAAACCTCATAATATATTGTAGTTTAATTGGGTAATCAAGTAATTAGGTAGCAAATAATTATGTAATTTTGTGACTTAAAATGAATTTAATTATTTTCTTTCCTTGCCTCAATCCTTTTTTTAATTATCCTTAGCCAATGCCTTTCATTTTTATTAAAACAGCAAAGTTAGCGAAACATTTACTAAATATTTACGAAAAATGAAAACGTTATATGTGAAACAGTGCAGACAATTTGATCATCATGGTTAATGAATTTATGTACTAATTGGTTAAATTAATTAATTAATAATTAAAATAATTTAATAGTTTCTTTAAGAAATAATAAATTTTTCGTTTGCTAAATAACGCCTTAAAAAATCAAAACAACTAAAATTAAAAAATAACAATAAAATAAAAAACTTAAATAAAATCAAAATGTTTTTTAAGATAATATTATAAAATATTATTTTTAAATAAGTTTTAAGATTTTGGTTACGGTAGTCTTTTCTGTGGAATGCCTCATAAGCGACTTTAAGGTAATTTATACGGTGTTCAAATAAGTAAAAAGTTATATTTCGAATGTGGTTTTGTATATTATTCCTTTGATGTTAGAAGGTAGAGAGTTCCAGAGTCAGAGTTAAAAATAACAGCGTCAAAAGTCTTCGAAAGGTCTAAAAGTGTTAAAAATTAAAAGTTTGATTCGTCCATAGCTTTTCTTCTATCGATAAAAGATCGGTAGAACAGCTTCTTTTGGCACTAAAGCCTGATTGGTGAGATCTTAGAAGATTTTGGCTCATGGACATGGGCTCTGGATTTTTCAAGGACTTTGAAAAAGAAGGGTATCATCACAATGAATATGTTTGGGTAGGACTGGGCTTTTTGGATACTGGTATTATCTTTATGTTTTTCTATTTCTTGGGAAGAGTTGAAGAAGCTACTTTGGAGGTGAAAATATACGTAATGTACGAAAATATAAATGGTAATATTAATTTTACAAATATTAGACTTACTTCGTTAATTCCTGTGGCACTCGACGTACTGAATCTTTATGGAATTGACAACTTTTATGGAATTGACAACTTTCTCCAATTCCATTTCTGAGGAATTGAGATGTCCAAATACCAATTACAATTCCTGTTATGCAATTAACAAGTTTTTCCAATTCCATTTCTGAGGAATTGAGATGTACAATTACCAATTCCTAATTCCAAGAAATTGGAATTGAGTTGGAATTAAATTAAAAAGGAATCATTACAACCCAGCTATGCTAAGGATAGCTTAGAACTGAGAAAAACATCGTAATAATATACGTGAAGATTTGATTGTATTTATATTATATATAATATTTAAATTAAATAGAAACAAGTAAAATGAATGAACAATTTAGATTTTCGGTAACTGTGTATAAAATAATAGCCAAGCTAACTTTTACGGCTCAAAAATCAGTAAATATACTATTAGGGTATTCTTAAGGTGTGCTATCATGTCATAATGTCATATTGTCCCAAGATTTTACACTAGTTTAAACATTTTATTGTTATCTTCCATATAAAAAAGTACAAATATATTACAACTCTGAGAGCTATGTTTATTGAAGTGTGGTAATCAAACAGCTGTTTCTTATTTGCATTTACTTATCTTGTAAATTTTAGTTGTAAAATTTTAGGACAATATGACATGATAGCACACCTTTTAAATACCCTATATATATATTAGTAGATTTTTATCATATAAAAATGAAATTTAGTTATTTGGTTCAAATACTTACAGAAGGCAAAAAATATACTGTACTAAAAAATGGGCGTGATCGAATTATAGCAATATACCCTTTATATGCTGTGGTTTTCCACATTGAGCATTGGAAATGTTAGAAAAAAAATCTGGATTTTCGTATGAACCTACCTTTTGTGGTTCTAAAAAAAAAAACTCCCAAAAGATCCCATGCCAAGTCGCGATCGATGTAACGAAAAACTTTTTTCAAAAAATCACAAAGTGGCGTTAATGAAAAAACCCTTGTGAGTATTCTAAGTAGAAGATGCTCTGGATTAAAAGTTGTGCACTTTAATGCACGCAGCTTAAATGTCAGCAAATTGGATTATGTAAATTATGTCTTTCAAGAATCGTCTGTCGATATTATTTGTGTATCTGAAACTTGGTTTTGTAATGATGTGTCTGATTCTGTGTATAGTATTGAGAACTTTACTGTCTTTAGATATGATAGGCCTGATAGAAAGGGCGGTGGGGTTGCAATCTATTGTCGCAAAAATCTAAAAGCTCAACTTATTAAAAAATCTGTTAAGTGCAGTGTAGAGTTTATTAATATATGTGTTTATGACAATTGCACCAAATTGTTCGTTTCGTGTGTCTACAACCCTAATAAATACAATAGCTTAGAACCATACTTTAGTGAAGTGTCTGACGTGTCAATCGGCTATAACTACTTTGTTATATGTGGTGATTTTAATGTTAATTTACTGTGCAATGATAACCTCACCAAAAATTTGTGTGAAAATATATCGTCCGTTGGTCTGTCCGTTGTTAATAGTGAAATGCCCACCAGGTTTTCTTTAAGTGATAATCCCAGTCTTTTAGATTATTTCATTGTTTCAGATATATAATCTGTTTTGCTGTTTGACAAAATTTATTTTTTGTCAGATCACGATTTAATTTTTTGTACTTTAAATGTTAATTTTGTGCGCACTGTGTCTCCAAGTGCGTACTTGTATCATGACTTTAAAAATATAAATCGTTTTGCTCTTTTACAAGATCTACTTACAGTTCAATGGAATGAAGTTTGGAACAGTGAAACTGTTGATGAAAAGTTACTTTTTTTCTCACTTATTATTAATAGGTTATTTTCCAATCATGTCCCTCTCGTAGTGTCACCATAAAAAATGCTTCCTGCCCTTGGTTCCATAACCGAGTTCATAACGCTATAAACAAGCGAAATAAACTACACAGTTTGTGGAAAAAATACCCCACAGTTGAAAATTGGGAAAATTACCGATTAGCTAGAAACGAATCAACACGTATCTTAAGACACTCAAAAAAATTGTATTTCTTCTCCAAACTTAAAACATCTCTTTCTTCAAAAGATTTGTGGAACAATGTCAAAAATCTTGGTATTTGTAGCAAAACAAAATCTGAATGTCGTATTGACCCTGATCTTCTTAATAATTTTTTCTTGTCTGGCACGCAGAACTCCGCTTATATAAATTTTTCAAATCCAACATAATATGTTGAACAAACGTTTGAGTTTTCTGCAGTAAGTGAAAGCGATGTAAGAAAATGCGTTCAAAAAATTAAATCAAATGCAGTCGGAGCAGATGGAATTCATATTAAATTCATAAAAGAAATCTTACCATTTATTCTCAGTCCACTGACACATATTATTAACCACTGATTCACAACATCTTGCTTTCTAAGTTCTTGGAAAACTGCAATTGTTCTTCCTGTTCCCAAAAAAACAGCAGCGAATGAGCCCAATGATTTTAGGCCAATTAGCATTTTGTCGTCATTATCAAAAATTTGTGAATCTCTAATGGCTTATCAAATATCAAGCTACCTATTGCAAAATAAGCTGTTATCTCCACAGCAGTCAGGTTTCCGCGCTGGACATAGTTGCTCTACTGCTATGATAAAGTTTTTGGACGATATAAGAAACTCGTATGACAATGGATCAGTAACTCTGCTATGCTTACTCGATTTTTCAAAAGCGTTTGACACAGTTAATCACCATTTACTATGTTATAAGCTTAAATATAAGTATGGTTTTAGTGACAGCGCTGTGTTACTCCTGAACAACTATCTTTCCTATCGAGTACAGAAAGTTAAGGTCAGTGAAAATTTTTCAAGTCTTTCGTCAGTTTGCAGTGGGGTTCCCCAAGGATCGGTACTAGGTCCTCTTTTATTCTCCATTTTTACAAATGATATTTTCAGCATTTGCTGGCATTCGTCCATGCATGCTTATGCTGATGATATTCAGATATATCTCTCACGTAGAACTGGTCTCATGGAAGACCTGGTATTCAGGCTTAATGAGGATCTAGAAAGTATAAGTCAGTGGGCTGTTAGCAATGGGCTTCAACTTAATGCTGCGAAATCATTTGTATTACCCATCAGCAAAGATAATGTCTTCTTTGAAGATATACCGGACCTTATTTTAAAAGACCAAAAGCTAAGTCTCGTCAGCAAAATCAAAAATCTAGGTTTTCATATTAATTCTACACTTACCTGCAGTGACCACATCAACAGTGTGGTTCAAAAAGTATATTATATTCTGCGTAATCTAAGAGTTTCAGCTGATTATACGCCAGTTGAATTGAAACATAAGCTTGTTCTTCAACTTATACTACCTATAATTACTTATGCAGAATGTGTTTAAAGCAATCTGGACTCCCGATCTGAATTAAAATTAAACTTATTTAACCAGGTTACACGATATGTTTATGGGCTGCGAAAATTTGATCATATATCTCAGTTTAAAAAATCTATTCTTGGAAGTGATATTATTAACTATCTCAATGCTAGAAATTGTATCTTTCTGCATAAAATAATAGTGCTTAAAACGCCTCCTTATTTGTTTGAAAAAATTCGATTTGGTCACTCAACAAGAAGTTTCATGCTGACCCCACCGAGTTTCAACTACCTCAACTCCACAAGATTATTTTTTATTAATGCCACTCGTCTTTGGAATTCCTTACCGAGCCATGTAACAGCTTTAAGGGAAATAACAAGATTTAGACTTGCCGTATTTCAACATTTTGCTTCTTAATAACGATTAATAAATTCGCCAGTTTTCTTTAAATCTATACTTTCTTCTTGTCACTTTTTGTTATTCTCACTTAATTACTTCAATTGTATACTCTATCTGGATTTCTCTATTTCTACTTAACATTAAGATTAATTTTATAATAAGTTTAATTGTTTAAATTAGGTTTAAGAAAATCTTTAATTTGTATAATCCTAAAAATATTGTTCCAACTTGTACATTAAAAGAACTAAGTTCTTATCGTACTATAAATAAATAAATAAATAATAAAACTTTAAAAAAAAAAATCTCGTTAACGGTCACTTTTTTCGAAGAAAAGTAGGTAGTAATTAAATTCCTAGCTTAGAAATTCGACTACAAAAAATATGATATTACTTTTTTCATAAGACTAACCACAACTCTTAAGGAAAATATGATTTAAAAAAATAACCGGTAAAAATGACCGTTAGTGCCATATAACCCCAGATAACATTTCTAGCAGCGCACATGTCGATTTTCAAGATTTGGATGGTTCATGCCAAAAATTCAACTTTTTCCTAATTTTTTCACTGCTCAATGCCTTTTTAGACCGTACTTTAAGATGAAAATCAAATAAATTGTTATGTGTAACGTAAAATCAAGCTATGCATTTGACATTATTGTTTCATATGCAAGTCCCTTTTATTATCTTAACAATTGTAAGATTTACATGAAAAACGACTTGGAACGGCGACTGAATGGTAAAATTCTACTTTTGAGACGAAGAAATGAATTAACCTTTAACATAATTCTTTAGACAATTCGCTTTATATGCAAGTTGGTTTTTGTACAAGTTAAAAACAAAAGATGTGAATTTTTTTTAAACGCCATTTCCGACAATCCTTAAGACTCTTTCAGCCAGCATGTGTTAATGCAACTAGAGACAATTGCAATAACAATAACTTAAACTGGTCTTTTTTATGAGCCAGACTTGATGAGTTTTTTATTGCTGAATAGTAGCCATCATTGGTAGCATTGCTTCAACTTCAGGAGACCAACTCTTACGAACACCCGCAGGATATGCACAAGATGAAATGACACTACCAAATGAGCATTACGAATTTCTCAATTTGTTCAACTGTTGTTTTTTTATTGAGGTAAGCATTATTAGAATCTAGCATGTGGTGGTTGAGACCAACATGTGTCTTTTTGACGTTGGACAGACAAGACTAGCATAAACTGAGCAAATGTTTATGATTTGCTATATCCTGACAACAGACAGTTACAAAAACAGGATGCACACATTGCAAGCCTTTACAACAAGACACACACACACACACTCACAAAGTGGTTGCACCTGTTGAAGTCAACCTTATATTATTACATGGACTGCGACCACCAACAAGAGAACCACAGCACCAGCACAACACCATGCAGCCACATTTAATTATTGCAACAATAGAATAAAACTAAGTCATAAGAATAGCAGATCAAAGGAAGCAAGAAGCAACTCTGCTCAAAGGATACCCTCATAAAGACAACCATCATAGGGTAGTAATGAAGAAAAAAAAAACACAGTTCAAGAAGCGCGTGTTGTTGTCGAGGGTCAAATGCACCTGTTGTCCTAACATTAAAACCTTCACTCTTAACCTTTATTGTTGCCCTCACGTATCTAGTAAATAGACATAATTACCTGCTCTAAGATTGTCTAAGATTTTCATATGGAGAAGAGTAAGAGCAAAATGCAGAAAAAAAATATCTATTCTTCCGATCAACTCAGTTAGTTACCCAATCCAAACCATTAAGTGCTCATCATTTGAATTGAAACAGCGGCTTCCAACAAAACTTATTGCAAAGTGCAATCAACGCCAAGCTCAATACGTCTGCTCCAAGCATTAACCCCGGCTGACGATGCATCGGCATCAGCTCAACTTTAACCTCGCCTGTAGCTGCTTCCACTTCTGTGCTCATTGCCGCTGGATGCTTGCTTGCTTTGATCATTCGAACTGCTGCAACATGCAAACCAACTGATTACCTTAATGTGCCACTTATGCTCAGTCGGTCTTTCGGTCGATCGGTCAGTCGACCGGATGGCCAGACGTTTGCAGTCAACAAAATATCGCTATTATGCTATTTTTACCAATAATTTTGCTGATTGCTGGATACCCATTATTTGCTTGGTCTTCAAAAAGCGAGCATTCATTACAACAATTGGCTCGTTTCGGCTGATTATAACGATCGCACATCACTTTGTATGCATAATATTCCGATGATCAACTTTGTTCGATCATCTTCTTGATCATTGTTGCTAAATGAGCAAGATCGATTACATTTATTCTGGCTATCCTAAGGCAATATATCTTGATTTATTTTAGGAATTTAAAGGATTGCAGGGCACAATTTAAATTGAAGGCATTCCGAAAGGAAGATTCTAATATTTGGAGTGCTGGTGAAATGTTTTTGAAGTAGAAACTTTCTTAGACGCGCTGAGTGATTTTTGGCAGAGGAAAATCTTTGCTTTCCTGAAGACATCCTGAAATTAAGAAAAATGCCATAAGTCGTATTAGACTAAAGTTTAGTAGTTTAGTTCGTGTGGTTACTGTCGGACACTGTACCAAAAAATGCTGTGATCACACTATATCTTCGCCCCACTGTCAGAAATCGTTATAATTCTTTAGTTGTACATGATTTCAGAGTTAAACTTGGCTGGTAGGTAAATAAACTTTGCAACGCCTAGTTTTATCAGTTGTTAAACGACAACACTGTTTGTTTGTTTTTTGCGTCCCTTATGCGCTGTAATACTGTGCATCCTATTTGTGATAAAACATTGTCAACTTATTGCTTGCACTTGCGCAAATAATAGGTCTCTTTCTGTACTCGATTCAAGTAACTTGAAGTTTCTTGAAAGCGTTATTGTAAAAATTTTTGAAGCTAGAGAGAGAAGAATAACATGCAGTATATAGTAAAGAGTTGCACGGATGTATTTGTAAGACGTTCGTTTGTTGTTCAAATCTTTTTTCTATTCTACTCTCATATCGAATTACAATGTTTTGAAAATAAATTTTGAAAAGAGTAAAACGAATACAGAGTAAATCGATTATAGAGTAAAACGAGTAAGAGTAAAATGAATAAATAGCATAAAACGAATACGGAGAAAATCGATTACAGAGTAAAACGAAAACAAGTAAAACGAGAACTTCGGCGAAACAAGCAGATGTAGCTATACTCGAAAGAATCGAAATGATCCATACAATAAAAAGAGTATATCAGATATGTTTTTGGATATATTTATTATTTTCTACTTAAACAAATTTATTTAAACATTACAATTTGAACAAATTGTCAATAAATTTAAATTAATTATGTATATATATTTCAGTATGTTTATTATTACTACATATTATGTAACAATCCACATGAAAAGGGACCTGAGCAAGGCTAATTTTTAAGAAGATTCAAAAAAAATTTGTTGGATATATCGACACATTTGCGAGAAATTATCGTGTGTGCCATTTTTTCGAAATTGACTTGTTTATGCAAATTTGTTATACACTCCACAAGGCATCACCTGGTAAAATATTGTAGCAGTAATCCTTGAAGTAAATTAGTTAATTATCTAAGCACATGTTAAATATGGTTTTGATATTTCAAGCTAAAGCACAGAATAGTAGAAAAAAACGCTTTACTGTAAAATTTGGTTTTTGCTACTTATGATAATTTCGCGCAAAAGTGTCGATATGTATTTAATCGAATTACCTGTAACGCTGAAAAAATAAAAAATAATTGATTATGACATCACTCTGCAATTCTAAAGAAATGTCCTCTTTAGAAATATTTGAGTGTAAGAACATTATTTGGTCAACTGTTGCAGAATTTTTGCCAGTTAATATTCTCTTTTCTGAAATTAAATTTCTAGCAGCGGAAAATGTTCTTTCTTTTGATTTTTCAATTGATATGTGTGATGAAAAACCAAAAGTAAAAAATCATTTCAATTTATGTTTTCATAAAATAATTTCTGAAGTAATTGTATTTTGAATACCACTCTTATTATCCGATTTACTCCTTTGAGCAAAACAAGTAAATGGAGTTTTTTAAAAAATCGAGGGAGAACAAATAATTAGAATAAACGAATGTTGTCGAGTAGTTACATTTCATAAGAACATATTCTTTTGTGAACGAACTCTGTTGTGAACGAACGGAGAAAAGAGAGTACAATTTTTTTACTTCATAGTTCTCAATTGTCCAATGAGAAATTTGCCTTAAAATATAGTCTTACTGTTGATGGGAGGTGATATCCCACTTTTTGATATCTTTTTGGGCATATTTGTTTTGTCTATAGTTTTTCCCATGGGAAATGATTGGTAACTTATTTGAAATGCTGCCAATTCAGCTGTTTTTATAAAATGTTCTTGAAATACCCAAGAAGCCAAATACAGCCGCTATTCATGGTGAGATTTAAAAAAGGAACAATCTTCTTCTTTTTCTGCTTCTTTCTGCTGGAACTTCGTTTGCAAACAAGAAAAAATAATGTATGGATTGAGTGTTTTAACATTTTAATCTTTAAGTTGTGATAAAGGAATATGTTGAACATTCAAATAATTACATGAATGTTCTTATTTTATTATATATCGACAAACAAAGTTTGACAAGTTTCACACTTGTTGTATTTGTCAGTGGCTTTTTATTTTCACCACTGCGGCATTTTATATTCAGAGTTGTCAACTATGGCTGTGTGCCAATCGGAAAGTTTTCAGTCGTGGTAGGATAGAAAATATCAAGTTGAATAAAATTTGTGTGTGTTGAAATAAATTTATCTCTTTTGCTGTGTCATATGGACGATGAAATTTTGACAATTACATATTTTGACGTTTCACATTGCGGTCGTGTTTTATTCGCGACATATTTAATTAGAGTGCTTGTACTTGCAACTTATTTCGTAAACTTGCAATATTGTAAAATAAAAAAACTTAAAAAATAAAAAAAATAATTAAAAATATAACGAAAGTGCTTGAGTTTGTGTGTGCGTGTGTGTGGGCCAACGATCTCCCGGTATATAAATAAAGTGCAGCAACGTTAAATTGACTTTCTTTGCTGGCGTACGTCCTCCAAGTGCCACCACCAGTTAGTGCAGTGCAAAATTTGTTGCTAGCCAACATCATCCAAGTGCCATCACCAGCAGCACAAAAAAGTACAGCGCAAATTTCCTGATTCTTTTGCTTGCCAACGTTTTCCGAGAATCGCCACGAGCAGCACCAGCAAGTGCAGCACAATTCACATGACTGGTCAACTCTCCAATATTTCAGAAGCACCATTTTAGCATGTCTCAAGCGCAGAGGCAAATTTCTGCCATTATACTCCGGCGTGAATTAAATAAAGTGAAAGCGGAGAATTTGCGCTTCATTTGCTTGTGCTGCTGGTGATGGCACTTGGAGGATGTTGGCTAGCAAGAAATTTGCGCTGCACGTGCTTGTACTGCTGTTGGTGGCACTTGGAGGATGTTGGCTAGTAACAAATTTTGCACTGCACTTGCTTGTGCTGCTAGTGGTGGCACTTGGAGGACCTTCACCAGCAAAGGAAGCCAATTGCTGATGCACCGGGAGATCGTTGGCCCACACACACAAACTCTAGCACTTTCGGTATTTTTTAGAAGTGAAAACTTCTTTAGGCGCGTTGAACGATTTTAGTAGAGGGTTAATCTTTGGTATGCGTCATCGTCATCGTCATTTTGCGAGTAACTCTCGTCATCAATGCAGACAGCGAGTAGGTTTTTAAATGACGCTCTTGGATCTTGACTACCAGGTGCTCAGCAAATGTAGCAAGATCTTGCTAGCAGGCAAACAGAAAAAATAGCAAGCAAAGTGCTGTATATTTTCCGCTGCCAATTCGGTTCATCCTCTTTAACGCTGCGCAACCATTGGGATCTTGTCATTCTCTTTGCGTTGTTGTTGTAGATTTGCTTGGTAGTTATTGTTGTTTTAATTAATTTAAGCTTAAATTTTTTTGTAGATGTTTATTTGTAGCTACAGTCAGCATATGACATCGAACTATTTTAGAAAACAGTTTATACATATGAATTAAAGAGTATATATAATATTGGTAAAACTATTTGTTTTAGTAAAAGTGTTACCGTATCGGAAATACATATATCTTAATATATAAAAGGCAAGCACGCTGCTCCGTGTCCAATACCTTTCAAACTGTTCAGCCTAAAAGTATGCACAGAAATATATTTGATACTTATTAGTGACAATATTGGATTTTCACAATAGTACGTTTTTGATCTAACTTCCTCTTTTATTCATCCTTTTAAAAAAAAGTTATGACGAATTTAATAAAATTCCTTTGAGTCGATTTGAGTCTATTGTACCAAAAAATATTGTACCGGCCACCTGAGTTGCTACGTATATGAAGATTGCAAGGCTAGTTTTTAAAGTTTTGTATGACTATGATTGTTACCAAACTCGACTTTTTGCACTTTTACACTTGAACTAATTTTTCAACACTGCTTTAATACGTTAAGTGTTATTTAAAGTGGTACATTTGTATTTTGCAAAAATCAAGTGAGTAAAAAATCAAACCTTAAAATGAGAAAAACATTGCTTTCGGCAAATGGCTCAAAAAAGGAATTGTGCGGAGGACCTGTCGTAGGACAGGCTTTTATACTAGTTTATATATATATATATACACATATCTACACATATATAGTTCATATATATGAACTATTAAGCTCATTAAGGAAATTTAAAGAGTATTTATGTGTATTTATATAATATCAATTACGTAATAAACCTGCAAAAAAAAAAATTAATATGTTTAGTAGTAATTGGATAACTAAAGTCTGCTTATCCTAAGCATTCTATTTTTTAAACTGTTTAGCATCAATTTCTTATATGAATTAAATATAATTTATATTCTATAGATATTTCTTAATATTTAAATATTCTATTTTTAATACACAACGCAATATAGATATGGTGCACATGTATATTGTGTTAGTGTTATGATATAAATAGATATTAATCAGTAATATATAAAAAATTTAATAAATTGTTATAAGCTCTTAACAAAAATAGTTCTAGTTTCATATGCAGACTGTAGTTACACAATTAGAATTCACAACGTCTACAAAAAACTTCCAGCTAACTGCACCAACAACAATTACCAAGGAAATCTACAAACAAGGATGCACAGAGAAGAAAAAAATCATAGCGGAACTTTAAGATTTTTTTATTTTCATCCTACATGTAGGATGGACTACAGTATGAGCTTTCGCACATCCTACATGTCCGTCCGACCTGTCAAATTCATCCATGTAGGATAGTCCGAAATCCCCTATTAGCATGAAAATTCTTATATAGCAGTAAGGCGGTCCGTGGCAGGACAACGTCTTCCAGGAAATACTAATATTTTATGTATAGGTTTTCGCTTCGGTCGGCAGTCCCCTCACTGCTATACTTTTTTTTTTAACACAAAAGCAAAATCTAAGATAAAAGCTTTCGCATTTTTGTATGAGAAAAATCAAGCATAGAATGCTTCAGTAGCTTGTGTTTTTGTTATGGTTGTTGGCTTGGTACGTGTCAAAATCACAAGCGCAACATCGTTTCGTTTGTTGAAGCGAATCGATTTACATATACTAGAGTTCGCCAGTGGTCGAAATTCGACCTTTACGCATACATTCGCGGTTGATTCGATACAAAATTTATATCAAATACTTATTATTTTCTAAAAATTTGGCATCACTTTCGCTGTTCTAAAGAATTAGCCACCAGTTCTCTCGCTCAGAAGAGAATGCAGTGTGAGCGGTAAACTGAAAAGAAAAATAGAGTCGTTTTTGTGTCTTCTTTCTACGCTCATCTGAGAACGTAACCGAACTCATATCACAGTGTAAGGAAAAAATACCTAATGAAACAATACCGAACGTTTTTTTTTCTTCTTTTTATGTGGATCTTTTGCGTGTATATGAATAATGTATATGTGGCCCTAATTTACAAAAGTTTTATTTTTGCTGACGCCACACAGTGGATCGACTCCATTGAAAAGGGCGGAATTAAGGAAAACATATAAATTTAAGAAAAGCGTTTTGAAATATGACTTATTTGTTTAATAATTGTCCAAACTATATATATCCACTCGAATAACTTTTTAATTTTGTTAAAGGAATTGTCAGCATGTGTTTGAAAACAAGGTTATTTTGCAAACAAAAGATAGTAAAAAAATGACGCATGAATGTTAAACCTAAAAAATCAATTAACTAATTCTAAATATACAATTTTTGTTCTATTGTGTTATGGTTTTTAAAATTCATACATATTATAAAACGTGAATTTTAAAGGCTGTCAGAAAAAAAAAACAGAATATAAACTCAAGGAATAGTTTTGAGTTTTTTAAAGAAATTTTCAAATAAACTTTTAAAAATTTTTACAAACACTCATATAAAACTAAGAATATTTTTGTGTTTGGGAGATATTTTTCTTTTTAAGTTAATGGTCTTTATCTGTCCATTTTTGCCAATTTAGTGGAAATTCGGGTCTAAGTCCAATGACCCTACAAAGATAAAAGTATTAATATAAACAGTTTAAAGAGTTTCAATCCTGAGAAAAACAATAAGATATGTATTACTCGGATACCTTATATTAAGATATTTTTAAAGACATAGAAATCATCAAAATTGGTTCATTAGTTTCCAATTGTTAATCGAAACACTTCAACAGCGGCAAGCAAGCGCTTGAAAATTAACGCTACTCACCCGGAAGTGCTCTATGGGCTAACATTAAATTTATTAGGATGAGTTGGGCATTTTATCGGATGTTGATCATTAAGGATCTGGGACCACAAGCACTGAAAACATTGCCAACAAATTTTTTTCTGGTCCCAGCATCGATCCATAAAATTAATAAAAAGAAATAATAAAATACACAATTCTTCCAATTGGTAAGCTGTCTGAAGAAGACGGTGAGGCTTGAAATAACGAATTTAGAGCAGCCAGAGAACAACACTCTCGTAAAATAAGTCGAGAAGCGTGCAACGAAGATGTTATAAAATACCTTCTGATAACAGAATCTGTTAAAATTTCATTGAATAAAAAATAAAAAATTTTTATAAGGATTTTTTATATGAGGTTAATGAACTGCTTGCTCATAACAGATGTTGAAGAGGTGCCATTAAAATTGATTCCAACAAAACCTGGGCAGCAGGTTTCTGAATGCTAATGATGTCGCATTTTTAGTAGCGAAAGAGTCGCTTGCGATCAGCGAAACGATTGATTTAATCGTAAACGAGCTCTTATTCTAATCGTATAAGTTTAGGTTATCGGAAGTAACTGTTGGCCGCTATGATCTCTTCAAAAGGAGTCGTTTACAATACATTAAAATCGCGCTTTAACACGTAGTCAAAAAGCATTGTAAAAGAGTCACCTACACGATTGTTTAAAGGTTTGTTTTTCAATCGCCAAAACTGATCGTAAAAGAGTCGCCTTCACAATTGTTAAAAGTTCCGCTTTTGAAGCTTCGGTATTGATCCTGAAATGATCGCCTAGGCGATTGTTAAAATTTTAAACCTAAAGCCACTTTCATAAAAACAGTTATGGATATGATTTGAAAGTTTATTTTAAATAATTATTAGTTTGTATAAAAAATTAAGTAAATGGAAAATTTTTAAGGTTTTTTTGCAAAAAAAGAATAAATAAGTATAAATAGGACTAAGAATAAATAGATAAGAAAAAAATAAGTAAGTAAAATATAAGGCAGTAAAATGAAGTTATTAATTTTTTTTAGTTTTCATTCTTAGCCCATCAGCGGCATGCACGAAGTGCTGTTGAAATCCCTTGCTTATGGAAGCATCATTAGCACACGCAAAATTTTAAATGGAGCACGTCTCTAATGATCGTTGCAGCTTTGAATTTTTATACGCTGGGTTTCTCATTTGTGGCTTTCCACGATATCTGTGTTGCCACTTCGTCAGTAAAAATTTTGCGATCTGGTGCTCTGATGAATGATGCAGTTCTGTCGCCATCAACCTTGCCACATAAAGTTTTCTAGAAGATGGATTTACATAGTTTCTACATAACTCTTTGTGTAATGTGAAGGAATACCTGCAATATCCTGCAATATCCTTGTTTTCCCAATTTTAAATCCAAGTAATGGAAAAGGCGTCCTTCACTCCGTAATGGATGTAAGCACAATCGTTCATTTTTGCAGCCACTACTTTTTTTGGTGTTTTCTTTAACGTTTTGACACCTTCCGGGACACAAATATTGTGTTTTTTAAAAAACGCTAGAAGTGCATTCATTGCACGACCACTAATTCAAAATTCACTTGACCATTTGCATATTTTTTTGATAAAAAGAGCTGATTCATTATATTTATGCTCATTTCTTCGAAATTAAAATCAAAATCAGAATCGGAAATATAACAATTGTTGGCATTGTCTGCATCTGACGCAAATTTTACTTCACAATTTAATATTTGTGCATTTTCACAATTTACGGATTCTGCATTTATTGAATTACTAGCTCTTTCTTTTTTTTTTGCTGCTGCAAGAACTTTCACTAAAAACTGATTTTATTATTTTAGAAACTTCTCGATTGCCCCTTACACGTAATGCGTTTGTTGACATTTTTTTTAATTCGACACAACCGATTTACATAAATTAAATAAATAAATATTGCCAAATAATAATTTTTACCAAAATTACAACATTCAACCACGAAAACGTCACTACTTTAAGTTCACGATACAACTAAAACGAAACAATCACTGAAAGTTGCAATACAAACAAATTCTTTTCAGACTTCGGATAACGGTAAAATCAATTATCGTTTGTTGTATGTTTGCACGTGTTCCATTTGAAATTCTGCAGAAAGCAAATATGTCTTTTATTAAACAATCGTCATTTCATCGTTCAAAGCGACAATTTCGATTTCTACGCTTTTTTTTAGTGTAACTCGCACAACAATCATTATATAGTGTAAAAAAAGCGTCGCAAAATAAACGCGCTCGTCAGAAAATCGCGTCAGTGCTGGCAGGGTTTCTTCACCGAGTATTAGCGCTAATTTGTGGATTAGACCAGTTCATTGTGTACGGATTAGCGCTAATACTCGGTGAAGAAATGCGCTATAAGATTTATTGGAAGTCGCTTGTAGTGCTCGCTGTGTTCTTTGTAATATTTTTATATTACAAAGAATACTCGGTGAAGAAATGCGCTATAAGATTTCTTGGAAGTCGCTTGTAGTGCTCGCTGTGTTCTTTGTAATATTTTTGTTCTTGATGCTAGCCAAAAAATCAATTAATAAGGTTTCATATTAAGTCAAAAAATATTGGATCATTGCAAAACAAATATTGACAAAAACAGTCTGGAAGTGAAAATCTGCTATTTATTGTGAGAGGACTTATCAGTTTTGATAGCTGGTTAATACATTTTTAAAAATGTATTTGTTGAACCTTTTTTACTGTACTAAAATATTTATCCTATGTGAATATAGGTTAAGCATTTATATCCTGTAACACTTGCCAGCTAAAGTTAAGGAATCAAAATTGTTGAACACCCTGTAACTCAAACTGGGTGCAATTGAATCCTTTTTTATTTCAATTTCGAGTTTAGTGGCTTTTGAATACTTTTCGCTTTTTCCTTGTTTCGATCCACTGTGCGCCATAGTCAAAGGATATTCGATTTGATATAAAGCTTAATTCTGTCAAGTTTGGTGCCGATTGAACTCGATGTACTTTTAGAACTCGCTCAAGAGCCCAAAAGGTGGAGAAGCGTTAAACAAGAGTTTTACTTAATATTTAATCAAAGAAGTACATAATAAAAATAATTTTTGAATTATATATGTTTTTCTTTAAACTGGTATGCACTTCGTTTTTTATTTAAGTATTCTGTAAAATGAGATATCAAATATAAAAATCTAATGATGATAGTGCAAGAGTTTTGATATTTAAGCGTTTTGAAAAAATTTTCTCTTTTCGAACAAAATTTCGTAAAAATCCAAATTTAAAAAATTTCAAAAAGAAAACTAAGTGTTTTTGCAAAAAAAAAACCATCAAAAATGCAAAATTGTAAAATTTAAAAACATGACATCACGGGTAACTATTTACAAAATTACAAAACCGGTTGCATGGCGAAGTGCTCACAGTTTCAACAATAACAAATGCTATAAATACGATATCTTAAATGTACGCTTAAACTGTAAATAGCCTTGTTATGTTTTGCTAATGTTAGTTTAATTTTCTACCTTTTTTACTGTAGTGTTGCAAATTGATTTTTAAGAAGATAAAGGCAAAAATTGATAGGCAGAAAAGGCAAAGGATTGATAAAAATATAAATAGGGTGAAGTGGGGTCTTGTGTAACACTTTTATGTTTGCTCCAATAAAAGTTTTAAGAAATTATTTTTAAATAAACTAAAAGGCCTATTCCTTGCAGAAGAAGTACAACAAAAATATTAAACATTGTTTTTTTGGCAAATTGGTGGGCTTATGAGTAACACTAACAAAATGTTGGTCCTTAAGACCAGATACTTTTTGTATGTTTATTTCAACTTTTTATGTTTAGTAAAAGTATTATTATGAAAACCTAATGAAACTACTGCACTTAGCGACTTTTTCCATTTTCTACTAGTTTAATGGCATTCATAAATTTATTTAACATATTTAACATATTAAAATCTTAGCTTTATGCGAACACGTTATTCTGGGCCCTTTTTTACACTTTCATCGTTAACAAAGGGCGATTTTTGTTGTTATTGTTTCACGTTATGAACTTTTTCTCATATTCATTTTCTCGCTCTCGGAACGAACATTTTGATTACAGATTGAAAGCCGATACACATTGACTGCAACAGTCGTCCACCGACAAAACGAAAACTTGCCGTCAGAGAGAAATGTAGCAGTATTCTCGACGACTTGATTATAATGAACGCAACAGCGACAATCTGTATTTTATACAAAACATAAACAAACTCTGCTTTGTTCGCTCTAGTCGTCTATCAAATTAAAAATAGATTGAAGTCTGCGGCAGCAACAATTGTGGTCGTGTTCTCTCTTTGTCGTGCCGTCTTCAAAAAATATATCTTCATAAGAAAACATGCGTTCTATTTTTTGACAATTGGCGTTCGTCGCTAGTCGCAGTCAATCATAGAAATAAAAGATAAGGAAGTGGTGTTATACTCACACACACTATACGTGTGTAGAAGGAATTTTCGACGCTGAGGAAGAGAGATAGAGGGTCGTTATTTGACATAAGTTCTTCCCGAGCAAAAAAAAAATCCATTTTTGAGGAAGAACATCTGTCAAAACACAAGTTCTGCTTCATGAGCGCATTCATTATTTAGGGTGGCAAGGGCCTTAATTTTTTTTCATATTGGAATAAGCTTTAATAGTTTTTTATTTGCTTACAATTTCTTTGAAATTTGGCATGAAATTAAAGTGGATTAGCAACCTAAGGTTACAAGCTATAACTAGGTATTTTTATATAAAAAAAAAACTAATTAAAAGCCGACAGTTCGGAAAAAACTACACAAAACTATTTATTTTAAAAGAGTTTAATTTGGTATGTATTTTAGTTGTTTAATTTTTGTGTTATTTTAATATTAATTAAATAGTTTATAAAAAATAGTTTTTTTAAATGAATTTTTAAAAAATCATTTAAAGTAACTTTTGTCGTTTCAGTTTTATTCTGAATTCATGTCTTTTACTTTATTTTAGCAATGCTTTTATCTGTAAAAAAATTGGTATCGCAACATATTATATAACGGTGCTATATAAAAATTGCATAGTAAGCATGCATCTAAAAAATAAAAAATAGTTTACGCCTTTATTTACTACATAATTGAATGCGGCCCTGTTTGAATGTTTTTGTGTTTGTGTCAACTTCACTGTGTTTGTAAAATACTTCATTTCACTTCAACTACACCGCTTCCTTATATTTTACTTCTATGCAGTCAATGTGTATCGGCTATTATTCAGCTGAAGGGTTGCTTGTGGAGTGCATTTTAGTTGTGGAACGTGATTTTGACTACAATGAAGAATATGTGTGAGCATACTTCTAGGCTGTTTAAGAATAATTCTGTTGACAAGAATTATCGTTATTTTTTTGTTGTATTTGTTTATAGTATGAAACAAGATTTTAAAGTTTAGATTGGAAGTTTTTAAAACAAATTCTTATTCGCGACAATGACGTTCAGACGTTCATCTGAAATTCCAAATTATTCATCGGACAAAGCTTTAACGTTATTTTGAAATAAGGTAATTTTATCGATATCCACCCTCGTTTTGGATTTATCGAAGAAAAAATGTTGATCCCAAACTAAGCTCTTTCTACCCCTTTACGATAGTTTACAAGTTTAAACGCTTATCCTAACCCGTTTTTTGACATCCTAGATCACCACCTTTTCAGGTCCCGTTTAGTGAATTCCTTTTTCGTTCCTTCGCCAAAAAATCCGAGGCATATATCAAATCAGGACGATTCATGCTTCAAAATGCTGACTTTTACATTATCCTTAGGACGGTTAAATGTTAGATCGAGCGTTTCGCTCTATCTCTTAAAGTTAAGGAGAATTTTTGGTGCTAAAAAAATGCAACCTATATTATACCTTTTTCCTTTGGGTAAAAAGAAGAAAAAATTGTATATAAGGAGGATCCATCTTCCCCCTGTTCAGAGTTATAAGAGAAAGCTTAGTGAAAATCAAAAGAAAAAACGTAAAAAGGTGTAATTAGCTCTTCGCTTATAACTACTCAAATAATCATATGCTTGTTGAAGCAGATTACCGCGAGTGCCACCATTTAAACATTTGAGGTAAATTAACATTTTTTTTCAAGTTTTTAGTCGAATGTCAAATTAGATTGTTGCATTTTTGCAATTTGGAGGCAATCTCGGGATCCCTGGACTGGAAGCCCTAGTTGTTTTCCATCAGGAAAATATCTTCCATTGCCATGTTATCATTTTATTACTAGTTCAGTAATGATTACTTTCCCTACTGGAAGTTTATTTTAAAAAATATCTCTAAGAATAAGTTTGAATACTTATTCCGCAGATACAATTTCTATTCTTGAGCGATCGTTTTTTGTATGAACTGCACGATACTGGAATAAACTACCTTTGGGTCTTGGGACATTTTCTACAAAAGCTAACACTTTTAAAACTAAACTCATAAAATACACCGGTATAAATACACTTTGAAGACTTTTTTATTATAATGGTTTATTGTAATATCACTAACGCCTCTTATATATTTTTTTTAATTTTGTCTTATCTTCTCTTTACACTACCTATCAGGGATAGAAAATAACGATTATTTCCAAAAATTAAATTAAAAAAAATCAACATGTTCCCATTGTCGGAGCACATTTTGGATAACTTCATTATGCTGCTTAATGCATCCTCTATCGAAATAAGATATGATTTTTATTTCTTGAGTTTTACCAATAAAAATTGAATTTAATTATTATTCACTGATTTCTATAATTTTCATCAAAAATAAGAGTTATTTTTTGATTTTTATTTTTCTGTTCAAGAATAAGACTTATTTTTGAGTTTTATTATTTTGCTCAAGAATAAAAATTGTTCCTCAATTTTTATTTTTTTCGCTCAGAAATAAAAGTTATAACTCAATTTTTATTTCTATGCCCAGAAATAAAAATTATTTGTTGAGTTTTATTTTTTCGCTCAAAAATAAAAATCATATGTCGAGTTTTACTTTTTTTCCTCAAACATAAAACTCAAAACACCACACAGCTTTGTTGTTGCTGGCGCATGCTCGCCTTGAGTGTGCCTTGTGTGCGTACGTAAAAAGTGTGTTTGGGGGGTTTCAACATATGGCACGATTACGATTACGAATTTTAAAGAGATTTTTTTGTTAAAAACCACAAACAAATTAATTTGGTCGAACAAAAATTCGATAGCTTAACTAGTTATCGAGTTATCGATTTTTAAATTTTTTCCCTTGGTAAAAGATCTGTTCAATAAAATATCTATATCTTTTCCAATTTTTAAAAAATATAGAAAATTAAAATGTCATATGAAAGATAATTTAATAGTCTATTCGAAAAAATACACATCAAAAACTTTTAGCAATAAATTGAATTTTATGAGTAGTTTTATATTATGGTTGCTTTTCAGTTGTGACAAAACAGTTTTTTTTTTCAAAAATTTCCATTATTAATATGCAAAAAATACATTAGATATTTAAAGACTAAAGTTTTATCTCTCATAAATCAATCAAATTTCAAAATCAATATTAGTTTTTCGAATTAACTGTAAGTTAAATATGTTTGTTGCAAGGATAAACTATTTGATTTAATAAAATAAAAGCTGTTGACCAAAAGTGATCAGCTAAAAGTTTAATATTTTTTCACTGGCTAGAAATATTAATTCATATAAATATTACAGCTTCAATTTTGCCTTAAAATAAAATATAAAAAATAAATATGCTTGAAAAAACAACATACAAATTAAATCACTCTTAAATGGTATACACCAAAGATAATTTTTCAAGCTTAAATAATTCAAAAACTATACTAATAACGGTAGTTTTTGAGTTTACATATACATACAAATAGCTATGAAATGTGAAATACTCAGTGGATTTTATTGACTTAACATTTTTGTAAAAGCTTATTTAATTATCTTTAAAAAGATTCCTTAACCAATATAGCAAGAAAACAAATAGAAAGTTTCCTTAGGGGATCAATGAACACAAATATTGTATTAAACAAATCGATAACTCTTACACAAATAGATAAACCCATTTGTCCTTCTCTCCCATTTCAATCCACTGAAATTGAACTTTTTAATTTAATGTAATATTTAGTTTTTCTACTTAAATCCAGCTATACTCCTTCTTCAAGTTAGCTGAAAACTGTTTTATAATTAGTTTTAGTTGGTATGATATTAGATTACGGGAGGGTAAAACCCCTTTAATCCCCTCGTCGTAATAAAGCGCAGGCCAAATAGTTAATAATTCTGAGAAGCATACACATGCGCTCAAGAATTATCACATAGAAAGTTGCCAGATCTTATTCCCACAAAAATTATCTTTTTCCCACAGCAATTCAAAAAAATTCCCACGTGGGAGATTTTTACTAAAAAATTCCAACCAAAAACCCTAAAGCCATAAAAATCACACCAAAAATCCTACAGTTATAAAAATACCACAATAATCCCACAAACCATAAAGAATAAATAATTCAATTCAATTCAGAAAATTAAGCAGTTATAAAATACTATGTTTCCATGGCGAATTAAGCCGGTGTTAACTCCCATGAAATAGCAAGTTGAGTTAAATTTCGAAAAATCTCCGAAACTCTACGAAACTTGTTGATTTATGTGGCTTCTGTAATTTATCATAATACAAAATGACGTATGGAAGATTTTTTTGGAACTGGTAAAGGTAGTTATACATTGACTTGTTAAAATTTTTAACGTTTTCTGCATTTTTTTATATTGAAGTAAACATTTAATTTCTGGATTTTTATATATATAAATTTTTCGCGATTTTTTAACAGAAAAAGCAATAAAAATGTTAAATGAAATTGACGAGTCCAAATCGACTCAGCTATCCAAAGTGTTGACACTTAATTGTCAAAATCTGTTGTGTTGAGTACCACCAGTTGAGTACCACCACTAAATTAACAGATTGCACAAATTTAGCTTTATAATATTTAATGTTCGAAAATCATTAAAACCGTAAAATTTATTCATATATATATGAGGAAATAAAAATAACGTGTGGGAAAAAACTAGTTTATGCTGTGTAATTGATTCCTGTAGCAACAGGAAATATAAAATTTTTTATTTTATCACAAATATATATTAATAAAACTAAAATCAGATATAAATTTGAAATTCCCACATTGTGTGGGGTTCTTCGAACTAAAGATTTATTTAGGAAAAAACTATGTGAACTGCGCCAATTTCAAACAATCGTCAGAAATCATAAAAAAGTTTTATCAATATATGTATAAAAAATAATTTTATTTCATCATTTGTGACTGTTCGAAATTTGCCGTTTCATTAACTTTATAATTTAAATGATTTCAGTTAATAAATGCAATTCTTTTTGTTTTGTTTACAAATACTTTGTTTCGAATAAAATAATGACAATTTTAAAGCACACATTTTAAAAATATACGTTTTAGTTCTTTTTTTTTAGTTCCAGGTTTTTCACCAAAAAGTTTCTTTTCTGAAATTGCAAGTTTTTCAAAAAAAATATGGCAACACTGACTCACTCATATTCACTTCAATTTTCCCGGTACTTACAACAAGCCGCTCAGTATGAGTTTTTAGTGAATTTGTGAGCAAGATTCAACGAAAATTCTTGGGGATGACTGACATCTGCAATAGCAATGCTAACGAATACGAATATTTCATTTATGTTTTGCAAATATTCATAACAATGCAAATTCAATTAATTTACATAAAACATAATAAGCCATAATTTTTAAATTGCATTTAAAGAAAATTCGATAAGCATATGCTAAGAACATATAAATAGTCAAAATCAAATAAACTCATGTAAACTCAATAAATGAACTCATGTGTAATTTTTTTATTGTATTTTTAAATATTTTCTGTACATTAACAGCTCTATTCTGGCAAATTAACAAATTGTTAACCAGTATTTTGAATATTTCTATGTGTTTGTTGTTTTCAAAACAAAATTTAAAGCTCAAAAATCAAAATTTGTTAATGAAATTGTTAATAACTGAAAAGCAGTTGACAATTTTTATCAAATTTTTTTATTTTTGAGCTTCAAATTTTGTTTTGAAATCAAAAAATTACAACAAACACATAGAAATATTCAAAATACTGGTTAACAATTTGTTAATTTGCCAGAATAGGGCTGTAAATCTTGTTTTTATTTGGAGTTCATTTTTGCTTTCTAAGGTCACTTAAATCAATTGCATTTGCATTGTTTTGAATATTTGCAAAACATAAATGAAATAGTCGTATTCGCTAACAGTGCTATTTCAGATGTCAGTCATCCCCAAGAATTTTCGTTGAATCTTGCTCACAAATTCACTAAAAACTCATACTGAGCGGCTTGTTGTAAGTACCGGGAAAATTGAAGTGAATATGAGTGAGTCAGTGTTGCCATATTTTTTTTGAAAAACTTGCAATTTCAGAAAAGAAACTTTTTGGTGAAAAACCTGGAACTAAAAAAAAGAACTAAAACGTATATTTTTAAAATGTGTGCTTTAAAATTGTCATTATTTTATTCGAAACAAAGTATTTGTAAACAAAACAAAAAGAATTGCATTTATTAACTGAAATCATTTAAATTATAAAGTTAATGAAACGGCAAATTTCGAACAGTCACAAATGATGAAATAAAATTATTTTTTATACATATATTGATAAAACTTTTTTATGATTTCTGACGATTGTTTGAAATTGGCGCAGTTCACATAGTTTTTTCCTAAATAAATCTTTAGTTCGAAGAACCCCACACAATGTGGGAATTTCAAATTTATATCTGATTTTAGTTTTATTAATATATATTTGTGATAAAATAAAACATTTTATATTTCCTGTTGCTACAGGAATCAATAACACAGCATAAACTAGTTTTTTTCCCACACGTTATTTTTATTTCCTCATATATATATGAATAAATTTTACGGTTTTAATGATTTTCGAACATTAAATATTATAAAGCTAAATTTGTGCAATCTGTTAATTTAGTGGTGGTACTCAACTGGTGGTACTCAACACAACAGATTTTGACAATTAAGTGTCAACACTTTGGATAGCTGAGTCGATTTGGACTCGTCAATTTCATTTAACATTTTTATTGCTTTTTCTGTTAAAAAATCGCGAAAAATTTATATATATAAAAATCCAGAAATTAAATGTTTACTTCAATATAAAAAAATGCAGAAAACGTTAAAAATTTTAACAAGTCAATGTATAACTACCTTTACCAGTTCCAAAAAAATCTTCCATACGTCATTTTGTATTATGATAAATTACAGAAGCCACATAAATCAACAAGTTTCGTAGAGTTTCGGAGATTTTTCGAAATTTAACTCAACTTGCTATTTCATGGGAGTTAACACAGGCTTAATTCGCCATGGAAACATAGTATTTTATAACTGCTTAATTTTCTGAATTGAATTGAATTATTTATTCTTTATGGTTTGTGGGATTATTGTGGTATTTTTATAACTGTAGAATTTTTGGTGTGATTTTTATGGCTTTAGGGTTTTTGGTTGGAATTTTTTAGTAAAAATCTCCCACGTGGGAATTTTTTTGAATTGCTGTGGGAAAAAGATAATTTTTGTGGGAATAAGATCTGGCAACTTTCTATGTGATAATTCTTGAGCGCATGTGTATGCTTCTCAGAATTATTAACTATTTGGCCTGCGCTTTATTACGACGAGGGGATTAAAGGGGTTTTACCCTCCCGTAATCTAATATCATACCAACTAAAACTAATTATAAAACAGTTTTCAGCTAACTTGAAGAAGGAGTATAGCTGGATTTAAGTAGAAAAACTAAATATTACATTAAATTAAAAAGTTCAATTTCAGTGGATTGAAATGGGAGAGAAGGACAAATGGGTTTATCTATTTGTGTAAGAGTTATCGATTTGTTTAATACAATATTTGTGTTCATTGATCCCCTAAGGAAACTTTCTATTTGTTTTCTTGCTATATTGGTTAAGGAATCTTTTTAAAGATAATTAAATAAGCTTTTACAAAAATGTTAAGTCAATAAAATCCACTGAGTATTTCACATTTCATAGCTATTTGTATGTATATGTAAACTCAAAAACTACCGTTATTAGTATAGTTTTTGAATTATTTAAGCTTGAAAAATTATCTTTGGTGTATACCATTTAAGAGTGATTTAATTTGTATGTTGTTTTTTCAAGCATATTTATTTTTTATATTTTATTTTAAGGCAAAATTGAAGCTGTAATATTTATATGAATTAATATTTCTAGCCAGTGAAAAAATATTAAACTTTTAGCTGATCACTTTTGGTCAACAGCTTTTATTTTATTAAATCAAATAGTTTATCCTTGCAACAAACATATTTAACTTACAGTTAATTCGAAAAACTAATATTGATTTTGAAATTTGATTGATTTATGAGAGATAAAACTTTAGTCTTTAAATATCTAATGTATTTTTTGCATATTAATAATGGAAATTTTTGAAAAAAAAAACTGTTTTGTCACAACTGAAAAGCAACCATAATATAAAACTACTCATAAAATTCAAGTTATTGCTAAAAGTTTTTGATGTGTATTTTTTCGAATAGACTATTAAATTATCTTTCATATGACATGTTAATTTTCTATATTTTTTAAAAATTGGAAAAGATATAGATATTTTATTGAACAGATCTTTTACCAAGGGAAAAAATTTAAAAATCGATAACTCGATAACTAGTTAAGCTATCGAATTTTTGTTCGACCAAATTAATTTGTTTGTGGTTTTTAACAAAAAAATCTCTTTAAAATTCGTAATCGTAATCGTGCCATATGTTGAAACCCCCCAAACACACTTTTTACGTACGCACACAAGGCACACTCAAGGCGAGCATGCGCCAGCAACAACAAAGCTGTGTGGTGTTTTGAGTTTTATGTTTGAGGAAAAAAAGTAAAACTCGACACATGATTTTTATTTTTGAGCGAAAAAATAAAACTCAACAAATAATTTTTATTTCTGGGCATAGAAATAAAAATTGAGTTATAACTTTTATTTCTGAGCGAAAAAAATAAAAATTGAGGAACAATTTTTATTCTTGAGCAAAATAATAAAACTCAAAAATAAGTCTTATTCTTGAACAGAAAAATAAAAATCAAAAAATAACTCTTATTTTTGATGAAAAAAATATTAATCGAAACATAATTCTTATTTTTGAGCAATACAATAAAAAATCGAAAAATAATAATTAATCTTTGAGTTTTTGGATATCTCTTATAATAATTACGATCCCTGCTACCTATGCATTCATATAGGTAAATCGTAAACTTAAATAATTATATAATTGTAAAAAAAAACAGCTGTATTTAACTCTAAAGACTCTAACATTACTGCTGTAATATTTTATTTTGGCCAATAAAGCTTTTAATATTACTAATAAATAAATGAAATAAAAATTAAATTGTGTGATCTCGAAACCTTTGTACCTAGATATGAATGCTTCTGGGCTTTTAAAGATCTTTCGTGTAAGTTATTTGTTGAAAATAATAATCTATGTATTTATTCCTGTAAGGGTCCCCTTATTCCAGCAAATCTACAACACCTAAGGAACCATTTGATATATCATAAGAAAGGTCTTGAGCTCTAGGTCTGCACAAAATTGTTAGATTTTTGATAGGTGATACCGTTTAGCAGATATAAGCGTTAAAAGTTGAAAAATGACAAAATGACTTAAGACACGAACTCGCTTTGATGTGAATGAGAAAGCGTGATTCCCAAAGCGAATATTTTAGCCATTTCTTAATCGATTTTTTCGTTTCTTTTCTTGTATTTTACTTGGGTAAACGTTCTTAAAAATAGTTTCAAAGTTTAAAGTCTTTGATCTGAACTAAACTTTTGACCTGAAATATGAGCGTTTAAAGAGAATTTATTAAATAAAATATACTGAAAGTGATGGAAGAACATGGTGTAAGGAGTCATTTTAGACATTGCTAAGATATACAGCCAGCACTCCAGACATTTTTCGCTATTTTTACGGATACTCTTCAATAAGCATTTTGAATATGTATTGTGATGGTTAAATTTTATTATTATGACATCAAAATTATTGCAATATCTCAAAAACTGCAGATTTTCTCAGTAAAACACATTTCCTTGAGGACATCGCCTCAGAATGAGAAAAAAACTATCGACATTTCAAGTTTTGATTTTGCAAGCAAATATCTCAGCTATTTTAAAATCAATTTTCATCAAATTGTTTTTGTCTGAAAGTTCAATTAAATAACTTTGGAAAAAATGAAATAACATAAAAAAATCTCTAAATTATTAAATATTTGCTCAAAAATTGTTAATTTTTTTTCCATTTTTTAATTTTCTTCTTCCACACTTTTTCATCACATATCATTAGCGCAAAAAAAATGATGTGTCAAAATTAAGCAATTTCAAAAATAAAATAAACAATAAACAATAAACAATTTCTATCATCGAAAATCATGAGCTATGATTTTTTTGATGAAAATGAATTTTTCAAAATGTTGATTTTATATTTTTTATATTTAAGTTCCACAGCTTAAGAAATAATTCCACTCCATGGCCAGTGATGCTAAAATATCATGACCAGGAAGGAATTAAAACTTTGCAGCATTGGGTAATAGGGTGGTGGGGTATACATATAATATGCGGTGGGGGTCCAAAATGTGTGACACATATGAAGACGACTTTAATTTTTGTAAAACGAATTCGAAATATGTAAAAAAAAACCAAAAATTTTAGTGAATAAGAATGCAGAGTGAAGAGGGGAAGGGCGGTCAAGATTTTGTGAAAATAAAGGAAAAGGGTCTTAAATAGACCATAATCGTGTAAGAAAATATTTGGAGTGTTTGATCTTTTTGCAAAAAACGCAGCTACGTTTTGGTTCTTCCAAAACAAAAACTATTATTTTGTTTTCTTAACGGAAAAATACGGAATGACACTTGTTTTTTGACTCTTTAGACTGCAACAAATTTTTTTTCGATAAATTTTTTTTAATAATACAGATTAAGATAGTTCAATTGAAAACAGTATTACATTTGTCAAATGTTCGTTTAAATTTTTTAAACGTATTCAGTTTTTATTAGAAGAAAGATGGAAAATATTTTGGGAATAAGCTTTGAGCAAAAAATTTTGTTATTTAGGTGACAGATACAGGATGGTTGGTTTTATATGAAATGTTGGCTGTAAAATAATTATAGGATGAGTGCTTTCATTTGATCTATCGAGGTGTTATTTAAAAAAGATGAGCCATTTTTTTGAGTTCAGTTTTTTTTTTGTTAATTGGGACTTCCACAAGGGGAACACATTATTATTTTTTTTATTTTTGTTGAGGGACATTTAGAATGGTGGCAAATATGAATGGGTATTTTTAAAAGAATTGTTAGGCATAAAAATGTATATAACCTGGTTTTATATTTGGCACCTTAGTGGTCACACCGGCGTGCCTTGCGAAAATTTTGTGAAATTAGAGCTATTTGCAGCCCTTATCAGCGAGTGCAAAAATTGTATTGCAATGATAAAATGAGTTCATTCCATTCCAAAAACTTCGTACAGAAAAAAAAATTATATGAGTGAAAAACAGGAGTACAGAAAGTATTGTTCAACTTACTTTATTTGAGGAGTTCAATCTTAAAATGAAAACTATTCAAAAGGTTTGAAAAACAAATATTTTGATCGCTATGAACATTTAACAAAAGAGCGCTCATGTTTTTTATTCAGGAGTGGTGAAATGAAGGTGAATCGTACATCAAATGAATAATATTGATCAGAAGAAGTTCGCTCATGTTTTTATATTCAGGAGTGGTGAAATGAAGGTGAATCGTACATCAAATGAATAATATTGATCAGAAGAAGTTTTAGCAAACCCTGAACTAAGTCATTTAATTATTGCTTACAATTTATTCGGCCAGTTATAGTTCTCTAGAACGGCTGTACAATGGGTTAAAGAGTTATCACTGTCAGATTGCAATATAAAGTTAGTTTTATATTAATTTATGAAAAGTTACTAAAATTAGGTTGTTGAACAGAAACCACGTTCTATACTCTTAGAACTAGCAAATCGAAAGGTTTTTATTCAAACCACACATATTACAAATAATAAGATTTCTAAGGCTACTCACCCGATTTTCGGGGGACAATCACTAGTATTTTATTATTATTGTAAATTCCTTACCAAATTGGGACATATTCTCTTTTAGATGTTATTTGTTCAACTAGTTTGAGTTCATTCGTATGTTCCTACATATCCGGATATATGTTCGATTGAAATTAGAGTACCATTAAAAATTTACATCACTAGCTGAGCCCGGTGTGCTTCGCTAACCCCCTCGTTATAAAATAAAATTAAAAGTATTTATATATATACAAAAATTTATTTATTTAATTTTAATTTAATTATTGCAATGCTTCTCCCCTTTTTTTGTTGTAAACCAATGAGAATTCAGCACTGAACCGCATGTAAGATTAATTATAATTAAAGTAAAATGGGGCGAGAAAGGGGGATTTGGTAATAAAAAAATCAATGGCTACCTTACCTGTAGATAAAAAGTATATAAAACTTTAGGTAAATACATATTACAAAAAAAGTATTTTGTACAGCAAACATTGTTAGTGGTATAAAAAGGGGGCGGTGAAGTGGGCGTGGTTCATAGTAATATGGCGACGTTAACAGTATTAAGAGCAATAAACTACCAAATTAAAAATAATCCGTTGGAAGGAACAAATTTGTACAGAGAACAAAAAGTTTACAACTTAAATTTAGCGTGAAAAGGGGCGTGAAAGGGGGCGTGAAAGGAGGCGTGGCGTAATAAATGTTTATTTCTACCTCGCCTGGAGTATAATGTGTATACAATTTGAAGTAAATCTGTTAAAAACTATATGGGAGCAATTACATAATTTTAAAAAAGTGGACGTAAAAGTAGGCGTGGTTGAAAAAAGTACCCTATTAATCATGCCAGAGTCCCACTTAAATGCTGTGAAAATTTCAGGAAGATCAGTCCAGAGGTTTGGTCTCCTATAAGGTACAAACAAACAAACAAATAAACAAACACACATTCCATTTTATATATAAAATACATCATAAGGTTGACATTTTCGTCTAAGATTCTTAATTTTTTGCAGCAAAAACCATATCCTTGACGAACTTTGTTGCATTTTTGGATCATTATAATACAAAATGATGTCAAGATTCTTATTATAGTCTTAAAAGTGTAGTAAAATTTTCATTTAAGTCCATTTCACAATGAAATCCGACAAATGGCCACACTTAACTCCGATTAAACTCGCCCGATACTATCAAGCTTTCACTACCCTGATATTTACATACATAGTTATGATGGTAAATTTTTAATTATATATTTAAGATTCACAAAGTTGATGGCATTTTTTTGACATCATGTTTAATAGGATTAAATCTTATAGTACTCTATTCCAGAATTAAACGCCATTTGTAATGTGAGTATCCGCAGAATTAAGCCATGCCTTGAAATATTTTTCCTAATAGAAATGCAATTTTTTCCTAACAGAAATGCATTTTATCTGCTTTCTTGCCTTAGCTGTACAGCATTGCTGAGTAAATAAAAGTCCTTTCAAATATTTTTTTATCAACATTTAAAATACATTTATTTTTCACGTTTTTATTTTGATCTTTTTCAATGCTTGTCAATCTCCAGCTGTTTGACTAAATTTCTTCCTTTTAGTTTTATATAATCTATAGCTATTTTCTTGTATTTTCAACATGTTTTTAAATATCAAGTTTTAATAAAATTTTCTTTAAATGTTGTTTTTAATCTTATGCTAACTTGAAGAAATAGTTTTGTTTTTATTTGGTTTTGTTTTTGCTTTGCTGCAAAAACTCAGTTTATCAAAGTTTAATGCTTAACATTAGAAAATAATTATTTATTCTGTATTCTGTATTAATATTTTTGTATTTTGAAACTTAGTTGCTAAGACTTCGGTTTTCACTTAAACTAGTTTTAGTAACTAAAAGTTGTTTTTGTATTTTATTATCTTCGAATCTTTTTTGGAATGCGCCACAATAAAACTTCCAAGCTTTTTCGGAGGCTTTATGCATTGGAAGCCATTTTGTGGTTATTATTGTATGCCGTATGTTTTGTTTGTATTTGTCTATGTAAATATATAAATATATAATATTATTTTTTTTTTACAAAGAATTCATGCTATTAAAAAAATGACTTTTCCGCAATTTTAATGCTTTAATTATAAATACTTTGTTTTTGTTATTGTAGCTACGAATACGTATTTCTTGATTTTTTATGACCTTTTTTGTATTTGTATAAAATTATAAGAACTCACTAAGAACTATAAAAAACTTAATACTTTGACGGTTTTTTTCTTGGAATCTGAGTGTTTGTTGTTTTTAAATAAGCTATAAATTTATTGCACTATAACGTGCAAAAAATTTGTAAATATTTAGTGGATTAATAATAATGTAACGTAAGTAATAATTTTCAAGTAATGTTGAATTACGAAAATATGTACCTTTAACAAAAGTCTTTTAAAACTTTTTGGAAATAAGTAATTTATATCTGAGTTAAAATAATGTGGAAATTTTTATTAAAAATCTTTCTTCTGCTTTTATGTACATTTTGAAACGAAACATTGAAAGTATTAAAACTCTTATCCTGTCTTAACTAGTACTTAAGCTACTTTGCTTACAACTAGTTCACATAACCTTAAATTTATACAATTGATTTTAATTAAATAATGTTCATAGCTGCAGTTTTCATAAATTTAATCCTTACATTTTTGTAATGACTCAAGTTTTTTGTTTTTAATATTAAAACATAAACTTTTATAATAATCTTTTCTATGCCATCTTCTTTGCATGCTATATTGTCAAATTTTACATTTTTATTAAATTTGAAATAATTTGTTTTTCATTTTAAGTAAAAAATATATTTTTAAAAATATAACATATATGTATATATATATTCTTCTAGTTAAATATTCAAGAAATTAACTTAAACATTTCTTTAAGTTTCTAAAAAAAAAAATATTAAACATAAGTAAGTTTAGTTTAGTCATATCAGTAAGTGAAACTAAAAGTTATTTAAGAAACACTCTTCTTTTAAATTAAAGTTGGTAAATTTTTGAAAACATTAAATTTTTTTAAAAAATGCATCAAAATTTGTTTTTAACTTATAGTTTTTTTTAATTAATCAGTCTTTTTTATGCCAAAAATTTCTTAAACAACAAATTAAATAAGGTCAATAGTAGTGGTGAGAAATATATCATAATATATAAAATAACCTTGAAACAATATATTTTTGTTTTTTTTTGTGATTTCTAAAACTTTGTATAATTTGTTTATAAACAATAAAATTTGTTTGTAAATAAATAAAATGAATTAATAAGAAGGAGTTTCATAATTGAAAAAATTGTGATTTGAGCTCTTACTTCTTTCATTTCTTTTTCCTTGAGCTCTTTTAAGAACGTAATTAAAAGAGTGCAAAAGGGACAAACCAAAACGAACGACATCTCAGCTAAACAAACAACTATAGCTTCTGTAACTATAGACTCCGACTCTGTAACAATGTCAGCTAAAAGTTTCAAAACAAAATAAAACAACAACAACATTACCAGTCTAATATTCCATTCTTAATAAAATAATTCGAATTTGGTGATTTTAAGAATATCGTTAAACTCATTTAAAACCTGCCTTTTTTGAATACAACAAAAACAAGTTGAGAAAGATCTGATACCATGACATAGCAGTACTACTATAGCATATGCAAACCCTTTTTAGTGAGGTGTATTAAGTTTTTTTTGCTATGAATCATTGATTTCCGAATTCAACGTTCAATTCTAATAAAAAAACCTGTCGGGAGCATAAAAGTATGGTTAATTTTTCTTCTCTAAATTTCGTTCAGTATAGAAGGTCAAAATTGAATTTTGAAATTCTAAGAATGTTGAATTGTGCAGAGTAAACCAAGTAAAGAATAAAAGTATAAAATAGTAAAAAAAAGACTTATAAGAATATCCTTGTAAGTGACGATATGTCATTTTTTTCTTTAACAAATTATTTCGAAGTACGTATTCGTAAGTCAAAATGAATTTTAATGATTCAGTCAAAACGTTAAAAACATAAACAAAAAACAAAGCGTGAAGCTGATTAAGCTGACTCTTTTGCATTACCTTGGCTTAAAAAAGTAGCTAATGCGTATAATAATATTGAAGTAGATATCGTGAATGGGTCAATTGATACTCTCGATATTGCAGGATTTTTATTTTATTTGTACTTAATGTACTTAGTTTTGAAATTTGGTTACCTTCGTCGATATCAGTTCCTTTATTTAGTGGCACTACTAAAAGTTTTATTAAACTGTTCCAATTTATGAGTCGCATGGTTCAAAGATTTTTTCAAAATGTTACTTATTTTTGAATATTTTTTTTTGTAAAATTTTATTAAGACTTGATACCAGAATAATTTGGAAATATATGTAATCAAAATAAAAATCTAAAAGACGATGACTTCCAAATTTATTTAAAATCTTCAAGAGTTAAATCTGAAATAGTATGGACCATGAATGCTTGAAAAGTTACTAATTGTCTTTCGTCTCACAAGTTCACACAGTCTCATTATATAAAGGGTAATTTTTTTTTGCTATTTGCATGTTACGCGGAGAATGCGTATCGAGGAGAATATTGCTGCTGTATTGGCCAGTGACGTTTGCAACAATTGGGCTTGTGTTATTGGACCACCTGGAAGATTTTACGTAAGGACCTCGGTATGAAACCATACAAAATTCAGCTGGTGCAAGAACTGAAGCTGGCTGACCTACCACAAAGTCGTTTGGTTGGTGAATGGGCCTTAGAAAAGTTTGGTGAAGGTCTAATTTTTATCAAAAAAAATTTCAACAGCGACGAAGCTATTTTTGGCTCAATTGAGGTACGTCAACAAAAAGAATTGCCGAATTTGGTCTGAAGAGCTGGCAGAGGCAGTTTAAGAGCTGCCAATGTACCCTGAAATACGCACTGTTTGGTGCGGTTTGTGAGCCGGTAGCAATATTGGACCGTACTTTTTCAAAAAGAATGAAAATGGCAACGTTACAGCCAATTGAGCAAGGTATCGTGCGACTTTTTTTTGCCCAAAATGGGAGAATTGGACTTGGTTGATATGTGGTTTCAACAAAATGGCGTCACATGCCACACGGCGCTTATTGAGAAGCGAGTTTGGTAAGTAATTAATCTCATGTTTTGGAGCAGTCCATTGGCCGCCAAGATCATGCGATTTGAACCCACTAGACTATTTTTTGTGGGGCTACGTGAAGTCTCTCGTGTACGTGGATAATTACAGCCCTAAAAGACAGCATTACAGCAGCCATTGGTGAGATACCGGCCAAAATACTGGAAAAAGTATGCCTAAATTTTAGCTTACGGATGGACCACCTCAGGTGTAGCCGTGGGCAACATTTACAGGAAATAATCCTTAAAAAGTAAATGGCAGATAAATAAATATTTCATTCACTATTGCAAATTTTCTGTTTTTTTTTTAATTTTAAAAAACCCAACTCTTCAATCACCCTTCATATGGTATATGAATGAAAAACAGATCCTCAAAGAACTTCAACTATAGTTTTATTAATATAGCAGATTATTTCAACACGCTTGGATTAACACGCTTTATTGCATTCAATATAGAAATAATGTATCTTCTCCGGCTATAACATTGATATTTCTGGTCTTAAAATATTTACAAATTAAACTAAAACTCTCATCTAAGCATGTAAGTGGCCCGTTTACATTGTGAACTGACATGCGCGTAATTTATCTGTCAAAATTTGTATGGGCGTAAGTTTACACCATTTCCGAGCCAATTTTGAATGGTAAGCTAGCATGTAAATTTACTTGTATGAATGAGGCTTACCTTTGGCGCTAATCATTACACATACTTGAAATAGTTGAAATAAATACAAATTTTATTTATTTATCTATTTTAATAAAGGTTTTTAAAATATTTAAAATTGAATAAAGGTGATTTCGCAACCCTAACCGCAGCTGTCATTTTGTCGAAATTTACACTATTTACACTTTGTCGCTCATCACATGTCAAAATGTTTTACATGTTTAGATGAGAACCCTTTCTATATTTAGAATTTTATAGCTGGAATTTTATGGTATATACCTTTTTCTGCCATGCTTAGGATATAATTTAGCAATCATCTCACATCATTGGAATCGGGCAAGTGTCTGAAGAGGCAAAAGAGGTCGTAATAAAGACATTAGTTTTCGAATTGAAAACACAAGAAAAAATTAAAAAATGAACACAAATAGAAATTCACTGAATATTCTTCTTATCAGTTCTGACCCTTTGATTGATTCCTATCGAGAAAAAACCCAAATGCATTTTCGAAAATTACATCCCATTGGCTTTAGTTTTTCTTCTCAGAACTGATAAATTGGAAATATAAGGAGAAGATCAATGAGTAAATGACTTTGCTATATATAAAGAATGTTCCGATTTTTCATCATAATTTTATTTTAGTTAAATATGTTACTTTTAATTTTGTTTAAGAGGCGAGATGAGATCATCTCGGACACAATTTATTAAATTGATTCACACGAAATCAAGAAAATCAAGGAATCAAGGAAATAAAAAAACAAAAGGTAGAATAAAAGAACAAACTAATTAATTTACACGTATTTCCAGTGCACACTGATGTGTATCATATTATTTATATATAATTTATTTCAAGCAAGTCAAACATATGCACATTAGACCAAGGCAAAAGCAACTTTGTATGGAATCCTGCGTGCCCCCTGAAAATCACGGTGGTTGTAAGTGAAGTAATACGAACTCTTGAAAGTCCAAGAACTGTCTAAAATGGCCCGGTTCTGTTCGAAAGTCCGGTTTTCAGAGAGTAATTTCAGATGAAATGTATTTAAGTTTTTCTAATGCATTTAAAATTTACAAAAAAAAAAAAATAAACGAAAGTACCTATTTCTATGTTTAACTAGCTGAAAAATCTGATTCCTGACTTAGATTTTACGTACAATGAAGACCGGTCCCAATAAACTCATTTACAGGTCTATTCTGGCAAAGTATCAATTGCTTGCTGCCATTTTGTGATTTCAAAACAAAGTCAACATTTAAACGTTTTTTCATAATTTTTTATTTATGATTTTCCTTTGCATTGATCTAGCACATTTTTCAAAATAAATTAATGCATTACTTCAGCCCATTTTACTTTAATAATAATTGAAAAAATTAAAACTGGATCGACTCATTTTTTAATGAGAAACGATATATTTTGTAAAAGCATAAACTCTAATAAGTTCAATGGACGTAAGTCCCTTTTTCCACACTTCAAGTTTTCTTGAAAGCCAGTCAAGTTTCATGGAAATAGGAACATAAGGAAAGGGGAAAGAATAGACTTGAATGTACCCAAGGTTGATTAATATAGGTTAAGTCACTAAAAAGAAAAGCACTTTTTTCACCTTTGTTCGAACTGTCAAGGTAGCTGTTAGCTACAAATTGTACAAATTCAGGTTTTTTCTTGATTTATTTTCATCCATTCTGACAGTTCAACCGAGCTTCTCTCAAGTGTCTTAACCTGTATTAATCAACTTTAAAAAAAAAAAAAAAAAAAACGATCGCCGAAAACACTAAATGTGTCGTGAAGGAATAAGTGAGTACGTGGAATAATTTCGGAAAACATTTTGAAAACCACAGTGATCGTGTATATGACCTACTGGTTTCAATGTACTATACCATTTGCTGCGCCGAAGCTTGATCTTCAATTAATTGGAAATCTTATTGAATTTCGGCATATAAATGAACGAATCGCCAATAAAGTTTTGACCAAGTTCGGCAATCATTTATGGTACTTATCTGAAACACTAATAGGACTTGCATTTTTTGACAGAAGTATTGACGTAGAGACAAAACGACTGATGATGACAGCACTGCAGAAAACTGGCGCAATCAAAAACGTCAAACAAGCTTCCATCAATTTCAATTCCGTCGATGTTTCGAATTTAAGAATCGAGAATTTCGTTACATCGAATACTGAACAATTTTTCAAATCATTGTTTGTAAATGATTCGAGTGATGACGATTGCATGAGTTTTTTTAAAATTGATCTAAGTTGTTGCATTCAAAATGAAAAATGCTTGCGGGCAGAAGAAGTCGTCAAAAACATTTCTGTCGTTAACGATGCTGCTGAAAGAACAATAAATATAATGTCGAGATACAAAAATAAGGTGACGTCATTGGAAGCGGAAAAACAAGCTCTATGTACTTTACATGTTAAAAGACCATTATAAACTCTTTCCATGCGGTACAACAAAAGACAATATTTCTGAACGCATGCAGTAAAAGAAAATCTATTCCCAATGATTAAAATGAGTTCCTTTAAAAATCACTTCACAAAAAATATCGTATCTCATTTAAAAATCTGTCGAACCTGTTCTAATTTTTTTTTTTATTATTATTATCATAAAATATGCTGAAATAACGCATTAATTCATTTTGAAAAAATGTCCTAGATGCAAAGGACAAACCTGATTAAAAAATTTTATGAATGAATTTTAAAATGTTGACTTTAAATGTGTTTATTGGGATCAGACTTTATTGTAAGTCAAATCTAAGACCGGAACCAGATTTTTCAGTTAGCTTAACATAGAAGTATGTACTTTTGGTTATTTTAGTAAATTTAAAATGCATTAGAAAAATTTAAATACATTTCATCTAAAATTATTCTCTGAGAACCGGATTTTCAAACAGAACCGGGCCATTTTTGACAACTCTTGGACTTTCAAGAGTTATAATTACTTGATTTGCAACCATCGCGTTTTTCAGGGGGGGTCCCAAAAACTTTAACAAAACTCATACAAATGTGACTTGCCCTAATGCATATAATTTTATTATTGTCGTATCATTCATAACTCACAATATAATGCAAAGATGCTGCATCGCAAGCTCTACTTGTATGGGTCGTATCCACTCGTACGACCAAGCAAACATTTTGTACGATTTGAATTTATCATATAAATTACAATTTTTATTTAAATTTGGTTAGAGTTAGTTCGGGTATTGTGGAATCCCTCCCTATCTTTATTTTGGCGCTCTTCGAAAAATTATTAGCATAAAGTTCACAGGATGGATTTCAATGTGATTTCTGATGTTATTCTGAAATTTTTTTAATTTTAAAAAAATATGTACATGGAAATTCAGCAGCACTTCAAAAAGCTTTGTTTAGAAAATTGGAGAATAATGTGCAATCCCTCAGATGGGTAGTGTGGAATATTAATTTAATTCCTATTTCATTGTTTTTAACTTGTTCTACGGCTTGATTCATGCTCTCTGGATCCAATTTCCAATTAATTCATTTTTTGGCATGATTCAATATTGTCTGTTTTAAAATAAAACATAAACTTAGTAAGCGGGTAATATAGAATACGATTACACAACTTCCGCCTTCAGGTTTCCACTTTACCCGATTAGCAAATATTTGAAAGCAAATCAAATTTAAATATTTTTTAAAATATATCATATTAAGATACTTACTAATAGATAAGTTTTATTTAGTTCACTATTTTTAATATCTTATTTAAAAAATCTTTATAAATTCTTTATATTTAGAACAAAACACTTGTTTGAATGTGCGCACAAAAAAGTCGACTACACAAGTTTTCATTCAAACGCCCACTGAACTAACGGTTTCACCATTTGCGTATAGCATTTTTCTGTGTTTACAAACAGATAAAGTTGCCAAACAAGATTTAGTATGCGAAATAAATAGGGGTTCGACATTAGCCGTATATTTCACATTACCCGAAGTTATTCTAAAATTGCTTCACATTTTAACTAGTTACAGCAAAAATGTTGGAACACAGCGAAAACAAACAGAAAGTTGAAAGTAATAATTCAGAAGAGAGTTACTTATTTGTCACATCATAAGTATGTCCCGCTTGAACTTTTAACAAAACCAGATGGGACTAATAGTACCAAAATAATTTGGAAAAATCCTCGACCCTCGACCATCGTCCACACGCAACTGCCGCTCTATTAGGTTTTAATTAGGGAAGTCAATCCCGGGATCCCGGATAATAATTTATGCCTCTTTAAATTCCGGGATTTTTAAATAAAAAATTTCTATTACAAATATTCATGTAAATGCAAACATTTCATTTTAAGTTAATATCAAAATAGAATTAGAAAAACCTTTTGTTAAGGCTGAAAAAGATTGTTAGAACGATGAGTGTGAATCACTGGTGCAAAGACTTTGCAAAGTTTTAGAAGAATTGCAACATCGGGAAGTAAGCTATGTATTTCAAAATTGTCAGATATTCTGACTTAGGAAATAATTTTTTTTTGTGGAAAAGGCAATCGTGATCGATACTTACTAATTGCTTACGATTATCGTACACCTATTTCTTCAACTAGCATAGAATCAGAACGGGTTAACCAGCGGGATATATTTGCAATAATATCCGAACAAAACTCTCCAATAAAGGCCCTATATAATAAAGCTCTAAAATAAGACACGTTGATCAGCTAAATGATTACTTTAAAAATAATTGAAACAAAAAATTTAATTTCGAAAAGTCTTTTCCAAAATAAATATGCCTTAAACACAAAAAATCATGAAGACGGTGTAAAAAAAAAAAAAAAAAGTGTAACACTTATATAGTAATACCTTAAGCTGTTCTGTATTTTATTTTTTTATATATTTTGTTCTTTAACACTTTCAATGGCTAGGGTAAACTAAGAACAAAATAAGTTTTTGAGGTAATATTCTTATCATTTAGGTCCTTAAAAGATGAAAAACACAGCTTTTATTTTAACCTGCGCTACTTACGTTTTGCAAACTTGTACAAAGAAAAAATTATTTAGTTCCTGGTCGGCACAAAGTCTTTTTTTAATCCCTTAAAGGTTTTTAAACCCTTTAGATCTTTGTTTCTTAAACCCTCTTTATATTCTTATCATTAAAGCCAAAAACGATAAAAAACATAAATTTGATCTTTGTTCGGTTCATTTTTTCATATAAAATAGATCGAAATTTTTTTTTTGCTTTTCTTTGGCACAAAACCGAAAATCCAACTGATTTTCATGTTAAATATCTCTCTAAATTCATTTTTATCATATTGGTTCTTTTTTTTCATAGAACAAAATAATTTGATTTAAACAAAAGCTTTGCAAAATAAATACATATAAAAATGACTTTCTGATGTGTCCAATATATTGGGCAAATCCACTGAAAGGGTTATATTAATACAATTTGCTAGTCATTAATATTATTGAAGTTTTGTGTGTTTATTAACAATAAGGGTATTCACAATTGTGTGGCATAGTTGTATTGTGTTTTTTTTTGCCATAGTTGAAAATCACAATATAAGCACGCTTCAAAATAGAATTTGTGGTTGGGAACCTCCCACTATAGCTTTTTGCTATTATGCACATAAATTAACTATCCAATTTAATATATGGCATAAAAAGTTTAACTTGCATTTTGAGCTTCTTCCATTTTTTGCAATTAGAAAATAACTGGCAACCGATCAGCTGTTTATGGAATCATAAAAACCACGTTCGTTAAACATATCATTGGGCTACTTAAAATGACCACACTTTTGGTTTTTAGAGATTTCATGTAATACAACAAAAAATATAAAAACTGCTCGGTAAAGTGTGGTATCAAACCACGAGATTATTGAACCAAAGTGAAAACAACGCAATTGTGAATAACCTTAATGTGTTTTGTTTTGTTTTTGTTATTTTATAAATGAATTAATCTACATTTTTTAATTTCAAGTAATAAATACATAACAAAAAATTGTTTTAAAACGTTTTAAATTATTTACTTCTTAAAACTTTCAATCCCGAACTAATACCGGGATACCGGGATTGAGATTTTCATTCCCGATAATCCCGGAATCGAGAAAAGCTTCCGGGATTGGACTCCCTAGTTTTAATGTAAAAAAAAGTTCATTCAATTGTCCATATATGAGGAAATGTATTTCAAGAAGAAAATTGAGAACTTAGTTCCCACCAAATTCAGTACATATAAAAAAGTAATACCATTGAACATATCGCTCATTTGCTCGAATAACGTCATAACTCAAAAAACATGATTTTTGGGTTAATGATGCAGCCTTATTTTTTAAATCAGGCTTCATATTGTGTAAACATTTCATGTCATTATTTTGAATAGTCTCCGCGTGAGAAGAGAATATGCCTCTATATTTTCATACAAGGTACGAGTGAATTGAAAACTTAAAATGCGTTTTCTGCAAAATGACTTTTTTGAGTTATGACGTTATTCGAGCAAATGAGAGATATGTTTGCAACGTGTTGGATATTGCAATGGTGGATTTAGAAGTATGTAAAACCTTAACACAAACTTCTTCTCCAAAATATTATGTATGTAATGCAAAACCAACAGAGATGAACAATATTGATAAATGTTTGCAAAAAGTTGTTCAAAGAGATCGCTATGAATTTGGATCATCACCTCTACACTAGGGCTGCCATAAGTCTACAGCATTTTTTTTGTATATTCCACAGAAACACAAATAACAAAACATACAAAAAAAAACATAAATCAAAATAACTCACAGGTACACTTAGTAAGGATATTCACAAGGTGTGCTATCATGTCATAATGTCATATTGTTCTAAGATTTTACACCAGCTTAAACATTTTATTGTTGCCCTCCATATAAAAAAGTACTAATATGTTGCAACTCTGAAAGCTATGTGTATTGAAATGTCGTAATTAAACAGCTGTTTCTTATTTGCATTTATATATCTTGTAAATTTTAGGACAATATGACAATATGAAATGATAGCACACGTTGTGAATACCCTAAGTATGTAACACATACATAATTTATAAATCTAAAAAAAAATAAGAAACATCAATTCAGTCAATGAGGTAAAAAAAATATTGTTTTGACCTATTCAAAATAAACGTTTGGCCCGATCATGTTTTGCAGACTTTTTGATTTATCAAGAACAAGCTTTTGCGTTTTAATATTTTTATAAAATTCTGTTCAAGTCATAGAATAACTAAAATTTCATTGCATAATGCTTTCCAAGGTGGTTATGTTAAGATAGTTTATTTCCTTACTAAAATTTAGTTTCATTTGCGTTGTGCCCTGGAATAGCGAATTCTTAATTGTACTATTTTTAACGAGTTCATTTTCACTATTGAAATTGAGAATTTTGTACAAAAATAGTTCCATTTTTATTCATTTGCACGCCTTTGCAAAAAAAATTTGTTCAGTTTTTACTGATACACTTATAATTTTTTCTTCAATATTTATAACAGGGACATTTTTTATTGTAAGCCGGGACACCGATCTCAAAACCATGACATGTCCACGAAAACTGGGACGTATGACCTACTCTACTTGCATATATTAGATTTTTTGAATATTTTCATCACGTTTTGTACAGATTTAAACTGAAAGTGTGGCAAATTAGGTCTTTAGAAGGAAAAGTTTAATGTCAAATTAGAAAAGGATATATCCAATGACAACTCTGATTAAAAATGGGATTAATCGTCGACAAACCGAAAACTAGAGGTAGTGGGTCTTCTAATAATGGAAACATGGCAAGAGTATTTTTAAATAATGCTTTAAACACAGCACTGGATACTGCTAAGGAGCTGACCAAAAAATATTCTTGGTGCTACCTTAAACCTTCAGAACACACAATTTTAATTAGCGCTCCTGACGTAAAAAACAATACACTGGCATCGGTAGGTGAGCTTTTTGAGGAAGTTACTGAGGAACAAAGGTATAAAAAAGTTTCGACTCCAGCATTCGTGTTAAACTTCAAGCGTTTTAACTAATACGGATTTTTTCAATCGTTTATTTTTATGTTCGGATCCTTTTATAACGGGACAGCAAAAGTAACCATTCAAGCACCATTCAATTTTATTAAAATCTGTTTTTGACTTGCTTGAATAAAATTTGTCATTTTTGTAGTTTTTAGTTATATTTTATAGTATTTTTTTCAATTACATACCTATATTTAAATTTTTCATTCTTTATTTTGTAAAACTCATTCTTATTTAAAACTTATGTAAACAATATATAATAAATAAATTGCGTATCTTTATGTTTTAATTGTTTGTGGGTGGAAGGGGTGGCAGAGGGGTATGCAGGTGTTCAACCACGCCAATTTTGTCATATGAGTAGTAATTTTAACATTGTCTTAAAGTGTTAAACAAACTTTCAAGTTGATATCTCAACTGAAATTATTTTTGGCCACTGTCTCCATGCAAGTGCAACCACTGTACTTTGTGTAGAGTGAGCGGCAAGATGATAATAGAATTGGTATCTATTTCTGCGGTGGATGGCCAGCGTTTATTCTGGTTTTCATATATTTTATTAAAGTTTTTTCTTATGCTGGCCGCAGACTATGAAGAATATGATTTTATATGATATAGAATCACAGGAAATTGATTTGAAATCATACCTAAAGTCAAATTTTCACATTAAATTTTTAAAATGGAATGTTGCTAAGTTTTATTTGATTTTTTATGAAAGTACACCGTGACGTATGAGTGCCATTTTATTTGATTTTAATATAATGTATTTTTGATCTTCAATATATTTTCCTCTTTATGTTTTTAGTTTAAATCTAGTTTATAAAGTAAATTCAAAAAAATATATTATGTGTTAATTTATTGCCACTACTTTTGACTCAACTCATAATTTCAATTATACTTTCTAAACTTTATAACAAATACGAACATTTTTGAGTTTAGTTTATCATCTAAGAGTTGTATATAAAGTAGTTTTGTTACTATTTGGTAGCATAGTATTTATTTCATGGATGGATATGTGTTAAAACGAGAGTGTCTGTATACTATAGATAGTTGTCTGCATTAATTTTTTTATTCTTTTCTGTGTTTTCCTTAAATCGCTCTTCATAAAAAAATATAGTTTAGATTTTTAAAGAGTGATAGGTTTCATTAAAGAGATGACAAATAACGAATACATTTCTTGAATTCAAGAAATAATAAAATCAACATATTTTTGAGCTTGACTCTAAAGCTAACTTAAACTAGCATTTCATTTAAATTTATTAATTAATAAAAAATAATCACTAGGAAAATAAAAGAATTTTTAACTACCTAAACACTGCAAACTGGCTTTAAGTTAAAATTACTCGTTCTGATTATTTAATTACATTGCTCATATCGTTATCGATATTATTCAAAACAATATTTGTTCGTTTAAAAAACTTAGGTTATAAAATTCAACGCCTCTAAGATATCATATATTGAACTTTCTTTCACTAAAGTGCTACTATTCATTGTAGGTTGTTTTGTAGTTGAATTTTTTAGAGGTAATAAATAGTTGAATTATTTTCTGTGCAATTAAACTAAACTTAAATTAGCTTTACTAATTTCTTAAAACTTAAAACTTAACTTAACAATCATGTCATAAGTGTAAAAATTATTATGTTTGTTGCAAATTTTTTATGTTTTAACTTTTGTTCTTGCTCTTATTAACAAGTTCCTAAATGAGCCCAGAACTTGTTAACAACATTCTTTCAAGCCAAAAAGTAGCTTGAAAGACAAACAAAGAGGAAAACCTTTTTTAAAATAATACAACCAATAAAATTCAAATAAAATATTTTCATTGATCATATAATACAAAAATATATTTGTGAACAAATTCTAGCAACACTATTTGCTAAAATTTTGTAAAAGCAATAAAAGTTTACATATTTTTACAGCTCGAGTTTTAAGTTAATCATACAATTATTTAGTGGACTTCAAAATGCACAACTTTGTTTTTATGTAAAGTAAAGTTTTACATACCTGGAGCCAAGTTTTGCGTATATATATACTATTACTTTTTAAGCAAAGTTGTGCATTTTTATGCTAAATATTTAGCTTATATTAAAAAAAATAATATATCGAAGAAAAGTTAAACAAATGTTATTTATGAAGTAAACTTAAACTTAAAGAATACATTTGAAAAGAAATTTTATCACATCAGATAAAAAAACATAAGAAAAGAAATGACTAAAGTTTTTGTGTAATATTACGCAAACTATATTTTCTTAACTTATTTGGGATTGATAAACAAGAAAATCAGGTATTCCGGTTTTTCATCAGATAACTTCACTAACAGGGAAACATTTCATTTCTAAAAATAAAAAATAAAAATTAATTGATCAAAATTGACTTAGTACATAGCATTAAAAAGTTTAATTTTAAAAATTTTTTTTGTATAATTTAAAAAAATACAATAATTATATTTTTGTCAAAAAGATGATTAAAACTATTTTTTATCATGTAGTAGCACATTTTATTGCCAATTTTTATAATTATATAACAATTTAAAACTTTCTGAAAATTTTTATAATTAATCTTCCTTGAGTAAAATAATTTGTTGATTATTGCTGCCTAAAATTTACTACAAATGCACCTTATCGCTCTCCCCACTTTTACCAGCCTTGAGCTTCGAGCTATTCGAAGGTCGGTGTCTCTCTAAATCAGCGATGCCCAGCGCCTAACTCTTTCCACTCTTTTACAACAACTTCAATATTTTCATGATTGTTGTAATTTGCCGAATTTAGTTTGCAATTTCAGCCTTTCTTCTTAACCCTACGGTCCATAACCACCTGGACGAACGGGAGTCCATAACCAGGGTACCTGGGTACCCTAGTGAAGTTTTTTCGTTTATATTCAAATAAAATAATATATATTTGCACAGATTATTAGAAACGCTTAATTTTTACATTTCAACTATACAAATTTCATGTTTGTAAGATGAAAATGGTTTCTATGGGCATTTTCTACCTAAAAGGCACACAAAAGTAAACATAAACTGGTTTTATGTTTCTTTTTGTGTTTTTAGGTAGAAAATGTTGTGTTTGTATTTTTTGTGTTTTTTTGTTTGTGTTTTTAGGTAGCAAATGTTCAGCTACGGTAGAAAAAGAATACATTTCAATGATTTCGTCAGTATAAGTTGAACAGTTGAACAATGAAGTTGAAGAAAAATGAACCACAAAATAGAATATTTAACTGAAAGATAATTTATGCGTTTGAGTGAAGAAGCCAGAAGCAGATATATTGAGTCTATACTTGATAATATGATTGTGGTTGACGACGCTTTAGAACCAATTGAGGAAGAAGGAGAGGTATTAAGGGGAGAAGTGCAAGACTCAGAAAGTGAAGACAATGACAACGAAATTCCAGCCGCTATTGACACGCCAATGCAAATTGAGCAAGATGTATTTGAAGATGAAAGTGACAGCGAAACTGATATGGTTGAAGAAAATGCACCAACATCAAGCACAACAGAAAGTATGATTGCACGTGATGGTACTCAATGGCAACCAACACCACCTGTTTTTCAACAAATAAGGAGTCACAACATCGTAAGAACTCGCAGTGGTCCATTACGAATGACGGAAAGTATGACTGGTATGCAATGCTTCAAGAGTTATTTTACAATAGAAATGGTCGATATAATCGTGCGTCATACCAACAAAAAAGCCAATTCAACTCATGATGCCTACAATGCAGCAAACCCAACAAAGCGTCAATTGAAGTGGAAGGATACGACAGTGGCAGAAATATACGCATTCATTGGAATGCTGATAATGGCAGGCGCAAATCATTCCAATGATGAAAATGCAAGGGACTTATGGACGCAATTGTCTCATCCTCTATTTCGTGCAACAATGATATTAAACCGCTTCTGAACGCCAATCTCGCAAAATATTATGTGCCTACAGAAAATTTAACAATTGACGAACAATTGTATCCGTACCGCGGCAGAACAAAATTTACCCGGTATATTCCATCTAAGCCTGCGAAATACGGGATCAAGGTATGGTGGATATGCGATGCTAAAAATTCATATCCTCTTCATGGCCAAATATTTACTGGCAAACAAGACAGTGGTCGCGAAATCGGTGTAGGCGAAAGAGTAGTCAGAGATTTAGCTTGGTCAAACTTAGCTTGGTTGGGCCATACCATAATAGCGGATGTAATATCACCATGGATAATTTTTTTACGACGCTGCCACTGGCAAAGCAGCTGATATCCGTCAAATTTAGCATTGTTGGAACACTGCGGCGAAACAAAGCCTATATACCAACAGAAATGAAATACGATAAGAGTTGGACCGTTGGGACAAGCAAATTTGGTTTCCACGAGAAGGTGACAATGGTTTCATACAAACAGAGGAAATCAAATTCCGTAATATTGTTGTCGACCCTGCATGATGATGCAACTGTAGAAGAAAACGGCAAACCAAAAATCATCAATTTTTATAACAAAACGAAAGGTGGCGTAGATGTTATGAACCAGACGCTTCGGGAGTACACCACACAGAGACACACAAAAAGGTGGCCTTTGTCGTTTTTGTACAATATGCTCGATGTAAGTGCTTTCGCGGCATACACAATATTTTATGATAATAACAGAACTGTTCCATATCAAACAACACGGAGAAAACGCTTTTTGCGTAAACTTGCTGGAGATTTGTGTGCGCCAATAATAGAAGAAAGAGTAGCTAATCGCCAAGTAACGCGCCATTTTTCCACCAAATCAGCAATTGAGAGCTTTTTAGGAAGACCAGTGGAGACGGTAACCTATACCGAGCAACCATCTACTTCTACGGCTGCTTCTACTGATGGCAGGAAGCCAATAACAGGATGCTGCTATTTGTGCACTTCTTTGCCAGACAACAGGAGAAGAAAGACGAGAAAAGTCTGCAACGTTTGCAAGAAACCAATTTGCGATGAACATACTCAAACAATATCAAAATGTTTTCCATGTTTCAACAATGACTCAACATAAGACATCAAATATTAGAAATAAGTTAACATGAATAAAATATAAATAATTTAACTAAAAAACAATTTCAGTTCATTTTTTACACATCAATAAACATTTTGAAACAAAATAAAAAGAAAACAAACATTTTTTCTTTGAAATATTAGGTAATTTGCACTAAGGTACCCTGGTCATGGACCCCTGTATACACAAACATTAAACTAATTTTTTAGTTAATATATTTAACCATATTTGATAAACTTTTTTCTAGTCTCTAAGTTTAGCCGAAATCTCTGATGATCCGGAGTTTCATGTTGATATCTTCAATAATAAAGGAACAGCAGCACTTTAAAGTTCAAAAAAAGTACCCGGGTACCCGGGTACCCGGTTATGGACCGTAGGGTTAATATTATTGTTTTTCTTCTTTCGAACCATCGATAGCTGTTCTGCGATTGCATGTTGTTGTTTTTATTCTTTGGCATCATCGATCGCGGCTGTTTTGCACTGTTTTTGGCATTCGCATTGTATACGTTAACAGCATGCGTCGTATTATTTATATTTCTCGTTGTGCGAATACACATTGAGAAAAAGTTATTGAATATTTGCAGGTGTGCCCATTTTTGTATATTACATCAGAATAAATTATTTTTATCGGGGTTATAATACCCTTGAAAAATGGCAAGAAAAGAATTTGCGGAACACTGGGAGTTTTCCTATTTTTTCAGAGATAATAAAAGATTAAAAGATTTTAATCTTAACTATATAACAGTTTTGTTAATAATAAAACAGTAAGATAATAAAAAATATATAAAATTTATGCTAAAGCAAATCAGAATTAATATAAGATTAAAAAATGAAAAAAATGTATAGTAATAAAAAATTGAGAAAAAAAATTAAACATAAAAAGAAAGTAAAAAAATAACAAAAAAAAAAATTAAAAACTATAAAACACAAAATAGAAAATGGATACCTGAAAACCTCCACGCCGTTAAAGCTGGGTAAATCAGAACTCGCAAAAAATTAAAAAAATATTTGGAATTACATGATTCATTATACATACAGTGTACATATAACTTCGCTGTCGCGGACTTTGCCAGCACTCGTGATATTGGTAATTCCTCATTGCATCCAGATTTACAAATTTTTTTATGTTGTGTTTTCGCACTCTTCAAATCGTTTTCGTGGACATCGCTGCTCTAAGCTACCATAAAGAAAAAACCATTTACATGGAGAAAACTTGATAACGTAAAATTTACGACAAGCGCCAGCTCAAGGGAAATAATACAGCGCCCACGCTTAAAGGTTTATGCATTAACCATGGTTGAGTATTTTTTACCCATGAAAATGCTTCTGCAGAATTGATCATATCTCAGGATTGGTAACAGCTAAATGTTTAATTTTTTGTTTGTTACTTTAAGCAAACATAGAGCTATAAATTGCATTTGGAGTGTGTCAGAAATTTGTACATTAACTACTTCATTTTCAATATCAAAAGTGATTAAGTTTAAAAATCACTAAATTTGGGTTTTTATCATTTCATCGCTTGAGAAAATAAATGTCGTATGTGTAAATTTTCACTTTTGAGATTATTGAGAAAAAGTAGCTATAAATTGTAAAAAAATAGCGGTAAGTCCACACAAAATTCGTAATCTATTGTGGAATATGCCTGAAACTAGTCTTGAATTTCTGAAGAATATTGCGTCACTAGATTTTGAATTATAGCCCATTTTTTTCAATAATCTCAAAAGTGAAATTTTTTGCATACGACATTTATTTTCTCAAGTGACGATTTGTTAAAAATTTTATATTTTAAAAAAATGTAAAAGCTCTCTTAGCCAATTAACCAACTAATACCTGCTATTGATAGAAAATTCCTGATATAAAGCTGTGCTGTCGCTGTAGAAGGAATTTGTGGCCATTTACAACACATTAATGATGGTTGGGTATTTTTATACCCAGCTCATTTTTATATCCAACTCATATCTCGACTAGGGTGAAAGATACAATATTGAAATTTGAAATTAGTTGCTATGATCAATGTAAGAAATATCAATTTTTAAAAAAATTATACGAAGTAAATACATAAATTCAGTTAGCTATATAAATAAAGATCATTTCGCAAAATAATTTTTATGTATGATCATGTAGCTAAACGCAAATATTGCAAGTGTTTTGTTTTCTGGAGGTCGCTTTTGAGAAAGGTGCTATTCTTCTTATCATATAATAGATGTTGTTTCAAATATTTGCAGTAAAATGTGCTACTAAAGTAAAAAAAAAATTATTTTTAGCGTATATTGGCGAAAAAATAGCTTTTGTTTGACTTATTTTTTAGAAAAAGCAAAAAATTCTTCAGAATCGATCTTTTGTATAATATTTGTATAACTAAGTCAATTAACTAATCGGATTGTAAAAGCTAATGTATTGTTGAAAGCGTTACTAATTTCTCTATGAAATCTTCTCAATAATATATGAAAAATATATTTCTTTTACTTAGGATATATGCTGTTAAATTAAAATTCTAGATTTTTGAGCGAAAAAATAAAATTAAAAGCAAATAAAAATTAATTTAATACTAAGCAATCCTCAATAACTTTAGAAAAAATAGTTTGCTTAAGGCTACATTTTCAGTGTTTTTCAGTGTTCTCAGAGAATCAAGTTATTGTTTTAAGAGTTACATAAAATAGCAACACTAGATGTAATTTTTATGGAAAAGTGCAAGGTGCTTCACACTAGAATCTTCAAAATATTTAAGGTTTATTTATTAAATATATACCTACCCAACATTTTTTTTCTTTATAAATAAGTTAAGTTGTTCGAAATCCTTAATCCTCCCAATTAGTTTCCAATTGAAAAACCTTTCAATATAAAAATAAGAAATTTAGCTCGTCTTTTAAAGAAATTTTAAAGCTCGTCTCTGAATATAGGCATAAAAACACACCAAATACTTATCTCTGTACTTATCTTATGTCTCGATCAGTAGTTACTCCTATTATATTTTATTTCGATTTCTATGAGAACTGCGACTAAATAATGGAGTAAGCCTATCAGTGTAGTATTTCTCAAAAGTAGAAAAAATTCAGAATTATCAAAGATGACAGAAAGAGCAGAGAAAAAATGCAACTTTTCTTTGAGAATCGAACACGCCATAAGTTTGAGTAGTTTTAGATTAAAAAAAACTTTAATGGAACAATTATAAATTTGAACAAGTATACATTCTAATCAGAACTTACTTTACCATTATACTTTTGATACTTTTTCTTTTACCATTAAAATTTTTAATAGCAACTATTTCGTGACTTAATATTTGATAAAAGATCAGTGTCTTTAATATTAAGGATTTGAGAATTTCTCCAACATTTTTTACAATACTTAATTATTGTTCATTGAATTTGAATAGAATATATTTTAAAAGTGACAGTTTTTTGACCCATGACTGTTTTTTGAGTTTTTAAATGTACACTGCGGATTTGAAATAATCTGGTTATGGAGTCGCTTTGAAGCATTAATTCAGTTTCAATTGAATTGGTTTTTAAAAACTACGGTGAAGTGTGAAGTCTTATTTTTAATATTTCAATTTTTGACTGTTGATTTAAAACGGAATCACTTCAGGTATTAGTTTTGTATTTAAAATTTTGAACAAGAATTTTGCAAACCAAATATTTTCAAAATATTTCTGGTATCTTTACCCAGGACCTCTGCTTTGAATTATTAAATTTTGCCCCTTAATTTTATATAAACATTATAGAATGTCAACTGATCTAAGATCTGTTAAGTCTAAATGGTATTTACACCTAAAAATTAATTTATTAAATTCTTAATTTTGTCATCGCATCGTTTCAAAGTGAACTCATTTCAAATTTTACAGATTGAAATGATTAAACTCTCGTTAATCTTTATAAAGGCCTGTTTCTAGCACTCAAGTAAAGCATACTTTTTATAAATAAATTAAATGTGTTAAAAAATAAAAAATTTTTTCTCAAAATTACTTGAACTTAAATACAGCTCGTAAGAATTTTTTTTAATACAGTTTTTTTCAATGAAAATTGAGCACTGAAATTCTGTTTTTGCTCAGTATTTCTGTTTGCTCTAGCTTTTGTTTTTTTAAATAAATTTGTGAGAAAAATCTTGCAATATTATCTTTTTCTTAGTCATAGCTTGGTGAAAGTTTACTCCAATGACTTAGTTAATGTATTTAGGGTGGAAAAATATTTGTATGTTCTATGATCGCGTAAGAATCTGACTATACACTAGAGCACCCATGAAATATATGGAATGTGTAAAAGTGTTATTTCCTTCGCTCCCCGCACATTTTCGTAGAGAACTTGACTAAAAAATAAGATCTGCAAAAAAAAAAAACCAGATGCGTCTAGTGGTAAAATGCTAGTCGCATTTGACTTAAAGACTCAAAAATATACTTTACAAAAGTTCACAACTTGTTTGATCTGTAACTCTTTTAAAGAGTGTTTAAAGTAGTTAGTGATTGGGACTTTAAATTTAAGAATATCCTAGGCAATAACAACAGTGTAAAAACTTTTTACCAACTTGTATTATTTGCGGCAAAATCTACGTTTAAAGACAAGATTTTTTAAATTTTTGAGCACTTTTTTTGCAAAAACGATTGCCATTATGGTTTTCGTACGGATAAAATTATGTGATTTATTTCGTAATAGAGATAATTAAGTAAAATTTAAATTAAAATTTTTTTTTATAAAAAAATATTTATTTTTAGAGCCGATAACTTGGTTCAAAGTAAGAATATATAAACAATAATTAAAAACATTTATACAAAAAACTTATATAATTCAATCTTAGTTAATAATAATATTCAAGCAGAAATAATATCTATTATGTTTTAAGTTAAATAACTGGTAACACATTAAGGAAAAAAGAACATTAAACAAATATCTTTATCATTTTAACAACTGGAATTTTGTTTTGGGTAATTTTTATCTAAATATTGTAAAAATGTTGTCTTAGAAAAATTGTTGGATGGCAAATTTTTTATATTTCTCCATCGCATGCAGGATATAATATTTCTTCCCTTCTTGGTGAGTTAAATTGGCATTATTCTGCGATATCATTAACGAATAATAATTTGTTTACAATTATGTTAACAGTATGGTAGCGAAAAAGGAGTAAGTATTTTTGGAAACGAAGTCGCACAACTCTGCAGACATGATTTCTTCAACAAGTAAAAAAATTCGATTTGGCTTATCAGGATGCCTATCTTTATTCAAATTGAATACCATTTTTCTTTTCATTTGAATATCAACTTCATAGTCGAAAAATGCCAACGCGATATTTGCTTCATTTAGGTACCAAAGGTGCCCAAGTTATTTTTTTTCCTTAACTTCTTTACCAATTTTATCAATTGATTTATATAATTTCCAATAGTTGAGCTGAAAGATAGTGCATTGATTTATCAAAAGCAAACAAAAACTTAATAAAATTTATAATAAATGTTAACTACTTGCACGACATAGCAAATTGTTTTCTAAAAAGAAAAATTTTTAGTGAGAAAATGATTTTCACCATCCATCTTGCTTGACTGACAGCACCAGGCTTCGAAATTTTGTATTCTGGCATATCTTCTCCAAGAAACAGTGCTCTTAATTTTAGCATTTCTATATTGTCATGCATTGTGTTATCAACTTTATTTCTTATTTGGTCCTTTATAAATTTTATTAGCTCATTTCGGATATTGCGTGGAAAGTATTGTGACACTTCGGGGTCTATTGTTCCATGATCGAAATTGTCTTGCTGTAGTTCAGGGCAAATTTTGCGAAATTTTTCGAAGAGTGAAATTTTTGGACCTGAAGTGGTCGGCTCAACATTAACCTTAAATGCAGCACCAGCCATCAATTTCATTATGTGGTGTCTACATCCAAAATGCAAAAGTTGACGGTTAAGTTTTTGTTCCAAGACAGCGCAAGCTCCAATATACGTGCTGGTATTGCTTGCCGTGGTATCAAAACACATACTGAAGGTTTTTGGATAAGCTGAGCATGCAGTTATTCTTTACTTGGCTTGAGAATGAAATTACCTAGATGTTCACATAGTTTCAAAACTTTATCGCAAATTTTTTTATTACTGTTTTATATATTCTTACTTTAAACCGCGTTATCGGCCCCATATATAAATATTTTTTATAATAAAAATTTTTCGTTTAAACTTTACTTACTTATCACTATTATGAAATGAAGCACATAACTTCATCCATACGAATACCATAATGGCTACCGTTTATGCAAAAAAAGTGCTCAAAAAATTGCAAAAATCTTGTCTTTAAACGTTGATTTTACCACAAATAATGCAAGTTGGTCAAAAGTTTATACACTGTTGTCACTGACTAGGTTATTCCTAAATTTAAAGTCCCAATCACCAACTACTTTAAACACTTTTTAAAAGAGTTACAGATCAAAAAAGTTTTGAACTTTTTTAAAGTGTGTTTTTGAGGCTTAAAGTCAAATGCAACTGGCATTTTACCATTAGACGCATCCGGTTTTTTTGCAGATATTATTTTTTAGTCTACTTCTCTACGAAAATGCGCGGGGAGCGAAGAAAATAACACTTTTGCACATATGAGTGGTCTAATATACACCAAATCCAGAATACACCAAATTGTGATTTTAACCCATTAATAGATGTATGCCTTCTCATTTACACTGCCAAATATCAAGAAAGAGTCTTTCAGAGGAAGTTTAAGCTGAAGGTTAAATATTTAAACAAAACCTGCAGCATTGATTCACCAACTTAAGCACTTTTTACTATATTAGAGAAATGCGTTAACGCAATGTCCATGGCGTAGTTTAAAATCCTGTATCAACAGAGCTTTAATCAACGCAGTGAGATTTTTAGTTTAGTGGAGCGTTGAGTTATGAGATAACTTGAGTGTGGTGAGTTGATTGGTACATTAAATTATGTAGTAAAGTCCTGTAGCTATATGTACCATCAAAAGAAATTAATTAAAATTAAGGAATATTGGTCATAAATTCATTCATTCTAAATATCTCAATCAATAACAAATGAATTTAAAACATGTCAGAGCAAAGAGCAGAGCTCATTATCACAAAAAAAAAAAAAAAACAAAACTAAATTACCAGCATACAACGATACTTTACTTCTTTAATGACTAATGCTGTATTCAAACAGATATGTATATCAACAGATACATAAATACACATAGCCTGCGAAGCAAGTTGAAATTAAATGGATGGATTTAAGTTTGTTTGGTCTTTTAAAACCAATCACGTTGTATTAAACACAAAAAAAAGAACGAAAAATAAACTAATTGTGTCACTGCGATATTGCGCTATTATTGATAAAACAAGTGTTTCAACGCAATAACACAGTTAAGTGCTTAAACTCAATAAAGCTGAGCAGCGTTGCGTTACTTATGTATGTCTACTTGAGAGCGCAAAAAAAAATAAAAATAGAATAATCTCCGGTTATAGACATGTAATTCTGAAATGGGTACTTTCGCAAGTATTTTTCAGTGGCTTTATGTATTTAGCCTTTATTCTCTGTATAGAAATTGTAGCGTAGTTATTAAGTTTGACACATACACATTGGAGGGATAGCGCAACAGAGGACGACCTGTCTCAAGTGGAGGATGTGTGCTCAACTGGTGGCAGTTAGCTAAGAAGAGGGTGACTATCTGAAGACACATGATGGTTGATGCCAAGGTTCACACCGAGCTGTAGTACCTACGATACAAAGAAAATGAATAAAAAGCAATAAAGATCGCTCCACGGTTGAATTCAACCAGAACAACACCAAGAATAAGTGATTGAAAAACTTGACATCATAGTTGCGGTGTTGGAAAAATGTTAACTGCAACTCTCAAAGTAAAGAGAGAACGACGATAACAAAAGTATATCGTATACCAAAGTATGTCGAAATAATGGAAAGCATCTGAACTCGTTCTGAAAAGAAATTGCTATACTCTAACAAATTGCACCTTTCACGTATTAAAAACTGAAAAAGTATTCTGACAAAATAAATAAACTATTTTATTTCTGTGTAATGTCAAATTTACTTTGATTCTACTTTTTTCTAGTTAAGAAATATATTCAAATTTTTCTAAATCAATTACTTGAGAGCTGGATAGAAGACTTTAAATAAAAAAACTGTTTTATTTTCTGTGACGTTAGTAGTCTATTATACTTTTCCTTTCTACTCAAGACATATTATACATATTAAATTTTTCTTGTTTCATTAGGTACTACTTATGAGCTGGATAAAGGCTTTGAACAAAAGTTTTGTCAATCTGAATTTTTTTAAAGTTTACATGGATTCTAAACGGGTCAAAAATTAACAATCTTACAATCCTACACGAGTTTAAGCACAGTCTTTGCCGAATATTTTAATGCCTTAATTTTTTAATGATCTCTATTTTAAATTTTAAAAATTTGACTCCAGATTTTAAATGAAAACTTCAACAATCTCTGACAAATAAATATTCAGTTAATACAAAATTTATTTCTAAAGACAAACTGCAATCTGCTGTCTTTGACCCTGAATTTGGTTTCGTCTAATATAAAAAGGTTGAACTGAATTAAAAATAACCAGTCTCGCTTTGTTCGCATTAATTCAGATTAATCTAAATGTGTTTTAGAATCCTTCCTTCCCATGCGAGCTTTAAATGTATGCAGTAAAATCATTTTTTTGGAATAAATTCAGCTCAAAGTTCAAAATAAAAAATAAATGAATATTTAAGGTCTCCACTTAGAATTCTAACTTTTCACTTGAGATGTAAAACAAACGCTCTAATAAAACTTTGTGTCAAAAAGTGTACTCTAAATAGATTATTTTTTAAATTCATGGTCCTGACCCAGTAGGTCTTGACCAAGAACATCCATTTGGAATTTTCAAATAAGGCTTTAAACTCTGAGTTAATAAATCTTTTAATACAAGATTTTAATTTAATGAAAATTTTTTAAATATCAGGGTATTTTTTTGAAAATTTTAACATAGATACAGGTTCTAAAGTTGAGGCTAATTTTTACGTTAGATTTAATATTTTTACAAAAGTTTTATTAAAGAAAATCTAATTAAAGTGCTAAAGTTGTAAATAGTGCATTAAGGACTAAAGTTTTACTTCAGATTTAAAATTTTATTACCATTCGCAATTCATGTAGAAAGAAATTCTCCTAATTTCTGATAGTTTTCCTGAAATTGTGAATTCATTCTGCCAACATCTCTTAATTGAATTTCCAAATAACATCACAAAATATATTTGCCAACAAAAAATTTAAATGTAGAAAAACAAACATAAGATTTTTTTTTTTTTAAAATGAGAACTTCTCCTATTTATGATTAGAAGAATCCTTCTTCCGAATTTATATATTTTGAAACCAGATTCGAATGTACTTCAGAATTTTTTTCAGTACATCAGATTAAACTAAATATTTTAGTGACGAAGTCATGACTAAAGTTTTGACAGCAATGAACTTTCCTTATTCGAAATACAAATAGCTTTTAGAGCATCACAATGTTTTTGGTTCAAATGGTAATAAAACTTGTAGTAGCTTATGAAAGTTAATATTTATTTTTAGGGTTTCATATAGTTCTGAAGACACGCTTAGTTTTTTAAATACTGAAGAATTTTGAAGATTTGTTTTTATCAGCATTAAAAATTATACTCGGCGTAATCAAAAGTAAAAAATCTCGATCTCTTTTATGTAACTTCTTAAAACTGCCTTCATTATTTTTAAATTTTTTTTATTTCTTAACTCAAGAATTTGTAACTCTTGCTTTATTAAAAAAAGAAACAAACACAAATGAATAAGTTACTCTACTGATTCCAGCGACTTTTCTTTGCATTAAATTGAATTAAAATTAGTTTTGAGAACCTCTATTTTTACAAAAGATCCCGTCTTCGGAGATGTTTTGTAAGTGGCTTACATTTACTTTGGCACTGCTGTAATTCACAGATTTACTTACAACCTAGAGCTCCAGAGCAGAAGAAGTGCTGGCAAGACCTAGCACTTTAGCTGCACTAAGTGCAGGAGGCTGAGTACCTACATAACATAATTATTTTAGATTTAATTCTTTTGGTTTTTTGTTTTGTCCTTAATAAAGTTTTACTTTTATGTATTTACATTTTTGATTTTTTTTTCATATTTTTGTAACATTTCTGTTGAACTTAATTATTTAGAATAAAATATCGTTAATCCTCTGAAATAACATGTGTACAAAAATCTTTTATGTACAAAAATATTATCACCTAAGTTTAAACTTAACATTAATGTGTAGGTCTTTCAGTATTTTTCTTTTGGTTACTGTAAGAGTGGAAAATATTTATGCTTTTAAGAGTTATTTTTTTAACGGATGTCGACTTATTTGGATAATCGTGGACTTGTTGTATAACTTTACGTATAACTATGTATGTATTAATGTTTGCTGTTCCATAAAGAAGATTTTTAAACTTTGATTTGATTATGTTGAATAAAAATTTAGTAAAACTATGAAAAAATTTACAAAAAATCTGTTAAACTTTACAAAACTTTAACCACTTTAACTTTACAAAAATAGTTCAACCTTAATTGGTTAAATCACTTAAGTGCTATTGTGTATTGTTGTTAATAGCTAATTTATGCTTTTTATTTTCAGTGAATTTGAGTTATTTTTTTAACTGCTCTTCAAGTTATACATTTAATTTTTGTAAATTTTGAGATTAAGTTATCGTATTCACGAAAAATTTTGCCTAGTTGCAAAATTTAGTTCAATTTTAGTTCTTCTCCTACTTCATTCGTATCGTATTAGAAACAACCGTGCATTTTTTCATTTCAAATATTTCCAATTATATAATACAGATTTTTCTTTGTTCTTTCTTAAAGATTTACATGTTTACATCAAGGTTTGATAAATTTTTTATTAGAACATTTAGGAAAACTTGAAATGTTTGGAATAAAAAACTCAAAAATAAAACGAAAATATGACATCGAAAGTTTTTGTTTTTTGGGTGTTTGTGTTTTTTAACTATACATTATTAAAAATTTACATCATTTCTGATTTTTGGTTTGGTTTTTTTTTTCTAAAATTTAAACTAGGGATTTTTTTACGCTATGGTGGCAAGAGTTGACATCGCGTTGTTTTTGGTGGATGGCGATGCCATCGGTGATGGTGTTGGCACAAAAAGACTGGAAGAGGCGGTTTCTGTTGTGAGGCTGCGCTCTTCGTAGACGCGCTCCTATGGAAATAAAGAAAAACGTTATGTTATTTAAAAATAATTTTTATTTTTATGACCCCACGTTTAAAAAACGTAATAGGTGTATATATTAACTTTGTAACGTCGATAAGAAGTCGTGGCCTGTATTTAAAAGTATATCTATTCTTGATCAGCATCACCTCCTGAGTCGATTTCTGTCCGTTTGTTCGTCTGTCTGTGATCACGATAGCAGCCGTAATTTTATAACTATCGTAACGAAATTCAATATATAAGCTTTTTATTCAAAAAGAGAGGTCAAGTTCGAAAATGAGTAAAATCGGATGAAAACCACCCCTACCTCCCATATAAAGTGACTTAACCAAAGGTAAATCTTTTTAAATTCCATAAAAACTAATCAAATGACCACCTCGCTTTAACAATTAATATCAACTTTGAGTATGAAATTTTTCAAAATCAGACGGAAATTACGTTTACCTCCCATACAAAGTGATTTTACCAAAACGGTAAAATCTCTTTCAATTTCGCAAAAATTGATCTATTGACTTCAAATTTTGCACATAAGCTTTAACAATTAATATATACTTTAAGCATGAAATTTGGAAAAATCGAAAGAAAACCACGGCACCTCCCATACTCACATACGGCTACCTCCCAAATCCCTTTAAACTCGACAACAATTAATATAATCATTTGAAATTTTGCACATAACCTTTAACCTTTAAGATGCACTTTGAATATGAAGTTTGTAAAAGTCGAATAAAAATCACGTCTATCTCCAATACAAAGTGAGTTAACCAAAACTGTAAATTCTCTTTCCATTCCGCAAAAATTGATCTAACGACTTTAATAGGCTTATTACGGTTCACAGCAATAAACTGCTGTGTCTTCTTACGAGTAGACACAACAGTCAAGAAGACACAACAGTGTCGAACTATTATGGTTCACAACAGTACGTTGTTGTCACCTTTGATTGTGGAACGTATGTAGAATTCGTTGCTTGACTTGCTCCAGGGTTGCTTCCAGGAGAAAAGTAAAAACGCACTCTTTAAAAAGTATTTTTTAAATATCAAAATTTTTTTTGCGATATGAAAAGGAAATATTGTGAGCCCATATTTAAACCCGTTAATTTCAACTGGCGTTAAAAATAGGATTAAATCTAGTATAATAAAAAAGCTGGATTTTAAAATTTTTTTAAGTGCAAGGAAGCATTTTTTTACTAAGCTTGATAATTTTGAATCAAGTATAGCTTGTAATTGAATATAAATAAGCCCACGACAACTTGCGACTTGCAAGTATGCTAGCTTACAAGCGAACGGCACGAAGTTTCAAGTAAAGGACATATGAAAAGACATATTATTAGGTGGCAACCCTATTATTTCAAAATTATATAATTTTGAAATTCTGACAACGGATTCAGATTCAGCGACCCATTTTTGGTGTATAATTTTTTTTTGCCAGCCATGAATTCATAAAAATACAAAAAGTTAAGGTGGCAACCCTATCCACCATCTTGAATTTTAAAATTTTGACTTTAGATTCGAAATCAGCGACCCCTTAACACTGATAAATGACGTCTAAAACTCTTGAAAAGACATATTATTAGGTGGCAACCCTATTATTTCAAAATGTTATAATTTTGAAATTCTGACAACGGATTCGGATTCAGCGACCCATTTTTGGTGTACCATTTATTTTTTGCCAGCCCCGAGTTCATAAAAATACAAAAAATTAAGCTGGCAACCTTAACCACCATTTTGAATTTTAAAATTCTGACTTTAGATTCGAAATCAGCGAACCCTTAACACTGATAAATTAAGTTTAAAACTTTTAAAAATACATTTTATTAGGTGGCAATACTGTGGTAAAAATTTAGGTGTCAACCCTAACCTCCATCTTAAATTTTAAAACTGTAACATTATATTCGAAATCAAATCCGTTGCCAGAATTTCAAAATTACAAGAATTTCCAAAAATAAAAAAATCTAGGTGGCAACTCTATCCGCTATCTAATATTTTAAAGTTTGACATCATTTTCGAATTCATTTACCCCTAAAGCTGCCAACCACGTAGTTCATAGAATCCTTAAAAGTCCTATTACGCTTAAGCTCTCTCTAAACAAGCTCATTGAATTTTTTGGATACTTGCTTCAATTGGATACTTGCCTTCAATTTCAAGCTTTTCAAGCTTTTTGCCGAAGGCATCAAGCTTTCCTTTACTTGAAACTTAGTGCCGTTCGCTTGTAAGCTAGAATACTTGCAAGTCGCAAGCTGTCGTGGGCTTATTTATATTCAATTACAAGCTATACTTGATTCAAAATTATCAAGCTCAAGCTAGCTTGAACTTGTATTTAGAGCAAGTACTTTAAATAAACTTCAAGTAGGCTTGTGCAGTTTTCTGATGTCAATAGCATAACTATAACTTAAGAATTATGGCAAATTTAAAATACATCTTGTTTTCAGTTTAAAACCCCTCTCCCGGCATTTCTTAACTGATAAAATAAAATAGCACTTCTTTCTATCATAAATATTCCAAAATAATAAAAAGGTAGCATCGCAGAAATTTTCGTACTCTCAAAATAAACACGTAATCTAATTAGTAAGTTTCGCTGCAACTGTGAACTGGTCACTGTCAAAATAAAAAAGTAAACAAACAAACAATTTCGAATTCAATTGCTAAATTCAATATAATTCTGTGAAATTTTCATAATTAATAAAGAAAAACGCAATTTTAAATAAAATGTTCATTTTTAATATATTTCGTTTCTTCAACACAACACCAAATTAGCTGTCTTCAAAATTTGGCAGATAACAAGACAATAAAGCATAACTGCTGTGTTGCGTAGTAAGTGTTTTGAAGACACGGCATTGTTGATAGACAACAGTGGAATGCATTCAGTTGCTTTGTTGTCTACCGTAATAGAAATTTACACATTGAAGACAGCAATTACTGTTGTGTTGTGAACCGTAATTAGGCTATAAATTTTGCACATAAGCTTTAAAAATTAATATGTACTTTAAGCATGAAGTTTGAAAAAATCGAATGAAAACAATGGCTACCTTCCATACAAAGTGAGGTTACCAAAACGGTAAAATCTCTTTCCATTCCGCAAAAATTAACCAAATGACTTCAAATTTTAACTATCCACTCGAAGCATTCCACGGTCACGTACAGACAAATACAACTATTTTTTTTTAAGTTTTTTGTACAGCCAAGTCTAAATTTACACATTGGAAATGAATTCCTTTTGTCTAATTAAATATATTGCATTCTGTTTCTTCATTCTACGTTCACACTTTCTTAATATTTTATTAAATGCAAGAGAAAAAAGTAAGACATCTACTGTCACGTATTGGACGGGTCCAGTCAACCAACATTTCAAATCGTTGTGTTTGATTACAAATTTTAAATAAAGTAACTAACATGGGGAAGAGGTATTTGAAAGCCAAATTTTTATTACTCATAAACATGCTTTCAGCGTAAAAAGATTTTAAATAAAGTCCACAGTTTTTTTTAAATATTATATTTACATATCGTCACGTGGAGACATATCACGTCACGTGCCTGACAGACTGATAATGTTGTAGTTTAATTGGGTAATTAAGTAATTTTGTAATTTAGAAATTAAAAAACAAATTTTATATATTTTATTTCCTTGCATCAACTTTCTTTTATTATCTTTAGCCAAGGCATTACCAAAACAAAAAAGTTTACGAAACGATTACGGTAAATGAGTTTATATGTATCTTGCTTAAATTAATAAAATTAAAATGTTTCTCTTAGATAATATTATAAAACATTAAGATTTTAATAAGTTTTAATTTTTTGATCACGCTTGACTTTTTTGTGGAATGCCCCACTCGATGATTGAAATTTGATGATGAAAAAACTGAAAATACAAAATAACGTAATCATAATAGTTGAACCTTTTTAAATTAAAAAAAAAATTAATAAGGGTTCTCATCTAAGCATGTAAACATGAAAACATGTAAAGCATTTAAACTTTTGATGAGCGATAAAGTGTATATAGCGTAAATGTCGACAAAATGGCGGCTGCGGCTTCGACAACGTTATGACTTTTTAAAATTTTAAACGTTTTAAAAATCTTAATTAACATAGAAAAATAAATAAAACGTGTTCATATTTACTTCAACTACTTTATATGTAATGATTAGCGCCAAAGACAACCCTCATTCACACACGTAGATTTACATGCTAGTTTACACTACAAAATAGGCTCGGAAATGATGTAAACTCCCGCCCATACAAATTTTGACAGATAGCTTACGCGCATGTAAGTTCACAAGGTTTACAATGTTTACGGGTCAGTTACATGCTTAGATGAGAAGTCTTAATGTTTGAACTTGATGTTGTACACAAAAGCTTAAATAAATAAAAAGGGCTGTGAGTTTCAAATGCTAAATGTTTGGATAATAATCTTGACCAATAAAAGTGACATCATCAAAAGAATACAACATTCAAGCCTTCAAATAATTGAAAATACGGCAGTGGGGTATTTTAACTTCGATTCAGTGTAAGATAATTCCTTCATATTTTTTTTTATTTTTTTAATTAATTAATATTTGTGCAATAAGACTTGGTTTTTACCCGACTACGGCGAAACAAAAGGAGAGGTATATGTGTTTGACCGGTATGTATGCTCATTTGTTCCTCTCTCACTTCTAAACTACTTATAATAATTTGACATTATGGCTATGTGACATCACATTTAATTTAATATAGCGCCCTCTAGCGGACATAAAGTCATGTGAAAAAATTTTTAGTGACATAAGCAAATGAGGTATCGTTAGAAGAGTTTTGATTGCCCCATGAAAAAAAAGCTATGTGACGTCACTTCAAGGCAAAATTGGAGCCATAATCTCTAAAAAAAAAGAAATAAAAACTTTTTTAACAAAAAAAAAAAAAAAAAAAAATAAAACCAACTTCAAAACCACTACAAAGTAAAAACTAATTTTAAATTACTTTTCACATTAATTCTTGGTCAAATTTGATAATTTATTTATATATATGTATTATTAAATTGGAAATATTATTATATTTTTTTTCTAAATTGTATTTTTATCATAAATATATTAATTTCTCCATGAATATAAAACCTTTAAAGTCTGCGCTAATATAATCAGACTTTTAAAAAATTAACGCTTCAGCTTTAAAGGTTTTATATTCATGGAGAAATTAATATATTTATGATAATAGTACAAAATAGAAAAAAAAATTATAATAATAAGATTTCCAATTAATTAGTATATATAAATAAATTATCAAATTTCACCAAGAATTAATGTGAAAAGTAATTTGAAATTATTTCTTACTTGTAGTGGTTTTGAAGTTGGTTTTTTTTTGTTAAAAAGTTTTTATATACACATATAAAAAATACCATTGATTTATGGATATCAAAAACTATCGATATTTTTTTTTTAATCAAAATCCCCCCTTGGGTTAGTACTGACTACAGGCCAGTGATAATGCGAACATTTTTTTGTCAAACGATTTGTCCAACGATGTTAGGAATATTTGAAATATGAACGGCGCTACTGACGACTCATGTGCTTTAGAGAAATGCCACTTATGGCAAAATAATTAAACCCAATATGATAAATATGGTATAAAATTGTTTGAGTAAATGTTTAAATAAGAAAACAAAAAATATCCGTAAAAAATCCGTGTATTACAAAAATCCGTTATTTAGTTTTTTAATTAAAACTCCGTGGAAAAACGGATAAATCTGTACTTCTGGCAGCACTGATCTATACAGAGTTGTTGCTTTCTTCAAACTTCCTTGATTTTAATAAATATTATTTCAGTTTATTGTAATTGCTTGTGACCTATGATGATTAAACATAATTTTAACAATAAATATTATTATTTATCCTTATAAAAATAATTCTTCTGTGTTTGTTTATGATGAAATTTGTTTTTGAGTTTTTGAGTATTGAGAATATTTCAATATTCTGAGTCAAACGACTCACAGCAATTTATCAAAAATTCACTGATTAGGGTTTAGATGGTTATACATATTTGGTACTTCAGAATAGGGAAATCCAGTTTGCTTTTAATATTAATCCGATTTTATTAAAAATGCAAAAACTGTGGAAGAAAAACTGTAGTTGCCGCTATTTTGATTGTTTGTTCTATAAATTCAAACTCTCACAAACAGTTTAAAAAGCCGTATCTACATCAACTGTACATTTTATATAGTAAAAATCTTTTTTGTTTATATATTTATGATTTGATATGATATTATATAAGGATGTTTAATACAATATATAAATGTTATGTATAAAAAAATCAATATTTAAAAAATTTTTTGGGGCACAAAAATAAAGAAGTAAATAAATTTTAGAAAGCATTAACTACGTACAAGGGGACATACAAAGGGAAAACGCAGTATCTGTCCGTAGATACAGCTGTTTTTTATATCTGTTTATGTAGATACTGCGTTTTTTGCTTGAATGATTGATTTAATTTGTGTTGATATGACATTTCAGGTTGAAATATTAAACAATTGAGTAAAAAATGCACAATTTTTATTTTATTTTTTTAAAGATGGAAGAAAGATAATAAGGAAAAAACAATAAAACTAATTTTGATTTTCATGCTAGATGCCGTACTCTTTCTATGGCGGCATAGTAGGTCCCTGGATGGTTTTGATTTACTATTGAACCCGGTAAGTGTTATTTCATGTCAAAAAAAATATAAACGTTTTTTTTCAAAATCAGCAAGAGAACAGAATAGTTATTTTCGGTCCCTGCTTTAGAGTAATTTTGTCTTTTACCAAAAAATATATTTTTAACCTAGCCTAATCTGATGGAACTAACCTGCGTTCTGTCGTACTTAAATCGTTTCCAGATATTAGTCTTTGGCTCCATTGGTGTATCACCGACATTGTAATTGGGATTGGAAAACGTCAAGACGGAGCGACTGGATCCACGTGAGTGGCTGCCACGCTTTGTCTTATTGCGCTTGGAATTGAACATGAGCACTGAGGTGAAAAGATGACAAAAATCACAATCGTCCAACTAATACTACAATAATTTTACTTACGTAAAATAGCAATTATTATTAGTATCAACATCACTGTCACCACACCGCTGGCAATGATGACGAAAGCCTCACGTGAAGCGGCATTGCTTGCTGCATCATAGTCGTTGTCATCCCCCAAATCATTTTCGCTGTTGTCGTTGTTGTTATTTGTTGCTGTCTCATCACCATACTCCACAGTCATATCATCTGAGCGACGTGGAACTAGAGATTTTGGAATAAGTTTGCATTCACGTCCATCCGGCTGATCAGGGCAAGCGCAAACATAGTTAAATCCACGATAAAGACAGAGGTGAGTACAGCCACCATTGTCTTGGACACATTGATTCCATTCTTGCGGTTGACGTTGCTGAGAAACTGCGCGTATATCTAGCGCACCGATGAGCGAACGACGTACTGGCGCTTGAGTGAGACCACGGTTTGTGGGATATGCTTGATAGACAGTCTTGTTGAACCAATCGGTCCAGTAGTAGGTCCTTTCGAACTGCAAGGGAATAATGAGAGAAATTCGATAAAGTTACTCGGAGAGAAAAAGGAGTATATTTGTCTTGCCATAGTCAGTCCAAACGGATGGGGCGCATACATGATTATGTTGGCGCGTCTATTGCCATTGAAATCCACCTGGTTGATGCAATCATCCAAGGCATCAGTCCAAAGCAAACGACGTTTGCTAGAATTGAAAAAGGAGAGAAGTGTATTGGTTAAATAGAGGTAAAAAGTAACCAAAATAACTTACTCAAAATCAATGGTAAGCCCGGTTGGGTAACCGAGTTTCTCGGTGACAACATGCGTGCGATTTGAACCATCTAGTAGACTGCGCTCTATACGTGGAACACCCCAATCTGCCCAGAAGAGGTAACTGTAAAAAACGAAAATCTTAAACACTCCATCCAATTTCAATCATGACCAAATTTTTACCCTTTCTTTGGATAAATTATCATTGAACGTGGATCGACCAAGTCATCCTCGATTAATTTCTTGCGTGAACTGCCATCTAGACGTGCCACCTCAATTACCTTGCGCTCTGTGTCTGACCAAAAGATGTTATCCGCCAGCCAATCAACACAAATGCCATTCGGTGTAAGCAGGTCCTTGCTGACTATAGTCTTTGTATCGCTGCAGTTGAGCAGATTTACGCGTCTAATAATGTCCAAATTAACATCGGCATAGAAAAGCCAGTTCTTGCGGTAGTGAAAGTCTAAGACCACAGCTCCATGAACACCGCTAATAGGAAGAACGACATCCATGAAATCAACGGTATTGAGCGAAATCATGCCGATGCCGGAACGTAGAGCAATAAGCAGAAAGTCCTGTTGAAAAGAGCGCTGTTAGTAATGGTCTTAAAACTTAGAGCTGAAAGTAAAAAAGACTTACATCCGGTAAGATTTGACATTCAGTGGTGCTGCCTTCCTTTAGCTTGACGCCAATGGGACATTTGCAGGAAAATCCAGTTGGATTGCGCAGGCACAGATGTGAACAGCCACCGTTGTTGGTGCCGCAAACATTCTCCGGCAGCGTAGCATTAGTCTAAACGACAAAAAGAACGCTCACTGAAACACAATCCACAACTACAGATCAGCTGGGTACTAACCGTTATAACCTTTATGTCCATCAAACCTTCGATGTTTTGTATGACATCTATTTTTGCCGATATATTACGGCGCTCTGCACGATGCAAAGCCTTCGACTTCCAATCGGTCCAATAAATAAAATCATCCGTTAAGGCTAACGCATATGGATGATGAAGAGCAGACATGATCATCTGGCGCTTGTTGCCTGTGTAATCACACGAGTCGATGGTCTTCAACTGGGCATCTATCCAGTAGATACGTTTGGCTTTCATGTCTAAGGTCAGTCCATTGGGCCAGCCCAAGTTGGAGGTGATAATGTGCTCACGATTCTCGCCATCCATATCCGCGCGATCAATTTTACGATTGAAGCCCCAATCAGTCCAAAACATATAGCCTACCTCATAGTCCAAAGCTAGACCACGCGGTGAGTCGAGATCTTTCCAGGCAATGACATGGCGATACCGACCATCTAAATGGGCCACCTCAATGGTATGGCGTCCGGCATCAGTCCAATATATCTAGTGAAGTAAGAAAACTTGCTGCAAGGAGCACAAAACCAATTCGAATAACTTACATTTCGGCCTACCGAGTCCACTACTAAACCTTCGGTGTGCTCTAGATTCTCACCAATAACCTGAGTCACATGTAAACCATCATGGGTGGAGCTCATAATAACATTCTCCGTTGTATCGGCCCAATAGATAATGCCAGTCTGCTGATCAACATCCAGCGTCACTGCGTTAGTGATTGGAGGCAGTGGCAATACAACGTCAATGAGATGATCAAAGTCCAAGCTTATTTGACGTATATCAAAGCGATGAGCAAATAGTATGTAGTGACTGGGACCATCGGAGCAGTTATGTTGATCATCCTGCCAATAAAAATCAGGAAATAATTTAGAAAAATTAAAACTTCGCTGCTGTTGTGATGACAACCTTTAGTTGAACGCCAATGGGACAGGCGCATGAATAGCCTCCTGGATTAAGGAGACACAAGTGTGAGCAACCACCATTTAAAGTGCCACAACTATTGTGAGAACGCCTTCGAGAACGATGAAAGACACGTATATCCATCAAATTACTAGTGTTGTCGATGAGTGTGATTATATCTTTGCCATTGAGTTTGTTGGCGCTGTGGGCACTATTTGTGAGCCAATCAGTCCAGTAGACTCGATTGTTACTTATATCCAAGCCGAAAGGATGCCCCAGACCAGAACCTGTGAAATAACATATTGATAGCTATGTTCATTGCTGCTCCAAGGTCCACAGTCAAAACTTACTTATAATCGACTTGCGCGAACTGCCATCAAAATTTATATTCTCCAGCGTCTTGAAGCCACCGTCAACAAAGTACAACTTCTGCTGATCATAGTCAATGGCCAAACCATTAGGCCATTTCAGATTTTTGCCTGTTAATATGATGCGATTCTTGCCATCCATGCCAGCTCGTTCAATCATGGCCTGGTCACCCCAGTTGGACCAAAACATCATGCCATCTAAAATAGAGCGAATTGCGGAGAATGTAAGGAAAATAAATTCGGTGATATACCTATAGGGTTGACCACAATATCACGTGGTTTTTCTAACTTCTCCCATAGCAACGTAGAGCGCATTTTGCCATCAGTTGTTGCCACTTCGATGCGGTTAGTGCCCCAGTCCGTCCAATAGACCTTGTCGGTAACCCAATCGAGGGCCAAACCAGCAGGTGATACAAGATTTGTATGTATCAACTTCTGCTGATAGCTGCCGTTAAGGTGTGCCTTATTGATGGAACTGCGCTCAACGTCACTCCAATATATAAAGTCTGTTTCGCTGCACCAGTCCAATGCAACGGCATGTTTTAAGTTGTCCAGCGGTATAATCATGTCAATGTCATTTGTTGTAGATGAAGAGCGACCATTTAACTGAAGTAGACGAATATCCTTGTGGCGTGCAACCAGCACCAGATTGTCCGGCACATTGTTACAGGTTTTGCTAAGATTGCATATTGATGTAAATTGTCATGAGCTAAGGAAATAATGAACTCACCCATCTTCTTTTAACGTTAATCCCACGGGACATCCACAACGTCTGGCACTCTTATTAGGCAGACACATATGTGAACAGCCTCCACGTAAGCCTCGACGATCTTTCTGACAACGGTCTGTATATTCGGGTTGACGAGCTGGATGATATGCGTGCACATCCATTGGAAAATGAAAGTTTTCATGGACGGAGCGAAACCCTTTGCCCGTTATTTTGTTAGCAGCCGAGACAGTCTTGGTATTCCAATCGGTCCAATACATGGTATCCTCAAAAATAGTCAAAGCGAAAGGATGTGGTAAGTGAGTGCTTAGAATTTTAATTCGACCAGAGCCATCAAAGTTGGAGCATTCAATGGCGTGCTGTTTGGCATCGGCCCAGTACAACTTGTTACTGGGATAGTCAATGGCGAGACCGTTGGGCCACGTGACACCCTTACCGATTATCATCTGACGCTGCGAGCCATCCATGTAAGCGCGTTCAATCTTAGGATTAGGACCTGCAGGCAAGATTTGTGAATAAAATTGTTTACTATGCTATTAAATAATTCATGGAACTTACCCCAATCGCTCCAGAACACAGAAGCTTCGCCTGGATGTGCTACAATAGCTCGTGGTTTGTCCAAATCATTGGCTGCAATTACAGCGCGCAAATTGCCTTCAAAGGTAGAGACCTCGACGCGTCTGGTGCCTGAATCGGTCCAAAACAACAGATCGTGAATCCAATCGACGGCAAGACCAGCCGGAGACTCTAGTCCCCACTTGATAATATCACGTACACGTGTGCCATTTACATGCGCCACCTTAATGACATCTGTTGCAACATCCGACCAGAAAAGCAGACCTTTACGATAGTGAAAATCCAGCGCAATGGCATTGTGCAGACCCTTAACGATGGCATTGTAGCGATTGTTACTAAGAAACACACGCCGAATATCCCAACGGTTGGCTACTAGTAGCTGCATGGCACCACCCAGAGCCTTGCAGGTGCGCAGATCTGGACGTAGAATGTAGCCCATTTCGCAGGAGCAGGTAAAAGAGCCAGCGGTGTTGGTGCACTTCTGCGAACATACCGGATTGGTGAGATATTGGCATTCATCGATGTCGGTGCAGCTATTGAAATTTGAGAAATAAGTAAGGTAATCTCGAGAGTTTTAAAGTAAGTGCAACTTACTTTTGTCGGTTCTCGTGCATTAAATATCCCAGACGACAAGCGCATTCCGGACTACCACGTGCAGATGTTATGCAAAGTTGTTCACATTTGGAGTTGTTCTCGCAGTCTCTGGCATGTGGACAGTTCATTTCGTCCTCTCCCAGAGGGCAGTCGTATTGACCATCACAAACGTGCTTCTGATGAACACAAATTCTGTAAAAATGTTGATAGAAAAAGAAATTGAGCACAAAGTTGAATTAAAAGCAGCTATAAACCCACTTCAAGTTGGTGATATTCTTCTTGGCGGGACACAAGAACTGTCCCGGATCACATTGTAGATGACAGTCTACCTCATCCTCGGCTGAGGAACAATCCGGATAGCCATCACATAGCCAAGTACGCTAAGGATATAAGTATAAGGGAATAAATAAGGGAAATTTTTGCTTCCAATTGATTCGCAACACACCAAAATACATCTGCCATTCAAACAGGTGAATTCATCACTGCTACATGTGCTGGGTTGACTCTGATTCATATTGCCGCACACCTTTTCATCTTCGCCACCATCGCAGTCTTGTTCCTTATCACATTTCCAACGTTTCGGTATACATTCGCCATCGGCGCACTGAAATTCGCTGCTGGAACATTTGATAGGTTTCTTGGAGCAGTTTTCCTCATCACTCCAATCACCGCAATCGTTGTCCCCGTCACATCGAAATCGATTAAGCACACAATGCCCGCTAGGTCCACCGGCACCACCCAAGCCACCACGGCACTTGAACTCGCCTTCAGGGCAGCTGTTGGTAACGCGCTGGCACTCCAGCTCATCATCATCATCGGGACAATCGGAGTCACCATCGCAGTGAAAGGCCAAGGCGATGCAATAGCCGCTGCGGCAAGTGAAATGATCGGGAGAGCAACTTGAATAAAGAAAAATATAGGTCAGCAATGAGTTCAGTTAATACTGCGAAGTACTTACGTTATTTTGCTGCAGTTAGCCTCATCTGAGAAATCCTTGCAGTCATTTTCACCATCACACACCCACTTCTTTTGAATGCAGAATCCATTCTGGCACTCAAACTGATCTTCGGTGCAGTTGAAGTGAGCGCCACAGTGCGTCTCATCGGAATAGTCGCCACAGTCATCATCACCATCACACAGCCACTCCTTGTGAATGCATCGATAGGTTTTAGGACACATGACGTGGGTTCCAGTTTGCTCGCACTCCTTCTGTCGCTTTGACATCATGTCACCCAGGATATCGCAATCTAACTCATCGGAGCCGTCCTCACATTGTGCCTCCTTATCACAGCGACCCATGTGATCGATACAGATGCACGAAGTGACACATTGCCACTGAAATGGATTGCATTCGTTGGGACATTCATGCAG
>OY986439.1:91341132-91453632 GCA_963920525.1 Dichetophora obliterata | reverse complement strand
AGTCAGAAAATAATAAAATAAGAACACATATTGTTATTACAAGTGTTGGTTTACATTGATACTAAACATATATGATATTCATAGCTTTTTTTTATAAAAACTTTTTCGAAAAAATACTTTTATTGCCAAAAGTTCATTTTGAAAATTAAAATAAAGTTACTCTGGCTTTTTAAACAAAATTTTGGTAATTTGCTGACCTTTATAGTAGAGGGCTATCTTTTTCGTAGTTTTTTTCTGCCGGGTAGATTTAGGTGTGGACAAGAGATCGGAAAAAGAAAGCCGGAAAGAAAAAAAATGTTTGGGCCTTCTTAGGCGCTCTCAATATAATTTCATTAATCACGTTTTTCTCGGAATACACCACAGTTAGATTTGATCAATTAACCTTTTTGTTTTCGTTAAAATACCTCTCTTGATTTTTAATTCAAAGCTGGACATAGGCAATAGTTAATTCGTACAATAACGGACTTTTACTGCGAGCACAATATTACATCAACCACGTTGTTGACGCTACCGCTGACTTCGATCGACTGTCACTCGCTTCACAGATGCGCAATCGAAGTAATTTTTTTTGCATCGTGATGCAGATATGAACATGTTAAAACGTGCAAAAAATCCTTTTGCAGGGAATGCAATAAATGTGCGTATTAGAAATCGGGCCTTATTAAGGCTTGGGCCTTATTTGGCGAAGAGACCTTATATTGTATATTGCAAGCTATACACAATACAATCCTATCGTCAACTGAGTTGGTTTTTGCTCAAATCAAAGCGTGTAAATTGAAGCGCAGCCGCAAATAACGTTTTTAGCGACAAAAAGTAAATTGTTCACAATACGTGAAAAACGTTTTAAGTGCAGCAGAAAATTTCTAATACATTATGGAAATACTTAGGTAAATTAACTATTTTGGTATAAAAAATTGTTTAATATTAATATTTGGTTAGTAAATTAGGTATTATTAATGTTTAACCTTCACCTAGCCTCGTGGGGTACGTACATACCCTTTCTCTTTCTCGTTTTGATTTTTTTTGGAATTTTATTCTAGTTTTCCGGATTTTTTTATAAACGTTGGTCTTTATTTTTTTCAACTTTGACTATTTTACAGTTCAAAGTGGTATCTAAAGATTATCTCTGAATTTTTTTGAGAAAAAATAATCAATATTTAAATTTTTACACAGATTTTAATCACTGGGGTTCGTATGTACCCCAAGAGTCCAGGTATATTACTCCGGATGAGCATGCCAGATGAAGGTTCAAATAGAAAAACGTTACATATGGGCATTTCCGTAGCTACGCACGTGACAGTCGTACGACTTTAATGAGTAGAAAAACAAAGAAAAATTAAACTTACAATTTTCTTATTATGATTTTTCAATAGTTTACTTAGCGCATTATAAAAGTGTAAAAGCTAAGAGTTGTCCAAAGTTCGGCTCTCAGATAGAAGCCAACAAAAATGATACGTTACGTGACATAAAATAGAAGTGGTTTTTACCTTTATCAATAAAAACGAAAAAATCTGCGAAGTGTGCACGAGTTTTTCTACGAAAGTCTTTTAATATAATCTGGAATTATATTACTACATATTCATAATTGTTTCGTTGAAAAATCTTTTTTAATTATTTTTATACAAACCATAGTATACGTGATAGTATACCATGATACGTTACGTGATATACGTTGTGACAAATTTTTTCCTTCAAAGAAGTGTAAATATTTTATAGTTTTATTTATTTAATTGAACTAGAAAAACATGTAAAGTGTAATTCGGGACCGTTACAATCGAAAAATAAAAAAAATTTAATTAAACTTTGTATTATACGAGTATTTATTATACTTATAAAATTTCAACTTTTATTAAAATGTTTCAACTTTTGTCACCATTTTTTAACTTTTGTGGCATTCATTTTTTACATCATGTTTGCTGCCATTTTTTTAAATTCAAATTGAGACCAGCTCTCAGTACTCTCACAATTTAAATTTAAACATTTTTTCTCTATTATCGAGGATTAAACGAATTTTAAGTAACATGTACTTTTTCAGTCGTGGTAGACCATTTGGCGGAAATGTCCATATCCAAAACCCAGTGGTTGCTAAAACGCTATTTCACGTTGCAAAGCAGAGAGTGCGAGGGTTTTTTAAACGTTATTCGCGCAATTAAAGCATACCCATATAAGAAGACTTATATGATTGAATCCTTTTCGTTAACTGAAATGTAAATGATAGCATTTTAAAATTTATTTATGAAAATACCCCTCAATAACAAAAACAAAAATTCATTTAAAGAACTTAAAAGAAAATATTTTAAAACCTTTAACTAAATATATTTCTTTGCACTTTGAACAAAAACTTAATTTTTTTTTTAATTTAACTGCAGATTGATTTATAAATAGTAGAACTCGGCGTACTTTTCAGGCAAATATGAAGCCATTGCAAGGAGATGCTTTTTCTTTTTATCACTTATTTTAATGGGCTCTTTTCGCAGATCTGGCATAATATAATTTGCTAAGTTTTGAGTTTTTATGGAGTTGCCTCGCATAGTTAGATTAAAGATGTAAAAAATGAGCTGTTTGTTCATGTTATTTTTTTTATAAAATTTAAAATTTTTTGAAGAAAATAATCATAGATAATCACAATTCAATATAATAATTTTTCAATTACCCTAAAACGTAATGTGAACTTACAACGTTATTCCATTTTTTTTTCTTAAAATATATTCATTACCAATATTCCTTATCTTTTATTATTATTATCAATACCATTTTCAACATTAGACTTCCTGTGCATCTGTTGCACTTATAAATTCCATTAGTTAATTCAACTCATATAATTTTGTATGTAATTTAAAACGTTCTTCCACTGACTCACACGATCTTATTGCTTTTTGATAGCAGTAAGGTGCATATTTTTGACTGATTTGGTATTAAGGCAATGTAAGAGACCCATGTTAACGGCAATCTGCAATAAAATCGGTTTTGTAAAGAGTAGCTTTTGCAACGTTATTCGCGGCTGTGCTTCAATTGATCAGTTTGGCAGTTATCGAGTTGGTTGATAAAAACCAAAAGATTTTGATTATTTCAAGTTTCCTGGCAAATCTTTCAATTCTGCTTTGTATGGTCAAATCGTTTGATTAGAGCTATCAGCATACGTATTTTTAGCTGTCATTTGTGAAGACAATTTTCCCAGCAGCAAAAATGGATATCGTTGCTTTGAAAATCACATTAACATCGATGCCAAAGTGCTATTTAAAGCAGCTTTGAGGTATCAGTGGTGAGAATTTTATATTTTTGATACTTTATTAAAAATTTTTGAAGCTTGTAAGAATCAAACCAAAACAGCCTTTGAAAAAAAAGTTGCGAAAAAAATACTTCAACAAATTTTAGCTTTGTGATAAAAAAAAACTTATAAAAAAATGCTTTAAAATTGAAATCTTAATATATAAAAGGCAAGCACGCTGCTCCGTGCCCAATATCTCTCAAACTGTTCAGCCAGAAAGTATGCACATCTTAATACATAAAAGGCAAGCATGCTGCTCCGCACACAGTATTTCTCAAATTGTAATTATTTTTTGACAGTAAAGTACTTTTACAAGACATACTGTTCTCAAAACTGTTCAGCCTGAAAGTATGCACAGAAAATATATTTGATACTTATCAGTGACAATTTTAGGTTCTTACAATAGTACGTTTTTGATCTAACTGTCTTTTTCAACACTGCTTCAATAAGTAAAGTGTTATTTAAAGTGGTACATGTGTATTTTTGAAAAATCAATTGAATAAAAAATCAAGCTTTAAAAAGAGAAAAAAGTGCTTTCGGCAAATGGCTCCAAAAAGGAAGTATGTGGAAGACCTGTCGTAGGACAGTCTTATACTAGCATGATATATATGTTATGAATAATTATAATTACTAAATAAAATAAAAATAAAAATAAAATAAACTGGCCATTTCAGCCCTTGGAAGGACTTTGACCTGGCTTCTATTGATCAATTGTGTTGTGCGTGTTATTAAGTGTTTGATCACAAATGACCGAGAACTGGACCTACGTGTTTTATGCCGACTCCAAACGGCTTATGTTCTCAAGAAGCATTACATGGCAATTAAATAAAATTACCTTTTTATAATTGTGGTTACTTTTTGAAACGGCATTGGGCGCAAATTTATAAACTGATTATTTTCCGATTCTTGCAGAAGAATTGCGGTAGCAGTAGTGTTTACTTTGAGATTTTCTTAACGACTTGGAATCATCAGTAAGCATATTTTTGTGATTCTTTTCTTGTTTGATAGCAGCAATAATGATTTAATTTAGATTTTTTCGGTTGCTTGGTGTCAGCAAAATTGATTTTATTTTGATGATTTTGGTAGTGTGATGATATCATTTGTGTTTTCTTCACACATCTTTTTTATTTTAGAATAATCAATATTGTCTCCCCTTCCATAGAAGCAAAATAGCAACACTTTTGTGTTTTTTATATAGCGTTATTGTTTCGCCAGAGCATCAATAACTTGCAATGTTAAGAAATATATGAATATATTTTTACATATAAAAAGGTATCGATAATTGATAGCAAAAGCATCGCTGAATTATTACTAAAGCATCGATATGTACAACTGCTGGGTTAATATTGAAGGACTTATTGCAGAAACATGATATGTCACATAAAAAATAGTTTGAAATAATCGGTTTTAAAGTTTTGGAAAATTGTATTGTTGTGTGAAGAATTGGAATTGAACACGTTAACTTTTACAAATAGATTATAAAATTAATAAGAATTAGCCAAAATCTCTTCAGTGCTTATTGGCAATGCATTGAGTCATGTATTCTGCTTAAAAAATAGATTTTTTTGATCATGTGGCTTATCACGTTATTGCAATAAGCCCTTGAATTGTTTTTAAGCTAATAATATATATTTGACAGTTGAAAGAAAATCTTTCGATTAAGTTTATGCAGTGTGTGACCGAGAATGTATTGTGTATGGCTCGCAAAAGATATAAAGGGTCCGCCAAATAACTTTTTTTTTTTTTAAAAAAACGCATTGGGTGGTCAGTTGGCTTCAGCCAACTGACCAACCAATTGGACTAATTGGACTTTGTATGGCGTCATACCAAGGTCTTTATGCAAAATTCGTCTCAAGGATGTCTCCGAAATGTTCAATTGTTGAGAACGACGGTGAATTGATGTTGATGGCGCTTCACGCACACTTTCTGCCACAGCAGCAATATTGTACATTTTTACAACATTGCTCGGGTGTACGCACTGTTTTTGGCTTTTCACGCTTTGGTTTATCGATGAGGATGCCAGTTTCTTTCACTTTTTTCACAAGATAACGAACATACGGAGCTGACGGTGCTTCTCTTCTTCCAAAATCCGTACGCAATTTTCGCACACATTCTGCAACATTACCATGATTTTCAAAGTAATGTCGCAATATTTCCCAGCTATGTTCAAGCGTATACACAAACATATTCGTTCAGCGGAAGGATAAAACTAATTATCTGTCGAATCAGACATGAGCTAAATGTTACCATTCACGAAATAAGCACTAGTTGAAAAAAGCGTTAGATGGCGGACCCTATATAATTGATAACTAGACGCAAGTCCTTAAAATATCGACTTAGAAGATTCAATTCAGAGTATTCCCCATTTAAGAATTGTTGATTATCATTTTTATTATATAAGAATATAGCATTTTTTCCAAGTAATATTTTATGTTGAAACTTATTTCATATCAACATTTTTATTTCTTGCTGTCAATACTAATCCAAAAGCTTCTTTACTTAATTACCTTTTTTTTTTTAATTTCAAATCCTTGCACCATTACATAGTGGTTTTAAAATCTATAATATCATACGTTGTTTGTATTTTTTTATCCAAGCCACTTTGAATCTTGAAGAGATTGGCAAAATCGCTTTTTACCGCTTCTTTTCCGCATTCAATTTAAACGACAAACACATCTTTATTTTAAACTTTTTTTTACTTTCAATTTTATTATTCTTGTTCCCACCTATTTTCTTCTGTTGGCTTGTTTTGTATTGTGCCTCAAATTTTTTTCTTTCTGGCTCACTAACTAGTTCTATTATACCCTTCAGCATTAATTCGAATTTGTTGTTTTATTCTAGGACTTCATTCGAAAAGCATCTTATTTGATTCAATAGAGAGGAAAAGCCGACATGTTGACAAAAAAGAAAATCCTATAGGTATACAGTTTTACTCACCCCACGATCCGAACATTCTTGCCCAAGCTTATTCGTTGGACATTTCGTTTGGTCAATGTGCGGAAAGAGGCTAACACATGTTTGATTCAAGCAAATCAAATTATCACCGCATGGTGTGCCATCCTTAACAAGTCCATGTTCAGGGAATTCTGTAGAGCCTACTTGACCGCTTGTTGCTCTGCATAAAAAAAAAATTGGGAAAAACCAGAAAGAGAATGATGAAAGGTATACTTATTAGTCAAAGTTAGTTGAACAAGCTTCAAAAATAAACATAAAAAAATTTTAAAGAATTAATGAAGTGTGAGTAAAACAGAGCGAGCTCCAAAATGCATTTTTACAAAGCATCAGTGTGTTCTATTTTAAATTGGTTCGAAGATTATTGACCAAAACTGCGCAACTATACTATTTTTAAGAATATCAACAGAGTTGCGCAGTTTTCGTATTTAAGCTTAGCACCAATTAAATATGAAACACACTGATGCTGTGTAAAAATGCATTTTAGAACTCGCCCAAAATGTAGCTGAGAAAGCCAATAAGGTATGGTGTAAAACAATTTTATTATTATGGCAAATGTCAAAATTTCACAAAACGATAACTCGAGATAAGTTTTTTAAAAGTAATAAATAAAATATAAACAAAAAAAAAAATTAGATAAAAAATACAAAAACTGACAGATAACATAAATACTTGGACACACTAAAATCATGCTTATATTTATGATTTTAATATAAAAGTTAAAAATCATAGTTATCATCATAATTGCAATAACAATTATAAACGGGTGATTTCATAAACTTTTGGTAACTCTATGTCCTGTGAACTTTTCTCTAAAATAAATGATTGTTTTTTTATTGTAGGTATACTAAGTAACACAAAAAACTGATTCTTTGTATAAACATCTTTTTATTTTAAATAACAATCCACGGTTTTCTAAAATCCTATTCTTAAAGCTCCAAAAGTTAGTACCTAGTCCTGTTCTTGTGTCAGATTATAGTATTTGAATTACTAAATTTTATTTTTGTCAGTAACTTTTTCAGGCCCTATGTAAGTAATTTAATAAATAATTAACATCACAAACATAGATGGGCATAATGCATTTTATTTGTAGTGGTAATGGAAATTCGATTTGCCTGGTAATATGTAATGGTAACGGAAAAAAATTGCACTACCATGTATGTAATTTTATTAAAAATTTAGTAGCAATGCTAAATTTTTCCACTAAATTTTAATGGTAATGCAATTTTTCCACTAAGTTTTAATGGTAATGCAATTGCAATTTTTCTTTCTATTACTATTACATATGTACTAATGGTTATGTAATTTTTTTCATTACCATTACTTATTAATGGTAATGCAATTTATTTTGCATTTGATAATAAAAAAAAAAACAAATACTGGCAAACCTATAACGAAATCTATTTAAAAGAAAAATATTTAAAAAAATGTAATTTAAACTGAAAATGATAAAATTAAATAAGAAAATTTAAAATAGAAAGTACCCCATAATTTAAAGTGAAAATAAATAAAAACATACTTAAAAAAAAATAGATGCTAAATGTAACAAACTATTGGAACGAAATTTAAAAACTTTAAAAAACAAAAATATAGTGAGATAAAATAAATATTTAAATATGGAATTAAATTGAAAATAGCAATTAATGTTATTAGCAAAAACTAGTATAAATTCTTATAAAAACCTAAATAAAATTCAGGAAAACAAAATATAAGAGCATAGAACCATACTTACTTGCATTCATATTCTACGGCTTTAATTGATATAATCGTTCTCGAGTACAGCTGATCGATGCCGTCACTAATGGGCTGACGTTCACCTTCCTTGCATTGTAGTGTGCCGCATTGAATGTTTCTGGCATTGATGAAAATAAAAAAGCACGGTATATTTTTTTTGTTTTCACCGGTAAATGGTTATTTTCACCATCGAACGGTGAAAACGGGAAAACAGTACCAAGAATAACTTTTAAAGACAAAAGCAAGTCCCGTCATTTTCGATTTAATATTTTACATGTATCGCCCGCCACCCAAGAAAAATAAGCTCGTAAGGGTTTAAGGGAAGGTTCTCATCAAAGTGACAAAAAAAAAAGGGAAAGTCTAGCAATTTTGTTTGATGCAATGAGAATTCACACAAAAGACATATTTCAAGGATTATGTCTATGTAAACGTCAAAGTATATTTATCAGTACTTTACAAAAAAAGAAAAAAAGGGAAATTGGGCTTATTATTCACCTTATTTTGCGGGCATGTGTGTTACCGATGGCTTTATTACAAAGTAACGACCAATCACCAGATTGGTTTGAAATAAAATATTGGCTGCATTGACCAAAACAACATTAGTGTAATGGCGTCTTGTACCTGAGGACAATGATAAACTATCAATTCATGATATGTTGCAAAGTCAATCTTAAAATGCGATTTCTGGAATGGTGTTTTCACTCTGTATGGCCCTAAGAAATAGTTAACACTAAATTTTTATATTCATAATAGCTCAGATATCAGGTCCAAAATAATTGTGTATTTTTAAAAGGAAAAAATAGTTAAAGTTGATTGGTGGAACAGGTTTATTTTCTATTGCAAGCATTTTTGAAAAGTCGTGTTTCGAGAAAATAGCGTTCTGGTAACACTTTATTTAATATGCATGAATTCTACCATAACCTGTATAGGGTCCAGTGTAACGGCCAATTTTTCAGTGTGAGCTTAAACTCTAGTCAAATTAAACTGAGGTTAACTCACCAAAATTGGAAGTTTAAACTCTGTTTAACTAGATTTTTTAGCATACTTTGAAGTTAAATTGACATCCAATTTTGGTGAGTTAACCTCAGTTTAATTTGACTCTAGTTTAAGCTCGCTCTGAAAAATTGGCCCTAAATGTACAAATATTGACGCAAGTTAAAGAGGAGGTCAAGGTTAGCAAACAATCCCATGGAATCTTTTTTTAACCCTTAAGAGTTACGCAGTTAATTAGCAACTCCTGACTTTGATTCACAAGCTTTCATTTTCTAAAAATTAACGCACGGAAAACTTATTTAAACGCTCATTTGAAAGCCCATTAAATGACATTTCTAAAAGTGTATCAACAAACCCAACGGATTTATCCATTTCTGAGCTGTGCTCCTGTGAAAATGCAATCTATCCGTTGAAACAACTAAATTTACACATTGAGCGCAATTTTCTCCGCATTTTGCATAATAAATCAAAATTGGTATTAGCTTTAAATTTGCGATTTATTTAGTTTTCTTTCTAATATATTTATATATTTTTATATATTTTATTTATTTATTTATTTATTTATTTAAGTAATCATAAGTACAATAAGAGATGCTCTTTTATAGTACAACATAAATGCATAAATATAATTAATTTACATTAAATTTAATTAAAATTAATATTAAAATTTAAATTAAAATGAAAATGAATAATTTTAAATTAAAAATTTGAAATTAAAGTTAAAGTTAAAAACTAAAAATGAAGTATAATAACAACTGTTCAAAACAGAATCAAAAATAATGACGTTAATTTTTAAACAATATTGGCTTTATGTTATTTTTTTATTTAAAGAATATAAAAAATAAAAAGAATTAAAGTTAAGTTAAGATTGAAAAAAGTTTCTAATACAAATAACAGATAAAGAATAGATAACATAGAGAAGTAAGGAAGTGAAAAGCTATTGAGTAGAGAAAAATGAAAAGATAGATTGCCTAAAAGGACCTCTCCCAGTGACCTCCCTAACCATCTTGGCAAAGCATTCCACAACCTAATGGCGTTAATGAAAAACATGTGGGAAGAGTTTAATGAGTTGTGCCTCGGAACTATCAGAACATGGCTTCTACTTGACATACAAAACTGAAGTTTTTCATACAAATAGCAAGGAGTTTTCCCATGGATTAGTTTGTGCAGGTAAATACAGTTTCTAGCATTTAGGTAAGCAGTTATGTCGCATCCAAGTATTGCATTTCGGAAACGAGACAAACGATCGTATTTTCGGAGACCATACACATAGCGCGTGGCGTAATTAAATGCAATTTGAATTTTTTACTGGGAAGATGCGCCAAGTTTACTATAAACTATGTCTGAATAAGAAATGATTGGTAAAATTAGCTGTATGACTAATCTACGTTTAATTTCAGTAGGAGTGACACTAGCAGACATTCTAAAGTTTCGTAGGACATAATAAACTTTATGACATAATGACATAATGACATTAAAATTAAAAACATATATTAAAAAAGAACAAAAGCTTTTTGTACTTATAAATTTCACTTAATTGAAAACATAATGATATTATATTTTACGAAGTTGTATATTGTTAAAAAAAAAAATGAAAAATATAAGAACTGTTCAAAGAAAATTTTTTAAAGTGCAAGCAACTTTCTTATTTTTAAAGATATCTTTTTGATTTCCAAGTATATGAAATAAATCGTAAATTTAATTAGGAAAACAATTTAAATATATTTTGGAAAATTCAGAGAAAATTGCACTTCCCAGCAAAATGTTTCAATGCGCATTACTTGTATGAACGTAAAGAGCGCTTCATTCTCCTTACAAATAGTGTGGTTTGTATAGCGCTATATTTGTAGCACTTTCCGTAACGATAACGTTGCACTTGAAAAAAGTATTGGATTTTCAATTTTACTGTAAATTGGACTCAATTTTAAAAAAACTGTAAAAATTCATCAAATCGATTTAAGACTATGTTTTCTGTTTTTCCTTCATCAAATGAAAAATCAAATAAAATGCATAAGAATCATGCATTTTTTATTGTCGCCCTAATTCTAATAGGATGTATGTCAAAATTGACCAAAATAATGTTTATTAGCGGTTTAGGTAGATAGGTCAAAACTACATGCATGTCCATTTTTAGTTTTTAATGTTTGTATTAAAACAGGGAGGTAGAATGTTTGAAACAATACATTATAACTTCATATAAATAATAAAAATATTTCTTTGCCTCCTGAACAATAGATAATTTTGACTTATGTCGTATAACTTATACGGCATTCTTATACGGTATAAGAATTAGGCCGACGATATGAACTCATAAAGGAAACAAAGCACTCAGTTCTCGCTACATTTTTCTTCTAATTATTGTACAAGGAGAACGAAGCGCTCAGTTCTAGCTACGTTTTTATATAAAATACAAGCAGAACAAAGCGCTCGGCTCTCGCTACGATTTTATATTTTCTACAGCGGGAGCAGAGCGCATACATGTAATTACATGACTATGTTAAAAAATGCGCTATACACAAGGAGAATGAAGCGCTTTACTGTGTTTTTGGGTTCCCTACTGGGTTAATATGAAAATGTGGGTATGTTGATAAACTTTTAGAAAGTTTTTTTATAAATTAATTTTTCTGCTTGAAAAATAGTGTCAATCAAAATTATGTAATACCAATTAATCCTATTACTCCTGAGTGTGCGAAAAAAGATACCCCCTCCCAAACGATTTTTCGCTTAACTCGACCTCCCCTTTCAGCTCTGTAAATATTCGTACTTTTACACCCTGTATATTCAAAGCAAATGAAATGTGGAAAGTCTTGCAATGCTTCCAAATCAAAATATTCAAAGCAAATGAAATGTGGAATGTCTTGCAATGCTTCCAAATCAAAAAGCATTTTAACACCAAGATTTTAGACGCTTTAACCTTTCACAAAATGTTAAAAATTTCGACAAACTTATACGAGAACCTCCCCTAAAGTTTTAGAAAAACATGTAACCTTATTTTACTCGGATGACCACGTTCTACAATATGTGTGATGTAAGCTTTTATGTACTGCATTGGAAAAAACTTATCTACTGCTTATAATAAGATTTTTATGAAATGTTGCTTTTCTACTCTTCACTTATTCAAAAACTGTGCTTTAATGTGCTTAAGTTGAGCTGTAATGAGCCGAAAGATTATTTCACAAATCTGCGTGATACAAAAATCATGAAAGGCTTTTGTACCTACTATAAGAAGTAGGTTTTATTTACATTTTAACAAATATTGTTGTTGATGAGAATAAAAAACTAATTGAATGCTTTTTTTCCAATCATCAAATGATATATAGCACACAAAAGTGTTTTTTATGTTGTATCTTTGATGTTTTCTGTTGGTTTTGTAATAAATTTGTTTATCTGAGCTTAATGCTCAGCTTTCAATCGACTCTAACTAGAGTAAATAGTTCAATGAAACTTCCAGTTAAAATGTATTAAAAATTGCAAAACATGAACTATCTTCTCTAGTTCCAATAAAATGCATGCTGTAAGATTACTTGGTCGCAGCCTTCAAGTACTATGGAATGCCGTTTTTGAATCGAACTCGAAACATTGAACTCTGTGGCCATATGATTCAAATTTGAAATGCAATCAAACTGGCAGCCTATCAGCTCAAATGCGGTCTCAATTCTACTCAATTCATCACCTGCGGCAACAAATGCGCCAACATGAACCACCACACAAGTAGCTACCTGCAGCTACTTAACCCTTATCAGACCACATCATATCTTGCCACAAGACAAGATCTCGTAGATCGTCATCGTCGTCGTCGTCGTCATTTACGTTGTTATAAATCAGCTTAAAACATGAATTTGACTTGACTTGCCCCATTCTAAGTCAATTAACTGCAGAGTAGCAGAGTCCTTCGTCCTTCTGTAGAAATCAGCAACATGCTTCACCCACACATTCATGCAAACAAACAGGCATGCAGACATTCATGCATCTATGCAGGCGTTGTAACAACCAACATGAATTATGGCCTAAAGTACGAAGTGCTCGCTGCTATCGCTTTTTGCCCCGCCCCTCTTCCACCACCCACTTGTGTTGAGTTGAGTTGCTTTATGTAACAGTGCGGCGGAAGGCCGTAAAGTGCAATTTATAGTCAGTTCAGTTCACATGTCCATCAATTTTTGCAGTAATTGAATTGCTGACAGAGATGCAGAATTTGTGAAAGTGTGTGTGTTTGTGTGTGTGTAGTGGTGTGCTGTATTTCATAATCGAGTTCGTATGTCTCTAAAGGTAGAGCAAATTTAATTTCTTCAGCTTTGCGCTTTAACTCTACTTTAACTGGTTTATTTTATGATCTTCACGTAATACACTGGGCTTTACTTACTCCGGTTCACATTTCAAATAATGATCATTGGCATCGCGGCCGCAGTGACCGTTAATAGAACCTTTCGAATTGAACTGTTCATAGCATTGACGGTCTGCTGCTGAGCCGCCATAGCCCCAGATGGATTCGCATTGCAAACCCAAAGTGGGACAGTCGCCTTGAAAGCAGTAACCTGAAAAAATGCATAAGAAAGAAAAAGAGAAAAAGAGAATAGAAAAGAAAATTAGATTATTCACCACTTGAAATATGTAATTCACTTAAGAGTATTTTTATTTTTATTATGTAAACTAAATTTCTCAATAGGAAAAATATATGAAAACGAAATACTTTGTCCGCCATAATAGGCTGATTCGTATATCCTGACAACAAAGAATATTTACCCTTTTTTTTGCAAAAACCAATTCCAGGAATCATTAAAAAAGCATAAATGTTCGCTTTGTTAAAGTTTCGCGCGCTTAAAAGATAACAAAACAACCCTGAATTTTGAGGGCGTCAAATGAAATATTCGTTTTTAAAACATAACATTTTATGTAAATTCCAATGAATCTATGATAACTGAAAACTTGAATTTGCTGTGAATGTCCTTACGTAAACTCTTTTATGACTAAGGTCAAATTTGTGTTATATATTGGTTACGAACAATTTATCTGATAAACAGAATGATTGCTAGTGACTGTTTCATACTGTATAATAATTAAATGGATAATAAATAAAAAAAAGAAACTAAAATTAAACATTTCAAATTTGCATCATGTAAAAACTGATAAAAATAAATTGCAAAAACATATAAGACATGTCCAAAGATAGCTAAGTACATGGCCTGTTACAAAAATAATTTTAAACTAATGAATCTTTTCCAGGCCCGTAGCTAGTATGGTGCTAGGGCAGGCTAAGCCTGCCCTAGAATCCGTCGAGCCTGCCCTAGCCAAATTTCCGTATGGTTTTACAACTGCCATCTTTTGTCAATCATTGCCAATAACAGCTGTCAAAAATTTGTAAAGAAAGTTATTTTTTGGTGAAAATTTATAGAATGTTGTTATTTTAATTGTTTTCAAGATTTTTTTAGCAAGTTTTTTAGATAATTTATTATTTTAAGTGTTTTAAACTAAATATACACAAAAAAAATTGCAGTTGGTGCAGTCGTTTTTCCAGCTTTTGTGTCTTCCAGTTTGCTGTTCTGATTAGGAAAAACACTTTCAACTACTTGAGGAGGAATGGGGAGGATTTCGAAATTATATCATGATTCAAGCGCCAGCTGACTGTATTTCGGATTTTTCAACTTTAAGCGGCTGTACCAGGTCAGCAGTCTTCCTTATTCCTGTAATCTAAATACTTTGCATTCATTCTCAAATAGTTATACATACTTTCCCCAATCAACTAATAATAATTAGTCTAATTAGTCTAACTAAAACTACTAATTGGGAGCATAAAAAAATCGGAAAGGCTGAAAGGAAAATAATGGATGTTGCAGACATAGCTTGCGATTGAATGAGGTACTTTTGCTCGAAAACAATTAAAATAAAAAGGTTTTATGAAAAGTTAATGATGGCATGTTTTTAATTACAATATTGTTTTTAATAATTCCAAAAAAATAATATTTTTTAGAATTATTTATAAGCTTAATGCCAATTAAGTTCATGAAGCAACAGGTTGCAACAACAATAAGTTCTTTGCAGAACAAACCACCAAGCAGACTAGACAGCTGTTTCGTTGATAGCTACATCAACTCATCAGTAGTCTTCTGTGGCTTCTGCAGTACCATTCACTTTGATAAGCTTATACCAACACCTTCTGTTAAATTAAAACAGAATTATGTGCTGTATGTCGCCCTTCAAAGCAATGTTTTTCTACTACTTTGCAAAAGCAAAGGTTCAAAAAAACGACTGCATTGATTCTGTAAAGACTTGTTTGTTGTGCTCTTTGTTTACTTCTTTATCACGAATCAATCTAGGCTCCAACAGTTCGCTGGTATAAACCATAGAAGGCGTGAAGAAGGTTTTTTTTTAAAAAAGTTGTTTTATGTGTAGAGATGATGTTAATAACATATGCAACCTGTTGCTTCATGAACTTAATTGGCATTAAGCTTATAAATAATTCTAAAAAATATTATTTTTTTATAATTATTAAAAACAATATTAAAAAGGTTTTATATCACGCGAAACTCAGTAGTAGAACAATCACTTGGTGAGAGAAGTGAATTTTCTATTGAAATTAAGCCGGCTTACTTTGATATCGTTGATAATATTATATTCAAATTAAAAAAGCGTTTCACCAAAAATGATCGTATATTGTTGGCATTGTCATAAGCTTACGAAATGAAGCCGGCTAGTTTGAAAATATTATGATCTGTAGGCTTAAAAATACCCTCTGATGCCGCGATGTCTGTCGCAAAGAAATATCTGGACAAAAAAGGGATGAGCATCAGAAAACATCACCAAATTCAATCAGTTTTGATACGTTGAATGAATTGTATCTAATGCGCAATGCGTTTCCTGATAATTATAATTTGTTTTGTGCAATTGAAACATTCGTCAACAGTATGGCGGTATTCCGGCGGTACGGCGAAAGCATCATTTTCCCGTGTAAACCAAATCAACAGAGTTCAAAGATTATCTTCGCAAATTTAATGAGAAACTAAGACGATTGCCTTTGTATTAAACAGCAGAGCTGTGACTGTAGTGGAAATCAATATAATGCATTAGAAATTCGCTTTCAAACATTGAACTCATTTATATTATATTTAAAGCATAGTACTCTGTTCAGTTTCATGTGAAATTCCACTCAAATCTCCATACAAAAAGTGACAGCTGCGAAACAAGTGTGGAAATTTTCACAGAATGTTCGTCAGAGCAGTACTCTGTTCCGCTGCGTGAAATTATCGCAACATGTTTCTGAGCAACATTTTTTCACGACAATTTCATTGTACTGCCTATTTATTTTGAAGTGAAAAGAGAGATATCATATGAAATCTTCCAACTTATTTTCTGAGTCTCTCTGAGAAACGTTGCCATAGAAATTCCTCGCAACAAACTTTAAGTCAGAAATTTCACGCAACAAAGAAATAGATGTTGCCAGCGAAGTTTCACGTAAGCGAACAGAGTACTAGGCTTTATATGTTAATATTCTTAACTTTTTTTTTTACTAAAATATACATTTGAACAATAAAATCATTAAATAACATGTAAATATATAAAAAATTCATTTGAAAATATGTTAATATGCATATATGTATATATTTATATACAAATGTATGAAAAAAATTTGTATTTTTTTACTGGAGGCTCAGCCTGCCCGGCTCTTATTTTCTGTCTACGGGCCTGATCTTTTCACACTTTTGTTTGATAATTTTAAATTTAAGACGTTATTTTTCAGACTGAAATATCTAAAAAAAACTCATTTTGACTTTATGATCGTTTAATCATGACGAAAAATAAGCTGGACAGATGTCTTACTACTTCCAAAATGATTTTAATTTTAGTGCATTGCTGCTCATATGGTTAATTTCATATATTGTACAAAAAGTCGTTGCTTTAAAGAAACAGTAACTATTTACTTTTATTGTGGAAATGGGCAATGAATATGTCGTACTCCGTTATTTAAAGAAAAAAGTAGCGGATAAAAAGTGAACTGGTAAAAAAGACATAACAGCGAAATCTGTTTATTCTTTGCATGGATTGTATTCTTTTTATTTGTTTTCATTTTCTCAAGAAAATCAAAGATTGTGACATTGAAAATTGAAATTCCACGAAAGTGCGCAGAGTTGACGCAACTTTTCTTTTTACAAAATGTAACTTGAATGTCCATAGCTTACGATAATTACTCTATTTACCTCAACTCTATTTACTTCAAAACTATATTTGTTCGACTAGCGTACGATCGATTGGAGAAAAAAAGAGAACAAATTTGTTAGAGTGGGTTGGTAACAAATTGTATTTTATGGATAAGAATAAATTCCTTACACTAAGTTTTCGTTGATATTATAAATGTTGTTTATTGTATTGATTGTTGTTAGATTGGTGATTTTGATGTTCAAAGTACTTCGTCTTCTGTGTGGGTGGATTTTTTATTGATTCCGTTGTCGATGTTGTGCTGTAATGCCAAGTGTGTACAGTATTAGTTGTATTTAAATATGTGTAATTTGATGTCTTTCTGGTGATTATTCTTCCTGAGGGTGGGTGAGATTATAATAGATGCAAAAAGATGTCTTCTTCTGTGTTTGTTAAGACTACGAAAACAACTTTGCAGAACGAAAGCGTCAGCGATCGTGCCCTAAGTAGCGAGTAAGGCGAGTGGGACTTGTTTAATATCACACATTTTTTATCGAAAATTAAAATTAAGAAATTAAAATACTATGTTACACTATCTCACAAAAAAAAAAAAATTGATTAAGTAATGCTTAACTATCTAATCAAGAAAGTTACATCATAGTTTTATGTAATTTTTGCTAAATTGCATGAAAAATAATAATCAGAAAAAATGTTCTTTTTTTTACAGATTCAAGTCTGAAACCCCCGTATTTTTTGTGCCGATAATAAAAAAATTCTTATTAATGCGGATCTTAGATACGAAAGCGGATGCGAATATAAAAAAATTTATAATGCGGATACGGAGCTCCGTCATATCCTTATAAAATACAATAATGGCCAGTAATAGAAAATGGTCTGACTTATTTAACCCTTTCAGAAATGACGCAAAGCTACTGAGAATTCTTTCTAATTTTTTTGGGTAAATTTTCTTTATACAATATGAAAACATATTCAATGCCTAAATTTTGATATTTTTATATCCTTCAAGGATATTCAAGAAACGAAATTTGCACTGAAAATATTTTTTTTGCATCAAATGTTGTCAAATCGTTTGATATTTTTCAATATATTATTTTTTTAGTTAAAACGTGCCAACTTCACTAAAATTGCGCTATTAGTATATCAGTATATAAAAAACAACTAACTTCTACGACTCATTTAAAAAAAAAATAAAAATAAAATGTGACGTAAAAATGTCGTGAAAATTTAAGAAATGACAAAATTAACAGCTAAAAATATGAAAGGCAAACATAAACAATAACCTGCGCAATCGAAACATGTAAAATTGAGAAAAATTCGTGAAATAGCAGTAAAGATATTTAGACTAAAAGTTACCCGCACAATTGATGCATCACGGTCTGAAAGGGTTAATAACTGATGCATCCTCATTTCTTTAATATATTTTATAATAAAAATACTGAAATCGGTTACAATATTGAAGAAAACAATTCTTCTCGTAAATCGTGATAGTTAAGAATATTTAGGAATGAGTTGATGTGCTTATATTGAGACCAAATTTTTTTCAAATAAGCTTTTTTACATTATATAATATATCTTGAATCTGCTCATGTTTATTGGGATGAAAATAATTTTCAGAAATCGGGTTTTTAAAGGACCTCCTTCTTATTAAAGTCAATACTATAAGCTTATAAAAACTTTATATGAAACATTTTTACAACGATATTTGTCAATTCAGTTGATTTGAAATTTTTTTAAATGTCGTTTTATAAAATATCATGTTTTTCGCTTCAATCTGGGATAACAAATAAAATTCTATTCACATTATGTTATTATATAGTTCGACTTTTGATTCAAAAAAACGAGGCACTTTTTTTGGACACAAACCAATAGCTTTTAATAGCAGGGATTCCATTTACAGAGAAAAAAAAATAAAACTACTATAAAATTGAAGGGTTTATTGCAGAAACATGATAAGCCACAAAATAAAACTGTTGAAATAATCGCATTTGAATCTTTAAAAAAATATACAAAATAGACGTTCCATGTAATCTTACTTTTAATACTTGTAAGTATTCGTAATGGAAGCCTTCTAAAACATGTCCAAAAATTAACGAAGAAAGGATAGTAGAAACCAATCATTTAAAAAATGCAGCTTATCATGTTTTTGCATAAAATTTATTTTCAAAAATTAATAAAAAAATAAAAAATTTGTTTCAAAAACGAAACAATATAAACTTATTATGTATAATCCTTCAAAAATTTCTGGAATTTCGTTTTAGTTTTCTTTGTTTGTTGATTTTAATATTTTATAAAAGGAATGGTATATTGGTGGAAAATAGGGCAATAAAGATTTCACGTTTTGGATTGTTTTCACTTCAATTTTAACGCATTCACGCGGTTTTACTTTTTTAAAGTATATTTACTACTATATACTCTTGATTTACTTTATTAGTATAAAGTTATATGTAGGATTCAAATATCGGTGTTTCTTGCATAAGCTGATGCAACAAGATTTAAACATCGAAATAATTATCTAATTTAGGATAATTCGCAAAAGTTTTGATTGAAAGCCGTTATAAGGTATTACAAATTTTAAAGTAAAAATTATTTCTGTAAAAACATGATAATCCATACAAATATGAAACTAAGTTTTCTAAGAAACAACATGATTATCAACAGAAATAAAAAAAAGGAAATATGCGTCGCTGGTTTCTCAAAGCACTTCATCAGTATTTATAGGTTATTTATAGTTAAAAACTTCCAAACAATTTTTCTAAATGGAAAAACATGATAAGCCACTAGAAATTTTAAAGTAAAAATTATTTGCGTAAAAACATAAAAAGCCACATAAATTAAAATAAATATTAATCAATGTTTTTTTATATATTTCGTCTTCATACCGTCATCGCTTTAGTCAACAAAATCTTCAATTTTGATATAACTCGCAGTTAAATTCACAGTAACAATTTGAGGGGTAGCTTTTGTATGTAGCTTATCGAATTTTTTAGTAAAAAATTTCATAAAATATTTAATTGCAAAATGATACATACACAAATAAGTTCGCAATTTATTGAAAATAAGCACTAATCTTTTCAGCAGGTGTTACCATGGTAAAATGTACTAGAAATAACACAAAATGCCAGTTTTTGATATTATGTGGCATATCATGTTTCTGCAATAAGCTCTTCAATTATAAAATTAACTATTTCCAAAATCTTATCTACCTTAATTTTTTTAGAACACATTCTAGAAATTTCCCTTAGTTACCAAAAAAATTAAACTCCTATTTCAAATTGAAGTGTAATGTCAGGTGCACTGACCAACTCCGATTTGGACCAAATTTTTTTCTTGGATGGGTTCATTGATTAGAAAACCAAATCTGAAGTTATAAAATTTTAAAATCACTTTTCGCGGCCAAAATAGGGTATTTTTTGAGACATTGGAAAGATTACTTTGTCTTTTTTAAGAAAAAAATAAAAAACTTTTGAAAAAATTGCAGTAAGTCAATTCCCATTCTTAATTTCAAAGTTTAATACTACGTCAGCAAGAGACACTATAATATTCTTGCATTTTCACAATTTTCATTTTCTTACGCTCTATTACCTTTCCAATGTTAAAAGGTGTGCTCTTGAAGGGTTCTGAAGTTATAGCGTAAAACGTGAATTTTCAATAGCTATCAACGCTTTTGAATTTTTTTCAACTTTCTATTTGTTCAGTTTTTAACTGACTTCAAAAAGGACCAGGTTCTCAAGTTCGTTTGTTTTCTTTGTTCTATTTTTTCCTTTTTTTTTTTGATATACACTCACGGTAAAAAAAAACAAGCCGAGTTAATAATTAAATATTAAATATTATTTTTCTTGAATTATAACACAGTGTTACGAAATCAACCAAAACAAAAGCACAACCAAACTTTATTGAAATTCTTAAAGAGGGATATGTTGAGAGCCCATCACACCTAATTTGACCTCTCAATGTTATCATAATTTTTTTCAATTTATTTTTTAAGTCACAGTGTTCGAGTTTTGTTGTGCCGATCGACATTAATTGAATTTTTTAGCCATTTATTTGCCTTGTCGAAAATGAAAAACAAACTAATTTTATTCTGGGTAGAGTTTTGCAGAGAATAGGACTTTGTAAAAGATTTGACGAAAAGAGTGCGCTTTGTATCGCAGCAAATATATACATAGGAATGAGTTTTAAAAAAAATATTTAAATTGACGCCATATAGCAAATTCTTAACCGATTTCGACGTTCTTAAGTTAAATGGAAAAGTATTTTTACATGCAATTAATTATTGTGAAAAACAAGTGTCATTAATGGAAAATCATTTAATAAAAATTCACAGAAACACAATTTTATTTTTAGTTAAAGAAAAGGTCAAGGATTTGCTTCGCTACACGCTTCATTTTGTATTTTATCAGATTTCTTTTTACACAACCTTATTTCACAAAAAATTCTACGGAAAAGAAAAGGATTTTGTTTTTCATTTTCGACAAGGCAAATGGCTGCAAAAATTCAATAAATGTCGGCACAGCAAAATTTGAACACTTCAACTTTAAAAATAAATTGAAAAAATTGTGACGAAATTGAGACTTCAAATGGAGATGGACTCTTAACATGCCCCTCTTTAAGCATTTCTATAAAATTTGTTTGGGTTTTTTAGGGTCGATTAGAGACATTGAACACAAAGGTGATTATTTAAAAAAGGAGGCAGTATTCTTCAAAGGGTCGTGACAATATTATAAAACACTTCAAAGCTTAGTATGCTGTACGAACGTAAATTTGTTGGCCTATAACTCTACACGCGAAATTTTGTTGTAGAGTCAAAAACTTTGTGTGGAGAAAAACTTTTGCTGTTCTGGTTGACAGATTTATATTTTTACTGCTACAATTTTATATCCTATTAAAGGCAAGACTGCACATTAATAAACTATATAAATGCAACAATAAATTTGTAAGGGCAGCTTTTGAATATTTGGAAAGAATCCATTATAGTCCCTATCCATAAGTCTGGCTCTAGGCAAAATATAGCGAACTATCGACCGATATCAAAATTGCCCTTGATCCCTAAACTATTTGAGTCAATTGTCAAAAAACACATTTAAGCTAGAATTAAAAACTCTATCTCTGAATTCCAACACGGTTTTGTTAGTGGTAAATCTACTTCTACAAACCTAACACTGTTCTCTCACTTCATTAAAACTGAAATGGAAAAAGGCAATCAAATTGACGTAATTTTTACTGATTTCGCCAAAGCCTTTGATAGAGTTCAGCACTCCATTATGGTTAAAAAACTTTCCCTAATGGGGTTTCATTCCTCTTTGTTATCCTGGCTGAGGAATTACCTTTCTGATAGATATCAAGTTGTCCGTATTGGTAACTGCTACTCAAAATCTATTACCAACCATTCTGGTGTGCCCCAAGGAAGCCACCTTGGACCTCTATTGTTTGTCTTGTTCATCAACGATTTCCCAAATTTTTTACAGCATACTAACTGTTTGATGTATGCTGATGATGTGTTTTCACCTTCCAACCATCGACTTCTTCAAATTGATTTAAACAATATGATTAAATGGTGTTCAGTTAATAGACTTTATTTAAATGTTGCCAAATGCAACATTATGTCTTTTTATATGAAAAAAGAACCAAATTTTTTTAATTACTCAATCGCAAATAGTAGTCTTTCACGTGTCGAGTCTACATCTGATCTGGGAATTCTATTTGATAGAAAAATTTCTTTTTCCAACCATTACGATTGCATAATTACTAAGGCTAATGCAATGATGGGTTTTTTGAGGCGTAATTCGAAGGAATTTAAGGATCCATATACCCATAGAACGTTATTTTTATCTTTAGTAAGGTCTATCTTGGAATATGAATGTGTGATCTGGGATCCATATTACGAGGTAGATTCTTTGCGATTGGAAAGAATACAAAAACGTTTCACACGTTACATAATGTTTAAATTAAATTGGAATTTTATGCCAACATACGTATCCAGGTGTGCTCTTGTAGGTCTTAATACCTTAGCCTCCAGACGTAAATTTTTTCTTGTTATTTTTGTTCGCGATATAATTATGTCACATATAGACTGCGCGCCACTTCTCGCTCTTTTAAGAATATATGCGCCTGAGAGATATTTTAGGCAAAGAGATTTTTTTTACATTCCGTATCATAGGACAAACTATGGCCGTAATGATCCTATTAATAATATGTGCTTAGCGTTCAATTCCATAAGTGCTCAAATAGATCTCACTCTGAATAGACAAACTTTTAAACAAAATTTATTAAGAATTGTTTAAAATGAATTTATAAAAGTGTAATATTCTTTAATATAATTATGTTTACATTTTATTAGTTTTATATCACATTGTTTTTATAATTTATATGTTATTACTAAAACTGTTAAACGATTGTTGAGAGTTAAAATAGAAATAAAGAAATAAAGAAATAAAGAAATAAAGAAATAAAGAAATAAAGAAATAAAGAAATAAAGAAATAAAGAAATAAAGAAATAAAGAAATAAAGAAATAAAGAAATAAAGAAATAAAGAAATAAAGAAATAAAGAAATAAAGAAATAAAGAAATAAAGAAATAAAGAAATAAAGAAATAAAGAAATAAAGAAATAAAGAAATAAAGAAATAAAGAAATAAAGAAATAAATAAATAAAGAAATAAAGAAATAAAGAAATAAAGAAATAAAGAAATAAAGAAATAAAGAAATAAAGAAATAAAGAAATAAAGAAATAAAGAAATAAAGAAATAAAGAAATAAAGAAATAAAGAAATAAAGAAATAAAGAAATAAAGAAATAAAGAAATAAAGAAATAAAGAAATAAAGAAATAAAGAAATAAAGAAATAAAGAAATAAAGAAATAAAGAAATAAAGAAATAAATAAATAAAGAAATAAAGAAATAAAGAAACAAAGAAATAACAAATTCAACACTTAAACATACTTACTGCTTATTTTTTATTGTCCAATGGCAAATTTCTGCGCCAATTAAATGTTCGGGCATATAATCGATAGCGAAATTTTTACATTTCAACTCTCCACTCACGAATGGAAATTTGGCAACATAGCAATAATTTTCGCTTTTACAGCGCACAAGCTGGCGAAAAAAATTTCGCTGCCTGTTCGTTGTCAAAAATCTCAATGTATTTCTTATGGATTTTTTTGTTTCTACAGCATACTAAGCTTATATCGAATAAAATTGACACTGTACTGGAATTAAATGCAGGGGTATGCCTAATAATGACAAATTATGGTCAAGAAAGTGAGCGTTGTTGATCAAATTGGCGTGGCAATGTTATAAAAACACTGGATCTAAAATAGTAATGAAACTAGGGTGATAAAATTCATTATAATAATGGGTAGAATTATTACAAAACACGATGAAGAAAATGAACTGGATTCGACAAAGGGCATGTCACAATTAGATAAACACTGTATCTGTATTTAAATTGACACTATGTTACTAAAATTTGTTATAAGAATGTTTAGTTGTATTTTGAAAATTTATGATATTCTCTAAAAAGGAAGAAATAAAAACTTTTAAGAAAACTAACCGTCTTCAAAATCACTAAAAATTAAAAAAAGTTGTTTAAATTACTTTTTCAATTAATTTTTTGTTCAAATTTGATAATTTGCTTATATATATTATTGAATTGGAAATGTTCTTATTTAAATTTTTTCTAATTTGTATTATTATTATAAATATTCTAACGTCTTTATGAATATAAAAGTTTTAAAGTTGGCGCTAGTCTTTGTCATACAACCATGATATTTTTATCATCCCTGTACTATCACGAACGAGATTTAAGTCCCGAATTTAAGATCAGCGAGTAATACTTCCCAACAAACAAAAGCTTTCGTTTTTGTTTTTAGTGATCGAAAGTGTTAATTTTATTAGAGTCTGATTTTATTCGTGCCAATTTTAAAGCTTTTATTATCATTCATAAATTAATATATTTATAATAATAAACAAATAAGAAAAAATTAAAATAATAAGATTCCAATATTATTATTATATTATAAATAATAATATTATTATAAACACCTTTCTGAATTACGTTGTCTCAAATCAGATAATTTGACACTCGCCTTTGAAAATCTTAAGCTTTGAATTTTTTTCTTGTTAATAAACTAATAAAAGAACAAAATTTGAGCCAAATCGGAGATGGTCTGATATTACACTTCAATGTGAAGTGGGTGTAAGAAAAAATCATCAAAATAAAATTTGTAAAAAATTATTTCACGTGTAAAACTGATACTCAATTGAGAAGTGGTGACTTATCGTTGCTTGTAAGATAGTGCAGTTGTGTTTAATTATTTTATCTTTTATATTATAAATGTTAAATGTTATATATAGTTCGATATTTGAATTTTGTGACATAATATATAGTCTAAGCAAAAAAAAAAAACCCTGATTAAGAAAGAAAGTCGCTAAGGAAACACTGGGTAATGCTCTAAATTATTTTTCATTTAAAAACAGTTGAAAAGATAGCACAAAAAGAAAAATGCCTTTACATCAAGATTAAAAATTTTCACAAAAACACTTCATTGCAAAACTTTCTGTAAGAAAACGCGATCAAGATTTTGTCACATACCATTTACAGTTTTGCATTACAATGTCATCACCGACTAATTTTTACTAGCGGGAATGTACGTTTCCTCTCTGTAGGCAATGGCAAAACTCAGAGAGTAAAAATTGTCTTGTAATGTTTTTGCCCACTTGTAAAACTTGCTTGCTGATGACATTATATTATAGAACTGTAAGCGTTATGTGTCAAAATCTGATTTGTGTTGTTAAGATCAATAGTTTAATAGTTCGGAGTCAGCATAGGCCTTGTATAGGTTTAGTTATCGATCATTTGGGTTTAAATATTTAATAACATGGATAAAAAAATAAACTGTTAGAAGCTTTATCTACACTTTTTAACTGAAGTTTTTTTTAGTTCTTTACCTAAAATTGTCGTTATATTAAATGATAAAATTTTTCATAAAGAACAAATCTGGTATAAGCTTAAAAAACGCTTCAATACCGAATTAGATAGGGAAAACGCTCAAGCCTTCAGCGTGACCTTTTCTTTGACAACAAAAACTTATATTATTGGGTAAGTTATAAAAAATTTCACCTCACTAAATGCACTTTTCTAAATGAATGTATAGGACAGGAAATACATAAATAAATTATCGCTTAAGCTGACACATAAAATATGCATAAATATTTGCTAAAGTGTTCTATATGCTGATTGCGTCGAAATAATAGAAACAGTTTTATAAAGAACGCTTTTATCCACTACACCAAATAACTTGATTGCAATGGAAAAACTGTTTGTTGACTATATTAACCCTTTCAACCCCAAATCAAAGCCTGCGGTACCAAACATTTTTAATTTGGCTGATTATCAGTTTTGAACCTAAAAAGGACACGTTTTGAGTTTTGAAGCTATATTGTATTCCTACTAAATCCTACAATAATTAAAAAAAAAAAATAAAAAAACAAAAAATTTTAGCTGTCAAAATATCAAATTTTTTCTATCCAAAAAAGTAAATAAACAATCTTAGTTTAACATTTATTTAAATTTAGCATTAAAAAATTCTCGGAAATACTTCAAAAAAGAATTTTAAAATTTGTTCTTTTTTAAAGCGCGTTGTTGCATATCGCGTGCAGAGTTTTATTATTAACATACAAATGAGAAACACACTCCTTTAGTCAAGTGCTGTATATATGCAACATCGGGTATGAAAGGGTTAAAATATATCAGAGCAATCCAACTCAGCAGCAGCCAATAGCTGGCCAATATAATCAGATGATTCCTTGATTGTTTTCCTTCTCGGACTTCTGTGCGTTCTGCGCATAATTAAGTAATTAATTTTTGCAAGCTTGTTTTTGTTCTTTATTGAATTTATTTTTTTGTTTTTTTGAAGCAACCTTGGTACAAGTTTGTTTGCTTCACCTGAAATATTCATGAAATAGTTAATGGCAAACGCACTGACCTGGTCGTTGATGAGCAAGCAAACGTTAAACGAGGTGCACGAGATACTATTTATTTACGCAGTTCAACAAATGCTCGTAAGCAGGTAAGAAATATTTGTGCATGTGTGTTGCGTAGTACGAGTGGTTAACAATGATTTGTTGTACAAAAAGAGGGAATAATTTAATACCGTGTGCAGGAGCTTTTAATTAAATAAACTTACACGCTTCGATATTATTTATTAAGGATTTTTATTGAAAAAAGGCAGTTTTAAAAATTCAGTGCACAATAACGAAATTCGAGTCATGATTTCATAATAGTTTTGTATTATTAAAATACAAACTTTTGGCTTTTCTATCCAACTCACTCAAAAGCTTCTTTTAAGCCTTGAATAAACAAGTTACACAAAGTAAGTTTTAAAAATTAGTTGGAAAGCATTTTGTTTGAGGCTGTGTCGATATTATTATTTAAAACTTTAGCAGAAATAATATTTTCGAGGGAAAAAACATTACATGCGCTGGAGATCCAGCCCACGGCACATCACTTAACGGTCTATATCCAGGGAAACTGTTTTATACAGAAAAGAGCATTGAAACAATCGTTCTTAATTTTTTCTCTTAACATTGTGAAACTTTGATCGAAGTCTGTAATGAATGAAATAAAGAAAACATAATTCAGATTATTTAAAATCATAAATATCTGCTGCAAAAAGAAAAAACTATAATAAGCTATTGACACGAAAATTGAAAAATGGGGCTCTTTGTATAAAAAAAATAAATTTTATTTAACACTAGCAAATACCCACTGCTTCGCCTGCGATAATAATATTAAATACCATGTAAAAATTTTAAATCTTAAAATGAAAGTATTTAGTTGTATTAAATTCAAAATATAAAAATTATTGTGTTCGTTTTGTTTAATTATGAAAAAATGGAATATATATTAAGAAATTACTTTATTTAATTTTAATAACTTATTTTAACGGTAATTGTTATGATGACATAAATTTACCTGGCTTTCTTTTTTTTATTTTGAAAAAGTACTGCATAACAGCGTTATAAAAAAATTTGGGTAAAAAATTTTTAAAATTTGTAATAAAAAATGTTTTTTTTTACGTATGTATTCTGAAAATAAATATATTCTTCTTAAATTGTTGTAGTCAATCGGTCTTCTTCAGTTATTAATTGTTGTTATTGGGCTTCGGCCAAACAACAATTCTTCTTAAATTTAAAAAAAAAAAACCGATATAATGACATCAAACTTTCGGCGATATCTCAAAAACTATAGACTTTCTCAATGCATAACAATGCACTTTTGTATGGACAGTCGTTGATTAATAAAATTAACGGTAATTTTCTTTTCTTTTCGGAAATATTTTGTAAGGATATTAGGTATGTTTTTAAAAATCCTGTTATTATGACATTTAAATTCTTGCGATATCTCAAAACTATAGATTTTCTCAGTATAACTCATATGCCTCAGAATGAGAAAAAAACAATTGAAATTTCATGTTTTGACTTAGCAAGCAAACATTTCCGCAATTTACAAATCGATTTTCATCCAAATATTCTTTGTTTGAAAGTTCAATTAAGTAAATTGGGAAAATGAGAAAAGGTTTACCGTTACCTCACCAATGCAATGTTTTATATTGTTTTCAAAAAACCTCTAAAATATCGAAATTGTATTAAACAATAGGCCAAGAGTTGCTTTTATTGTACATATTTTTTTTAATTCTAATTTTTTTATAATTTTAAATTTCCTTTTTCTTTTATATAACATAATTTACCTGCAAAAATTGTTCTACTTTGACACAAACAGTTTCTATCATTAAAAATAATGGGTCACCTATGATTTTTTGATGAAAACTAATTTGCTTAAAATGTTGTTATATTTTTTGCAATGTGTTACAGCTTAAAAACTTATTCATGTGAAAAACATTTTCATATATAGCTTAAAAAATAATTCTGTGAAAAATCTTTCAAATATTTGAAACTATTCCAAAGTTATATACATAAATCTATGTTTTAATCTTTTTCCTTATATATATATATATTCATAGTTAACGTTGCAGTTATAGTAGAATTTGTCCTGACCCAATTCAATGAATTTTTAATGAACGTTTTGTGAATTTGTAAAAGTGTACATAAATTGACCTTCGAACAAAACACAAGCTAGACGTTTCCGTTTGAAACATCAATGCATGACGATCAGAATTTTCTGATATATACAGCATTCTTACTGATGTATAGTCCTGTCGCAGACCACCTTACTGCTATATACGAATTTTCATGTTTTTGGAAAAAAAAATTTATGTTTTGTCATTTTTAGTACAGTTGCCGAAAGTAGCCGTATTTACTAAATTAACAAATTTTAGTCTAATACAACCAAAACCGTTCGAAGTATAACATTTTTGATTAATTCTGGGCGGTAATGGGATGTTGCAAAATTTTTTCACTTAAACCATCTCATATTCGAAACAATAGAATGCCAGAATTTCAGCTCAATTGACCTTAAACCTAGTGCGCTTTGCTTTACTCCAAGCTTATCTCCCGAAAAGTGGACTTAACTAAAGTGAGTCATGCCCATTTTTAGTAAAGTTAGCGAAAGTAACCATACAACGTAGATTACCAAATTCTTATCTCATACGACCAAAATCGTCTGAAATATAGCATTTTTTGCAAAAAGTGGGCATGGAAAGTAGACGGCAAATCTAACATAGCATATTACGATAAAGTTGGAATAACAAATCGTTTGATACCTATATCGTGTTAATCTGTTCAGTGGTTCTTGCGTGATTGTCAAACATCCGTGCAGTGTCACAACGCTTTTATATATTCGTATATATAGACTAACACAATCTCAAGTGGGGAAAAGCTGGCTGGCAAGGATGCAAAACATAATTAATTCTGATAACTAAATTCTGGCAACTCCCCTCAAGACATTAACAAAGAAAATTAATTAACACTGTATGAAAGCAAGAATCTCCCTGAAAGTAAAGCTGGATCCACTGATCACCTTCAGCATGTTTTGAAAGCTTTTTTCATATGAAGTTTTCGCTCAGAGAGAAAAATTTTTGCTCGCTCTCAACTTGATTAACATTATTTTAAATCACACAAAAACATGCTGAAGATTATCAGTGAATTCAGATTAACTACACAACATGGCTGTCGTACTATATTGAGAGAAGCTCTCTCGACAAAGAGAGAAAAGCTTTGTTTGCTGTAATGTTGCGCTGCTGGTTGAATGTAGGCATCAAATAAAACGCGTGATTTTGAAATAATTAAAGAATACATTTTTCAAAAACCTTGGTAAGCTATAACAATCTATATTATCATAGGAATCGAATAAAAAAATAATTATCAAAATCGGTTCAGCGGTAACCGAGCTTATTCTGGATCAAATTCGTGAGTCTCCTTTTATATAATAGTATAGATAAACATTTAACATGCAGACAATTTAACCTGTTAAATTTAAAAAAAATGCATTTTTTTCGTACACTCAAAAAATTTATTAGTAAATTTCTACATTATAAAAATATTCGTACAATATACAAAGTATATTTATTGTGATCAGGGGTTGAAAATAAACTGTACGAAAAAACTAACTCTTCATTTGCTAAATCTGCGAAAGCAAACAGTTTCACTATCTGCTTAAGTTTGGATCTTTGCTACAAACAGAAATGCGTACCAACGCGAACAGAAAATTAAGAGAGAAAGAAAACTATTGTTTTGTGTTCTAAGAAAACAACAAGTATTTCGTTTTTTAGATTTTGTAGTCACGATCACAACCACAACAAGTAACAAATATTGTGTTCGTTTTACTACGGAAATTCGAAAAGAGTCTCGTCATGTTTTAAGCAGCATTTTTTTTGGAAGCTAAGATTTTTTAAGTCTCGTTCTGTTGATTGTGCTGAAAATGCTTGCATGAAAATTTCATAAGCCGATAGATTTGTACGACAAGGTTTTAGTGACATGATTAAGAGATAAGTATGCGGACACCCAGAAGGGTGGCAGGTAGAATGTAGGTCTTTTCAGAAGAATTTTTGAGGGGGAAAAATTAATATGACCAGCTCATACATTTCACGCTACTAGTTATCGAATTTTTGATATCTTTCTTATACTTTTAAACGAGCAATATTTGTTTGTTTATTTGTTTATATGTTTGTTTGTAAACTGCCCGAACGATTTTGATGAAAATTTCAGTATAGGTGTTTACAGGGGCGAAAAAGCGATCTACCTAGGTCTCGTTTCTGAGAAAGTTTGTTTAGCAGCGCACGTATTTGACCGATTTAGGCAGCCAAAATTAATTTATTCGGTAAAAATTTTCTATTCAAGTCTGTTATTTGATTTTAACCCTGCATGACCATTGGGACATATGCAACACTATTCAACATTGCAAACAAATTTGTTAAGCAAGGCACATTGGGGTTTTTGACCGATTTAGGTAGCCAAAAGTAATTTATACGGTTAAAAGTTTCTATTCTAGTCTACTTTTTGATTTTAACCCTGTACGACCTTTGGGACATGTTAAAGCAAATGTGCCCTTAGGCGGGAGACAGCTAAAAATTAAATTTTTTTACAATAAAGCTAAAAAATGGAGCAGAACATTGATTTTGTGCTGTTAACATACATAACCTCTTAAGCGAATAGGCAGCTAAGCGATTAAAACTGTATATACATTTATTAGACGATGTGTTTGTTTGAAAAACAATGTTCGAAGTGAGAAAATAACAAACATACATTAAAATTCTGCTAATAAACTACTATTAATTAAAGTTAAAAAATTTGCTAATAGTAAGAAATCTATACTTTCTAGTATTTAGACATAATCAGTCTCATAGCGTAAAAACTGTGGCTTTTACGATAAAACTGTTAATGGTATTTTTGAAGATAACTATCTGATTTACAATTTTGTTGCATGCATATTTTACCTCTGACATAAAGGAGCGGAGATATTGGCGAATGACCGACTTCGGTGAACTTTGAACACAAATATCTTTAAGTGCGTACATGGTATCAAAGGGAAGTAATTATGTAGTAAGAGGTTTTCATTCACAAAAACCCTCGGGAAAGTCAAAAGTTTCGCCACAGAAAAATACCAAGGATGCAAAAAAATTGGCTTTGACGAGTAGTTTTCAAAAATATATTAAGCCGGTGAGGTTAAAAATTCGTTCCACTCTAATGCACATATTAAAATCATACTTTTTTATTCAAATAAAATAAATTGAACAATTTTGTCTTTATTCGTTTTCAATAAAGAACTAGGTATGTGACGGATATCATTTTGCGGATGCGGATCTGTAAAGGGCCTTCTTTGAGGATGCGGGTGTGGACAATTGAATCTAAGAACCACGGGTGGTGTATGCGGATGCTATCAGTTAAATTATAAATATTGATTTTTACATCATTTAAAAACAAATTCTAAATGTTTGATAGTTTAAATCACACTTTAGTTAATATTTTTTTATTATTGCTAAAAGTATAAATATTAAATTTTAAAGACTTTTATAGTTATTTAGCTCAACTAGACAAACTTAAAGCAGAACTTTAATTATTAAAATTATTTTAAAAATGATGTTAATACAGTACCTCAGAAGTTAGAAGCTGTTTTTAAGTCGGGAATTTCTAATTTCTGAAATCTTATCATTTCGGAGTTAAAATTTGTTAAGTTGAGTTTATAATAATATTGCTCAAGCAATAAAGTAAAGATATAGTTACTGGATAAAAATAACACACTTATAATGTGTAGAAAATTATACACATTTTTATGTAAATGGCCTTATTTTGTAAAACGTTCTTTTGTCTGGTAAATTTCGTTTCTTTTTCTCTCACTGAAAATTTCTTATGAAAATTATTGCTACACAAAAGACTCCAAGTGAAGTGATTGCGTACATTAAGCATAATAAGTAGTGTTCGACCGATACCGTAATTTTGGCTGAAACCGAATATTCGGCCTAACCGAAACCAGAACCGAAACTGGTTATTAATAATTTAAGTTTTCTCAAATAATTTTTTTTATTAAAAGGAAACAAAAGTACTCTCATACACACAAGAAAAAAAATTTAATACAAAATAAAGTATTACTTGAATATTGCAGTTTATAGTAAATAATTGAAGTTTACTAAAATAATAAATGAGACTATTTTTTATTTTATTTTTTATAACTAAAGTATTGCCTACTTTATACCTTCCGTACACACTCAAAATAGTATGCACCTACAATGTACATTTTTATAGAACTACAAAGCAGTCTTTTTGTTTTTTTAAAGGTTTAGTATTATAAAAATAGAAATATTTTTTTTTCTTTTCCTTTATTCCACACACACAAAATTCGTTCGTAAGTTTAATTAACAATTTTTGGCTTCAGTACCTATAAAACTTTAATATTAATTACAATAGGGATGATAAAATCGAAAATGATAATATCGAACGCATTAAAGTAACCAAAATATTTTGCGTTGACATGATAAATCAAATAATAGACTAATTCATAATTTTTTATTAGTACAATGCGTTGTAAATATTTTTATTAAACCAAACATATGTATTTGAATTAAATTACTGATGCAAGAAATTTTTACCAAAAATACCTCAATATGGCCTCAATATGGCAGAATAGCCGAAACAAACAAAAAAGGCCGAAACTGGCCGTAACCGAAACCGAAACCGAATATTCTTCACTATAATAAGGTCACTGGCTTCATTTTAAACTTTTCGGAATTTTATCTCGGAAATTAGAATACAATCTTCTAATTTCAGAAGCTTTAATGTTTTGAAAATTCAACTTCTAATTTCTAGATGATTCTAATTTTATTAGCGTCTAATTTCTGAGGTTTTACTGCATTTAATTTTAATAAAGGGTAAATTGTATTTCATCCTTGCAAACTAGGTGTCAAGGCGACATTTGTATGAAAATATCGAAATGTCGATGAATGTACTTGACAACGACACAGCTAAAGACAGTTATCGACATTGTCTGTTATTATTCGATACCAAGCTGAACTCTGCTGGAATTTGTTTGCTACAAGTATTCGTTAATGGTTGAAGAAAAAAAAAAATAACGGAATATTATATATTTGTTTGTCATCGCATTGACGAATATTGAAACTGCTGCATATAAACAATTGAAAAGAATATAACTGTTCTTTTTTTCTTTTGCTTCTTTTTCTTTCTTCAATTTCAGATTAAGTGTCATATTTCTTCAGTTTATTTCTCTCAGTGCAGAGTGGTTATAAAAGTGGTTATTAAAAGTAAGGTAAAATGTCATCGCAAAGAACATTAAAAAGGGCAATTAAAAAAAAAACAGACTAAATATTTAGAACGTTTGAACCATCTTAGCCCAAACATAAATATAAGGCAAATTTGTTCCGAAAGTGTTATTGAAGTGATGAATATTGACGGAAGAAGCGAGGAAACCCGTATAGGTCTACGAGAAAAATTGAAAACGCTTTTTGTGAAATATCATGTTCGAAAAGCTCTTGGTAATGAGTTGCTTAAGATTTTAAAAGAGGAACATATGGATGTGCCTCTAAATATTGACACTCTTCTTAATATCAAGAGAGAAGAAACGGTTCTTCGTAGCGTAAATCCTGGTCAATATTATCATTTGGGACTTACACACCAGTTGTTGAAAATTTCCAACTACTTTGCAGAAAGTGAAACAATAACTATTGACATAGGAATTGACGGACTTCCTTTATTTAAAAGCACAAGCAAGTCATTGTGGCCCATTTTGGGCAAAGTCGTAAGTCCCACGGTAAAATCTGTATTTTTAATTGGAGCATTTTATGGTGAAGGAAAACCTAAATGCATAAATTCTTTTCTACATGATTTTCTACATGAATCTAAATTGGATCTCATTTTAAAGAAGTTCGAGCGACTAGAAAATTTACCTGCAACAATTGATGTAATAGTGAGACAGCAGGTTCAACTGGAAATGAAGCTTGACAACTGCCTTAAAAAACAGGAAGAATTGGCGAAAATTTTGGGAGAGCATAACATTTTATTGTCCCGAAATTTGTCTAATATATCTTTGGCTTCTGTCCGATTTCCTATAAAATCCGACGATGAGCTGAAATCACTTGATGATGACCTTATGGGAGACAATCGCGAAAACTTGGTATGTGAAAAAATATTAAAGCAAAACCATAAAATTCTTTACATAACATTATTTTTGAAGGTGATATCTATGCGCCGATTACTTTGCGACGATTTGGCTAGAAACTTGGAAAGAATTTTTGATCCGGATTTACTTTCCCAGTATAATTATGATGGAACCAAGGGCAAAAAAGCAATAAAGTTGTTTTCGAACCTAACAACGGCTTTGAAAGGTTAGTAGCATTTAAAATTAAAGATTTTTTTAAATATCAAGTTGTATACTTACAACCGTATCTAATTTTTTTCTATTTCTCTTTATTTGGAATGCACAAGCTTCGAGTCTTTGGAAAAATTTCTTTCCAACTTCCGCTCGGCTATTAAAAAAGTAAAAAATAGAGACGCTAAACGCCACTCTAGGAAAGATGAATCCCACATATCTATGGACGGCCAGAAAACTTCAATGAATTAAACATTTACAAATCTAAAATTTACTTTTATAGTACAACTTTTTTATAACTTTTTAGTCTAAGTATAAAAGTCTAAGTCTAACTCTAAAAATGAATTATTAATGTCTTTTTTTTTATTTCTGTTAAGTGCTTAAGTGTTTGTTTTACTGAATGAATTATTAATGTCTATTTTTATTTGAGTTAATTTTTGTTTTTTTTATTTCTTATAATATTTTTAACAAGTTTTAGTGCCTTAATTTTATAATAAAAATGTTTAAATGTTTTTAAAATATATTTTTTTGTGTTGTAACTTTGGGTATGGGATGAAAACCCATAGCATAAAAATTCATTTATGAAACATCAGTAAAAAATTATATAACGACACATTAGAGAAAAATTCACAGAAAAGGTAAAGTGATTTTGTCTGCTACGAATCTCTGGGATGGGGATGAATTACATAAAAACTCATATATGAATATCGTTGATATTCTCTGTTAGGACTCACTAATACGCGGACGCCTACTGAACAAATTACATAAAAACTCATATATGAATATCGTTGATATTGTCTGTTAGGACTCACTAATACGCGGACGCCTACCGAACAAAATCAATTTGGATCATCAATGATGTTTTTGGCAATTGCTTAAAAAATTCATGTATGACGCCAAAGAAAATTCAGCGTCTGTCATTGATGATTTAACATTGTCAGTACTTTTCACGATGAATCATCATGACGTTCGTCACCGGGTATATAAAACAACAAATTCAATAAAAGCAACAAAACAAAGAAAAATTCCAACGCAATAACTTTTCCAACACAAAAAAAAAAAGTCGCATCATAAATGAAACGAACAAACATTGCAGATCTCTCTTCGCATTTTGGTGCTTCCAGCAACCTACAAGAGATCGCTAAGGATACTTCACTTTGATTATTTTTGTGCCCGCGATTCAAAAGCGTAACAGTGAGAGGAAGTTTTTTCTATTCGAAAAAAGAAACATTTCATTTTGCTTTTCTCTCTCATCTCTAATTGCTTCGGTTTGTGATACTTTTTGAATTGGAGAGAGAAAACTAAACAAACCAAAGAAACAAACAGAACAGAAAAATACTTTTCTTTAGAGTTTGTTTGCGAGCCCTGATTGTGATATCTTTACGACTTCATTCGTAAAACTTTTCTAATACCAGATGTAGTATCTACGAATACATTTGTTTTATATACTAATGATATTCGTAAACAAAAATAAATCAATTCGTATTAGCGCATTGTACGAATGATTGTGTACATATAAATAATAATATTCGTAAATTTCTACTACGAATAACTTCGTAATTTCTTTCGTTACATTCGTAGTATTTACTAATGCTTTTGTACTATTTATGAATGAAAAATAATATTAGTAGAAACAATTCATTCGTAGGCTGACCGTACGCATTATTAGTAGAATGTACGAATTATTAGTAGAAATTAAAAAAATTGAAAACCGAAATCGTTCAGCCTTGTTTGTCGAACATCTAAAGAACAGAAGGAACTATATGATTGTAAAGTGACTGTAGCCTGCTGGTAGAGTGCGTGGCCCGTAAGCTAAAGAGCCGGAGTTCAAACCCCAGCTCAGACAGATTTTTTTTCTTGTTTGTCGAACAACTAAAGAATATAAGGAACTGTATCATTGTAAAGTGGCTGTAGCCTACTAGTGGAGTGCGTGGCCTGTAAGCTAAAGAGCCGAGGTTCAAGTCTCAGCTCAGGCAAAATATTTTTTTTTTCGTTATAATATATCATGATCATTCGTAAATGTAACAAATGTATTCGTACAATATACAATTGTTTTTTTAAGAATACGAATAAAATATTCGTAATATGTACTAATATAAGTCAATTCTACAAATCTTATTCGTGGCTGAAAACTACGAATAAAATGCGTAGAATGGACGCAGTTATTAGTAATATTTACACACAAATATTTTTGAGTGTAGATAAAAGTCTCTGATGAGGGGGAACCAAACCCAGGAAACTCATTTTAGTCTAAGATTAAAACATAATGGTCGGTTATAACATCGATGGGATCCACGGTGCAAAGAGCCTTAAGGACTTCACAAAGCTTTTACCCAGCTTTGAAAGATAAACATTTATGAGAAAAAAATTTTATTTTTTACGAGAATTGAGGTTCTTTCGAGGTTTTCAGGCGCTGTTAAAGAGTGGCATTTTCACACCACTTTTAAAGAGAACAGCTTTAAGTTGGAAAATACTTTTTTTAGCATTTACCTTGAAGGAATCTAATGCACAAATGAAATAAAATAGCAAGTTATATATTTAAATAAATCCAAATCAATTCTTAAAAGACTGGTACTTTTAAAGTAATCTTTAAATGCACCAATTTTAAATTATTTGAAAATAAAGTACTTTAAAATAAATGGATTTTAAACTGCTTTTAAAGTATTTGAAAATAAAGTACTCTTTAAAAACTTTTAAAGTATTTGAAAATGAAGTACTTTTGAATTATCTGACTTTCAACTAATTTTAAGGGAGGTTTAAGGCAAACATTTTTTTTAAAATTGAATTCCTTTTTAAATTAATTATTGTTGTACATATATTCAAGAACAATTAATCAGTCCCGCTAATAATACTGATACTACTGACACTGATAATACTGATTCAGCACTTCAAACCTGGTGCGTCAGAGTTACTTTATCTAACCAGAGTAACTTTAAACGCGTTTTTCTCGAAACATACTTTTTCAAAACGGGCCACACTCCTGCAAACAAACTAATCCATCGATTTTAATATTTTTTTTTAAACCTCGCCCAGAACCTCACAACCGCTTAATTTTCCTGCGACTATGCTATTTATAGAGTTACCTTTGGTATTATTTTTACTGGTATAAAAAAAAATTTATAGTACACTAGAAAGTAATGGAGTTGCTCACACAATTTTATGTAAATTGCGTGTTCACTTTATCACCACAGTAAGACAAACATCAACTGCTTAACCTAAATTGATTTTCTGGTCGTAAAATTGAAGCTAACGGAACAAGTTTTTTTTTATTGCTATTATTAAAATATATTTTAGTTTGTTTGACCAAATCTGATTTTCATTTTTTATTTTTCGCAATTTTTCCAAATTTTTTATGAAAAAAGTCAATATATACTTTAAACCAAGTTCTTCAAATTAACATTTATAAAGCTTATTAATTAACATATACATTTTATTTTTAATAACCTAAATTTTGAGTACTAAAAAACTGTAAAATCCGCTGATTTTTTCTTTTCTAAGTGAGATGTGCAATTTTTACCCCGAAAAATCGAAATGGTACGCCCAAAAGTAGTAGAATACATAATTTGGATTGAATAGTTTTTTCAAGTATCCATTTAGAATAGAAGCCCAAGAAAGAGCTTGAAAAGGCATATTGTCAAACTGATGTTTAAAAAAAGTCGTGCTTTTTTATTTTATTTTATTTAGTGTATTTATTTCAAGGAAAAGCACGTATCGTTTACATTAAATAAATAAACTATTAATTCTAAATAATATCTATGTTAATTTTGACAAAATAACTTAAGTCTATCAGAAATGCATAGACAAAACAACTGAAGTCTATATGAATTTCATATCAACTTAAAGGGTTTTATCTATGAATTTCAGATAGACTTAAGTTGTTTTGTCAAAACTCCACAGATATATATTTATACTAAATATTTATTTATTGAAATTTTAGATTTACAATTCTTATGAGAGATGAAAATAGGTAGTTACCGTTGCCAGCGATGTTTGTTTCCTGATGCAACAAGGCGTTGGGCATTAAACATTCATCGTATTCCTCGTATAGAGCTTAAATTAATTAAAAAGTAAGCATATTTAGGGTCCACTCTAGCGTCAAAAAACTTTTTGTAAGTCTTACATCAGATTCCAAATCAGCGATTAGCGCATCTACAAAAAGCTTTACTATATTCCTTCTACTCGAGTTGTTTTCTAAGCGCTTCTTAAGCGCTATGGAAGTTAAAGCTTTCCTTATCTTCCGTTAACAAGCTTTGGGAATATCAAAGTAAGGCAAATCCTACTTCAGATGGGCTTACGGGAACTTTTGTAAAGAAAGTGCATTCCGAACGCTAGCTCTAAACATAGAAATCGAATCAAAGCTCAACACAAAAGTCGAATCTTGAATTTTCTAACCATTTTGAATACCATGTGTGGGTTGGGTAATAGTTCAAAAGCTCAAAAGTAATTTTATAAACATATGGCAACATATTTTTCAATACCATTAGCTAAAATCCTTCAAATTGTTGCACGCATTTTACACCCAAGTATTTAGTTAAAGCTCAGTCATGCATGCAAAGTTTTTCTTTTCTCAAAATGATGTTACTGTACTGCTAAAATTGCAAGCAATAAAAGTTTTAAGTGCTTTTGTAAATATACTAAACTGTTGTAAATGCACCATTTAACATTCATGAAAATAGTTGTAATTGCTACTTATAGCAAAAATTAAGAAAATGTTTGACTGAACTTTTACTTAAAATGCTTGAGCATGCATAACTTGAAAACTATGCGGCGACATTGCCACATGGTTGCAGCTTAACACCATTTAAGGCGACGCATGCTGACTTCATTAAGAGTAAAGTTATTTTTGAGCAACACTCTAGTAGAAAACCAACACAAACCCACCCCAGCCCCCAGCCCCCAGCCCCCTCCACCTACGCACCCATTAAGGGCTGTTAACATTTTTGTCAATGGCATTCTTGAAAAACTTTTCAACATGCATGCTTAAAATAACAGAATCATCTCTGCTCAGTTATGCTTCATTGCGCTCAACTCACCCGAAATACCGGCTTTCGTGTGACCGCACGGTGAACCATTCTTCTTGAAAACATCCATTGGGCAGTGACCGTTGTCGCCATCGCAGTATTCAGGCAAATCGCATTCATTGTGTGAGTCGCGACAAATGTAATCCTTGGGACGCAGCTGTAAGTTTCAATGCAATGAGAGAGAGTAAAGTAAAAAAAATTTATGAAATTATTTTAAAAAGTATTACAAGTAGAGTAAAAAAAAAAAAAAAAAAAAAACAAATACATAGTTTATCAATTTTAATGCTTGGTACTCGTATGTACCAAGTTATGGTAGTACGAGTAGTTATAAATGTGTTAAGGAGCCACTTACACGACATTTATCACAACAGGCACCGCTGGCACACTGTGCTTCCGATTTCAGCTTACATGTTATGCCATCGCAGCAAGGATCCAAGGAGCACTCCTCGAATGTGCCACAGTCACACTCTTCATCCTCCTCGACGATTTTATTGCCGCAATTGCGACGCATTTCGATCTGAAAATTTATGCGAAAGTGAGTGAAAATTAAAAAGTTTTAAATTTGTACGAACAAATTGCAAATAAATTGTAAACGTGGCAATGCAACCGTCGTATGTGTAATATTTATGGTCTTGAAGTGAGTAAACTAAAAGAGTTGGTAAAAATGTATGTAATATAAATTGTTAAATCAGTAATAAGTACAGGAAAAAGTTACTTGTCAGAGCTAAAGTTAATATAATAAATCTGAAGAGTTGCAATAGCAATAGTTGAAATAGAAAAAAAAAATGGTATTCATTCAATGACTTTAAGGATTTACATAAAAAACTAAAGTTACTTGTAAGTTATCCGATTCTGCATAAAATAAATAGTACGTTATTCGATATAAGGATAATCAGTACGATATTGATATAACGTCGTTGGGCGTGCAATACTGCGTTTGAGTATATGAAAACGTACGGCGGATACGCGGTATTGCACGCGCAACGACGACAAGCATTTTTATTTCAACATATTTTGATGCAGAAGTTCATTTCAGGAAGCTTGTTGTAAATAGACAATACAAGCCAATAGCTGCGTTCCTTTCGCTTTAATATAATCGCGATAACAAATTTTCTCAAAGGAACGGCAAGAAAAACGACTCGTAGAGGGCACAACCGTTGCAATCAAAATTAAATTCAAACAAACAATCATGATACAATAACTATTAGGTGTCATGAGAACGTGTGTCGTTCAAAACTGTTGTGAACTGTTATGGTAGCGATACCTTAGTGAACGATGTTTTTCTCTGAATGTGTTTTACTCTAAACGTCAGAAAAATTGTAAATTTTTTAATTTAATTTTTAATATTTTGCAATTATATAAATAATTGAAGTGCAATTGTTGCCTGCGCTGAATGCGTTCAATGTGTGTAACACACGCGGTTTGTTTTGTTTTCTTTTGTTTAGCATTCGATGGTGGCAGCTCGTGAGAAAATAAGTATCTGTTATGGCTACCTAATAGTCATTGTATCAAACAAACAAATAATTCAAAAAATGAAATGACAACTCATAAAAATATACAGGTGCGGCACCTGTGTTTCAAATTTTTTAAAGGCTATATCACAATTTTATATGGATAGCAAAAATAATCTTATTTGTTATAGGATTATTATTTTTTTTTTGCTTTGCATGTAAAAAAAAATAATCTGGATTATTTTGAAGCGAATGGAACGGAGCTAATAATAGACAATTTAAAATATCGTTTAAGTACCAAATTCTAGCATTCTTTTAAAAATTCTTGTTCTTATTCTCAATGACATTGTTCTTTGTCAAGACTTTAAAAAACGGAGAAGGAGTGTGTTGTTCGATAAGTTTTACGAATCTCTTGGGTATATAATCAATATTTTTCGAGTCATTCAATATTTTTAGCCAGTTTTCTACTATTTCTTCTTCTCCAACTTCTTTAAATTTTTTTTCTGCTGCACTCTGTTTTAATTCACTCTATCTCTACTTATTAATTAAGGAAACTTTAAACTAATAACAGCTATCTATTAAGTTCAAATTAAGAATAATATATACTTTGTAATTAAGATGTTTTTATCTTACAATTATCGCTAAGCATAAATTGTTGTACCTATTGCGAAACTGTACATTAAAAGAACTGAGTTCTTATTGTACTATGGATAAACAAACAAATAAATAAATAAAAATTAATAAAATATCAATTACAAATACAATGCTTTTATATTAGGGCTGCCATGCGTCCCGGTTTTCCCGGACATGTCCCGGACATGTATTGAAGAAAAACTTAAAAGTGTATTAGTACAAACTGAAAATTTTTTTTGCAAATGAGTGCAAATGAATGAAAATGGAATTTTTTTTTACAAAGTTCAAAATCCCAAGAGCGAAAATGAACTTGTTAAAAATAGTACAATTTTTATTCGTTATTTCAGGGCACAATAAAAATGGTCGGGTATTTTCACTGCTTTTCTCGCAATTTAGTAAGGAAAGGAACTATCTCAACCTAACTACATTGAAATAGATTATGCAATTCAATTTTAATTATTCTATAACGTGTACAGAATTTTATAAAAATATTAAAATCAAAAGGCATATTCTTGATGAATTAAAAAAGTCTGCAAAATATGATCGGGCCAAACCTGAATTTTGAAAAAGTCCAAACAATATTTTTATTTTACCTAATTGACTAAATTGATGTTTCTTTTTTTTTGTTATAAGATTTATAAGTGTGTATCTGTGAGTTATTTTGATTTACGTTTTTTTAATAAACGGCAATTTATAATATTAAAATTGTGTATATTTTTTGGCGAATATAAAAAAAATGTGCAAAGTTGTCTCGGTCAAGTGCTGCAGAATTATGGCAGCCCTGTTTTATATATATACATACAGTTTTAAACATGCAATTAATAAATTGATTTTTATAGTTTGTTTTTAGGTTTCAATACCAAGAATTTTAGGTATTAAAATCATACACTGCCTACATAAATCCACCTTGGTTCTAAAAAGGATAATTGAAAGTAGAAAAGAAATAACTGATCAATTGAACAGCGTGAAGAATATTCTTTGTGTTGACTTTAACTCAGTCAAGCGAATTTCTTTAGAAGCAAACTTATTACCAGTTAAATCTATTGAACCTTAGGTTCTGGTGTATTTAAATATCAGTTGGCCGCGATTCGAACACGGGACACCTGGTTTGAAACACCTGGGTATTTAGCGCAATTGTCCCAAAAAAAAGAGTAAGGTAGTTTAATTCAGTGATATAAATGAAGTTTCTTAAAAATTTCTCTACTGTTTAAAATACTTAAATAAAATTAAATGTTAACATTTTCAAAGCTCATCAATAAAATCAAGTATGTCATATTTGCACAAAATATTAAATTTTAGATATAGACCACAGGGTGGCTGCTGAAAGATGATACCAAAAAAAGTAATATCTCTCTTAGCAGATGGACTTTATTGAAGCTTGTGAATAATTTTGCCAAGTGTAGGACAATCGCAAAAAGGCCTTATCATCGAGATCCCTCAGTTCGGACCAGTGTTGGGGGATCGTGGGAAAAATCCCTTTTTGTATGAATTTTGATCCATCCAAGGGAATCGCAGTGAGAATTTTCAAAGTTTTCAGTTTTGCTATATGTATAATTTTTTTTTTCAACAGTGTTAAAATTTTTTGAAAAATTTGAAAAACTACCAGCAAAACCAGATAAAGCAGAATGAATTTAGTGTTTTTGTGCAAAGAGAAATCTCAGTGTACTGAATAACACCAAAAAAGCAATCCTGCATGCCAAAAACGGAGCAACCAGTAACTTCACTCGCTATCATTTTTATCATCAACTAAACTAGCTCCAAAATGCTCGCTGTGTTGTTAAATTTAAAATCGCCTTGATATTCCCGTAAGAAATTTACGTCATTTTGATTAAATTAAAAATCAGTTTTGTATAGCAAATAATTCATTATATGAACCGTTGAATAGAACTCTAAAGGAGTATAATTTTCTTAGTTTTAAAATAAATAATATTGATTTTAGTGATTGCAAGAATATGTTTATATATATGATCTTAACTGTTATTATTCTTAAGTTATGGCATTATATATAAAACCTTATTTTTAACTGCTCATTTTTAAATCCGTTACTTATTTGCGTGTTTGAAAGTGTTTGTATCAAAACCTACAATAGAATACTTCAAAATTAAAGAATAATTAAAACTTTAATGAGAATCCCTTAAAATTGCTCAGCGCAAATTGCAACACATATACTTGCACATATTTTTTTTATAAGGTACTTAATGTTATGTCAAATTAGAATGCTTTTAAACAAAACTTAAACTAGATAACTTCAAAATTAAAGAGAACTTAAAAAAAGCACAGTATATCGAATATATAGTACACAAGTGAAACTTCTTAAAACTCGGAATAAAATAGATTTTTTTTTTAAAAAAGGCAGAAAGAGAGAGCACCTCAAAAGCAATTTGATACAAAATTTGCATAAAAAAAAGTATAGCAGTGAGAGGACTGCCGACCGAAGCGAAAACCTACACATAAAATATTAGTATTCCCTGAAAAACGTTGTCCTGCCACGGACCGCCTTACTGCTATATAAGAATTTCCATGCTAATAGGGGGTTTCGGACATGAAGGATGGATTTGACAGGTCGGACGGACATGTAGGATGTTGTAAAGCTCATACTGCAGCCCGCCCTACATGTAGGATGAATATCAAAAAGTTATAAAAGTTACGCTATGATCTTGTTCTTCTTTGTGCGCCCTTGTTTGTAGATTTCCTTGGTAATTGTAGTTGGCGCAGTAAGCAGGAAATTTTTTGTAGACGTTTTGAATTCTAATTGTGTAGCTACAGTCGGCATATGAAATTAGAATTATTTTTGTTAAGAGCTTATAGCAATTTATTAAATTTTTTTTATATTACTGAAACTATTTCTTTTAAGCAAAATTGTTACCATATCAAAAACACATATAGTTAAAGTAATTTATTCAAATTATTTCTTTATTGAATTAATTTAAAAAATTAAAGCTTATTTTATTTCTTTATATCATAACACTTACACAATATACATGTTCACCATTTCTATATTTCGTTGTGTATTGCAAATAGAATAATCTAAAATTAAGAAATATCTATAGCATATAAATTATATTTAATTCATATAAGAAATTGATGCTAAACCGTTTAAAAAATAGCATGCTTACGATAAGCAGACTTTAGTTATCCAATTACTACTGAAAATATTAATTATTTTGCAGGTTTATTACGTAATTGTTATTATATAAATATACATAAATACTCTTTAAATTTTCCCAATGAGCTAAATTGTTTATATATATATGATCTATATATATATATATGTATTTCCGATACGGTAACACTTTTACTAAAAACAAATAGTTTTACCAATATTATATATACTCTTTAATTCATATATATAAAGTGTTTTCTAAAATAGTTCGATGTCATATGCTGACTGTAGCTACAAATAAACATCTACAAAAAATTAAAGCTTACTGTACAACAATAACTACCAAGCAAATCTACAACAACAACGCAAAGAGAATGACAAGATCCCAGCGGTTGCGCAGCGTTAGAGGGGATGAACCGAATTGGCGGCGTAAAACATACAGCACTTTGCATGCTATATTTTCTGTTTGCCTGCTAGCAAGATCTCAAGTGGAGGGAGACTTCAGAGCTAACTGCTGAAATAAAATTAAATTGAAATTTTTCATATTTGTATTTTGTTTGACTGTCGTGAAGTCTCTTTTAATGCCTCCACTTTTGATCTATAAGTGCTAATGGTGCTTCTGAAATATTGGAGCGTTGACCAGTCAATTGAATTGTGCTGCGCTTGCTGGTGCTGCTCCTGGCGACTCTCGGAGAACGTTGGCATGCAAAAAACGTTGGCGCATCAGGTCATTTGCGCTGCACTTGCTTGTGCTGCCGGTGATGGCACTTTTATGATGATGGCTAGCAACAAATTTTGCACTGCACTTGCTGGTGGTGGCCAGGGATGGCCATGATTACAAATCACGATTACTAATTGTGATTACATGTATTCAGATTGCACAGATTACTTGATTTTTCTAAATATTCAGAAAAATCACATTGAAAACCAAATAAAAATACTTTCAATTAAGTAATCATGACATTAAGGTAATTACATGAGATTATAAAAAATAAAGTAAGCATGCAAGGTGATTACATGATTTTTAAAAAAATTAAGTAATCGCAACATGGAATAACATGATTTTTTAATAAATCAAGTAGTCAGTAATCAGACCCAGCTTTCGGTGATTACAGATTACTTCTCGTCAAACAAAAAATTCAAAATTTGTATGTAATTTTATTATTCCAGTAATTGCTATTTACCATGAATACAATATTTTCTTCAGTATCTATAAGTGAAGCAGATATAAGTGATGTTAATGTTTGTTATATTGGTTTTGTTAAAGAAGTGGTAACAATAGTGCTCAGAAACCTTTTCTGTATTTTACTTGTCTCAGTTTTACAGTTGAACGATATATAAAAACAGATATAAAACCATATATTATTTAAGGAAATCTGCAATCAACGAATGGTGAAGCCTGATTACTGATAAATTTCTTAATCAGAATAATTTATTCACTTCTGGAAAGTGATTGATAACTTAAATTAATCAGTGATTACTTTTGCATAATTACTGATTTCTCAAAAAAATCTCTGATTACTTTAAAGTTATTAATGATTTATTTTAAGTAATCAAGTAATAAATTTGTGTATGATTAATTGTAATCAGTAATTTTTTTATAATCATTACACGAAAGTAATCATTACTGGCCAACCCTGGTGGTGGCACTTGGAGGACGTTCGTCAGCAAAGAAAGCCAATTTAACTTTGCTGCACTTGCTGATGCACCGGCGTGCTGATGCACACGCACACAAACTCAAGCACTTTCGTTATTTTTTTTATTGTTATGTTTTTTTAAGTTAAGCTTACATTATTACAAGTTTACGAAATAAGTTGCAAGTACAAGCACTCGAATTAAATATGTCGCAAATTTAATAAAATGCAAATTAAATAAGATATTTGCGCTAAAACACGACCGAAATATGAAACGTCAAAATTTGTAATTGTCAAAATTTCATCGTCCATTTGACACAGCAAAAAAGACAAATTTATTTCAACACACACACACATTTTATTCAACCTGATATTTTCTATCCTACCACGACTGAAAAGTTTCCTTTTGACACACACTCTTTATGAAAAAATTTATTAAGAAAACAATGGCCGCATTCAGCGCAGACAACTGTTGTGAACTGTAATGGTAGCGCTACCATAGTTCACGATGTTTTTCTCTGAATGTGTTGCTACTTTACACGTCAGAAGTTAGATTCAATTTAATTTTTATGTAAATTTAATTCAATTGCAAAGGTTTCTCACTTAAATTTGCTGCGTTCTTTCTCCGTTTATTAATTTAACAGCGTCAGTAACAGCATCTGACATTTAAGCAAACAGTTGTGTTCATGTAGCATAGAATTTGTTCGCTCGATTAAAAGGCGTTCGCTACTTTATCAGTTTTAGTTAGCGCTACCAAATTTGTACCATTCAGCGAATTTTTACACAACAGTTGCCAACTGTTGTCTGCGCTGAATGCGGCCAATGATAGTTGACAACTCTGAAAATAAAATGCCGCAGTGGTGAAAATAAAAAGCCACTGACATATACAACAAGTGTGAAAATTGTGAAACCTTGTTTGACGATATATAATAAAATAAGAGCATGCATGTAATTATTTGAATGTTCAACATATTTCTTTATCACAACTTAAAGATTAAAATGTTAGAACACTTCATCAATACATTATTTTTCTTGTTTGCAAACGAAGTTCTAGCATAAAAAGGCAGAAAAAGAAGAAGATCTTTCCATTTTTAAATCTCACCATGAATAGCGACTGTTTGAGTACAAGCAAATTTATCAAAAATGTTGACAAATACAACAACTGAAGAAATTGCCAAACTTTAAAAGTATATATAGACCAATATAAAGCGAATTATAATAAGTTTTGGTTGCAAACATCTTATTGCAACCTAACTTAAGTATTAATATACTAACAAACAGATTATATGCATTAATTTGAGGGGTTGCCAAGTGATTTTTTTGTGAGCTTGCGGCCGATTAAGAACAAGAGTGACGATCATTGCCTGCATTCAGCGGAAAGAACTGTTCCACAACTTTCGGGCTGAATGGTATGCTCTCACAGAACATGTTCCTTGAGATGTCACAATTTATATAGCGAAAATATTTTATGCTACTTCGCTACTTGAGCACTTTTTCGGCTAGAATGCTGCCATTGTTTTATGCACAAATACATGCAAACATTTTTGAGGTTATGTTTTCTTATTTTCCTATCTTGTTATCTTTGCTGTCTGTATTGATGATAAGAGTTCCTCGGAAAACACGATGACGCAAACCAAAGATTTACCTTCTACCAAAATCGTTCAACGCGCCTAAAGAAGTTTTCACTTCAAAAATATATTCTGCGTATTTAAGTAATATTTACACTGTCATTATTTTGTGCTTCAGTTGGTACCCAAACCAGTAAATTTTATAACATTACTATTATTATTATTGTTACCGAATATAAGTACAATAAGAACTAAGTTCTTTTGAAGTACAACGTAAATACATTCGATATATTTTTTTTTTATAAAATAATCCATTATTATTTTGTTTTATTACATGTAACATTAATTTAAAAAAAATTTTGTAAATATTTTCAATTATTATTAGAGAAATTTATTAATGAACTTATTGGTTTATGATATTTAAAATAGCAAAAATATATTATATATATATATATTATCTAGCGAAAATTGCGTCAATAGTTGTACTTAATCGTGTTGTCTAAGTATTTGTATAGCTTATCATTCGTAAATTACATTTATCTTTTATATTTATATTTTATTATATTTTTTAAGTACCTGTGAAAAGTCATGTCTTAAATGGCAATTAAAATTTACACATAAAAGCATTCATATATTGTGATAATAATTACCCGTTTCAATGAAATTTTCTCGTGTTGAAGAGAAAAATTTTAAATAAATTGAGAAAAACTAAAGTATTTTCTTTCAAATTCTAAACTTGAAAATTCAAATTGTTTTTGTTTGTGAGTTAAAAAGTTCGAAAAAATTGCTTTGTGGTATTAAAAGTCTTAGTTTTAAAAGTATCTCCATTGATTTAAAGTCAAAATAATGGGAAGTTTGTAACAAACAATTCACAAAAAAGGTATGCAAAAAGCTTTAATTTTCCATTATTTATCTTAACTAACGAATTTTCATATAGATATTTTTATCAAAGGATAATAATTTAAAATGACCCTAAATATTTTAAAAATTAAGGATATAAGGAAAATTAAACCAAAAGTGTCTCTTTTTTGGCCCCAAACACTGCCGTAGCCAGGGTGGTGCTGTGGGCAGCTGAGCACCCTCAAAAGCTTTCCGAGACTCCCCAAAAATTATGCGACTTTTTTAAATTTCAACAGAAAAGTTTTTTAAGTTTGATTTAAGAGAAGATTTAAGATAAGTAGTTCTCAACATAAAAGATTGAAGTAAAATTTAGGCACCAATTTATGTTGCTTACACGCAGGGCTGAATTATAAAGGTTAACGCAAGTAGCGAAAACTAATGCTAGTGGCTATTTTTGCACTGCATTATACAATGAATGGTATAAGGCTTACGCAAAAGAAAAAGCTTTGAAGAAATATGGTGCAAGCAGTGCACACCTTCTGCTATGGTAGCGTGGAAAGAACATTCTTTGAGAATTGCAAATAATCAAGAAATTTTGTGCCTTTTTATTGACACTCTCCTTGAAAAGCAACAATTTTACGTAAAAGGGATTCTTTTCACAATTTTGTTTCTGGCTAAGAATGAGCTGCTTTTTCGATAAAATTGGTATGATGAAGAAAATAAAGAGTCAGGACTGTTTCATAATATCTTTAAGCACATTCTCGAAAAGGACGAAAATTTGAAGAAATATCAAGATGCTGTACCAAACAATGCTGTCTAAACATCGCTGCAAATACAAAATAAAATCACCGACATATCTCAATTATTGCAAATTATCTCCGAGAAATTAGTGTTAAAAAGTTAAACAATATTTAACATTGATGGTACGACAGATATGACAGAATATGAGATATTTTCGATTGCATTTCGGTACATTGTTCGTTACTTTGCTTCAAAAAAGATAGTGAAGTCACGGCTAATAGCCGATACACACTGACTGCGACTAGCGACGAACACCAATTGTCAAAAAATAGAACGCATGTTTTCTTATGAAGATGTATTTTTTGAAGACGGCACGACAAAGACGACCACAATTGTTGCTGCCGCAGACTTCAATCTATTTCTAATTTGATAGACGACAGGAGCGAACATAGCAGAGTTTGTTTATGTTATGTATGAAATACATATTGTCGCTGTTGCGTTCATTATAATCAAGTTGTCGAGAACACTGCGACATTTCTCTCTGACGGCAAGTTTTCTTTTTGTCGGTGGACGACTGTTGAAGTCAATGTGTATCGGCTATAAGGCATTCCTTCAACTCATTTTCGATTGACTGATAAAACATGGAATTCAGTACGAAAAGATTTTGGGTCAGTGTTATGACTGTGCTGCTATAATGAGTAGCCGATTTGCTGCAGGACATTTTCAATTCAACAATTCCAAAGGGTCATTGCATAAATTACAACGTCTTCATTTTGTCGTTGTGGAAATCAAGAAGAAAAATTATGGTTTCTGACTTTCCACCAAATGAAAAAATTACACGATTTTTTCAGTCGCTCCATAGTTTTATGATGTACGAAGCTACCACAATTCCTTTGCTTATCGAGCAACTGCAAAGCAATTGTCGCAACTCAAAATAACTTTGATCAACTGCTCAACCCATTGATAAAACTTAATGGAAGATTCCGGACATTCTCTTGGTACATATGATATGGTTTTAGTTGTTGGACTGCTAAGTTCTTTTGCAAAATATTCGGAATAATGAAAACAGCAAGCAAAAATTTGCAAAAACGTGATGTTGCTAGTCGCAGAGTGATACCAATTATTCAGGCAGAAGAATTGTTTGATAAACTTTTAAGCGAAACGAGATGAATTAAATCAGTTTATTGTATTGCTTACACTGGGAGAAAGCGATCTTGGTAAGGAGTCTTCATTAAAACGCATTTATTATGAAATTATTGACTTCAATATTTCGGATATTAATCAACGTTTTGAGAAAAATAATGACATTGTGAATGCTGTTAAAGCTGTTAATGACTTTCTAAGCAAACATTTCAAATTCGGTGCATTGCAGCCATTAAATGAACTTAAATTGTTACTGCCGTTTCGAGAAGAATTTTCCTATGTCAAAACTTTAGTAAGAAAGGAAAAGTCAAACCTGAATTGCATGACGAAATCGAGAAAAGCTTCAATACGGCTATCCTCAATGACCGATTAAGGATTGCGTGACCGATCTTTCGTTCCTTGGTTTTTTTTTGCAAGAAACAAAAAAATTGCACTTTTCTTGTTCAACACTCATTCACTATATGTTTTAAATTCACTAAAGTATATAACATTAAGAAAAATCTATTTTTGCTCATAAAAATCTATTGTATTTTCTCACAATGGAATTATAACTTTAATAAATTCTCATTTATTTTTTTGCAAAGTCAGCTTCCCCAAAAACTTGATCAGCTCTCCCAAGTAATCGTTCTTGGCTACGGCCGTGGCCCCAAAGTAAGCTCAAATCGCTTTAATCCACACGTTACTACGTCATGAAAATGATTTGAATGCATTTTGTGTTTTTTGAGTGATTATAGGAGTGACACAAAATGTCAGGAATGAAAAATAGTCATTATTTGGAGATCGCAGGCATCAGAGAGAAAAAACACACTTTTCCGCAAGTTCTTATCGTATATTTGATAACAATTTTAATGTGTTTTTTTCACAATTTCGTTTTTGTCTTCGACTAATGAAGCACACAGTTGGTTACAGAAATGACAAATTTTTGTTTGAAATTTTAATAATATAAAAAATCAGTTTTATTTTACACTTGAACTTCGCACTCAAAACAACTGGTGTGTTTTGAAACTGGTGGTTTAATAGAAATAGTGTAAGAAACCACACTGAGAGGGGCGCTCAAACGAAACTTGTTTCTCAGTTGTGCTTACTAAAAAAATTTAAAAAGTAATGGCAGAAAATGTAAAAATAAAAATTTCAGAAGCAACGCTCTTTAAACTGTTATAATTTTGATAGAGGAAAGGTTACAGGAATGACATTTAAGGCCTATTTTCAGCATTTCCACCTGAAAAATTAATTTTTTAATGACCTGTTACTACATAAACTTAAAAAAATTTTTAAAAAAGCTGAAGTATGGTAAAGCATATAAAACTGTTTTTTATCACTCAAAACTGTAAGGACATGTAGATGTTAATATTTTGACTTTGTCATCTCGAACATGTAGAAATTAAAATTGCGGAAGCTACACTCTTTAAACTGGTATAATTATGATAGAGGAAAAGCTGCAGGAATGATCGTAACATTTTGACTTTGTTATCTCGAACATGTAGAAATAAAAATTGCTGAAGCTACACTCTTTGAAATGTCATAATTTTAATAGTAGACAGGTTACAGGAATGACATTTAAGCCCTATTTTCGGCATTTTCTCCTGCAAAATTATTTTTTTAATGACCTGTTACTACATAAACTTCAAGAAAAAAACTTTTTAAAAAAGCTGGAGTAGTTTAACGCATAAAAAATTGTTTTTTTTCACTCAAAACTGTAAGGACATGTAGATGGTTATATTTTGACCTTGTCATCTCGAACACGTAGAAATTAAAACTGCGAAAGCTACACTCTTTAAACTGTAATAATTTTAATAGAGGACAGGTTACAGGAATGACATTTAAGACCTATTTTTGGCATTTCCACCTGCAAAATTTATTTTTTAATGACCTGTTACAACATAAACTTAAAGAAAAAAGTTTTTGAAAAATCTTGAGTATTTTAAAGCATAAAAAATTGAATTTATCACTCGAAATTGTGAGGACATGTAGACGGACACTTTTGGTTGAATTGCTCATAGTCGTCTTTATTTCTCTATAGAACCTTTTTGTTCAAATAATTTAACGCATTAACAACAAACAATAATTTTCTATAATCAGCTTCAACATTACATATAATTGCGGATATATAATTTTTATCAAGAACGTCGTAATAAGAGCGGAAATAAATAATATTACGTATAAAATTTAATGAAAGCGCATTCGTATTGAATACTAAAGCAGCTCTTCTGTATTGCATTTTTAATGGCATTTTATTAACGTATTGCTACGGTTCGGAATTCGAGTTGTTTCTATAGAAATTACTAATTGAAAATAAATTCATGCGTAATACATTTAAAAGATGTGAGTGACTCTGAATGGGAGTGGGTGATGCATGTCTGCTTGTTTGTGTGTGAGTGTATGTGTTAAAAATGCATGATTAAATGATAGCTGCGTTGGCTTGATTGTGGCTCGATTGGTATGAAAAGCATATACAATATAATATTAATAAAAAAAGAAAATAAAAAATTATCAGTTACGCACTTCAGCACAATCAGCGTATTACTTTAAAGTTTATTCGAACTACTTCACAGTTTTTCTTTGAATCAATAATTCGTTAAATATTGCACTCACTGAGGTATAATAAACTTTTCACTATTTTTGAAAACTTTATGAACTTTAAAGATGTTAAATTTTGTTTGAGTTTTGGGCAATTCAAGGACTCAGCTGAGTTCCTTGAGAAATTTTTTGCTTACATAATGTTTGCACTTTCACAAGAATAAAGATTTATTTTTGGTTTATATATTTTTTTTTTGTTTCTTTGAGTTAAACGTTTGCCAAAATTGTTGGCACGTTCTTTTTCTAGCAGCCTTCGAATGGCAACTGCGGCGTTAACAACTCACACAAATTGCAGCAACTGGCGCAATCCTAAAAGTATGCTTCAAAACAACACGCGGCCATCATTGCTGCTGCTGCTGCTGCAGCACTCAAACTCGCAATCAAGCCAAAACCGTGACATCATCATCATCAGCATCGGGCGGGCGGGCTTCTGCAGCACATTGGAGGCTGTATTTCAGGTTTATACTTTTTCAAGCTTTTGTTTTTGTTTGAATTCATTTTGTTTTTTGTTATATTTTTTGTTTTAGTTTTTGTTTTTATTCTGTGTTTCTATGCTTGTGATATGATGCAAAATTGACGCTGGCTGGCAACCAATTAACCTGTCTCACTCTGCAGCGCACACTCGCTGACACACATACACACATACACACACGAATCCTTCTACAGCTCGCACACATGCAAATGCATACCATAAATAAGTACAATTTTCCACACGAGCCGCCACCAACAAACAAACAAATAAACACACAAACAGGCGCTATACTTTGTAGGTGGGTATTTTTTTAGGCTCGTTGACTGGGTTTCTTAAGGTGCATCTGAGATACAGCAGAAAGGTGACTTAAAAGCAGCAAAAACAAGAAAAAATATAAATAAAACTGAACAAAAGAATATGGCAGAAAACTAAAATAAGAGTTTTTTTAGGGTTAGTTGTTTTGTTGGCTATATTTTAAGACAAAAGTTTTTTAAATAATGACGCTGTCATTGCATGATGAAAAAAAAAGTGAAAGAAAAAGTATCCCACAGCAGTAGCGCCAGAGTGACCTAGTGCCAGAAAAAAAAAAAACAAAAAAAAAAAAGTATTCTAATAGATATAAGAGCAGAAACGTAACAAAATTTGAAAGAGGATGAAGTGAAAAGAGGGCGGACGGTGACTTTTCAATGGCCAAAGAGTTTTGGAGCACACTCATACACACACACACATACACAAACACACAGCCATAAACATAGACACACTTTCAAGTTGCCTGCCATGCATTGACATGGTTTTGAGCTAAAGTGTCCTGCAGCTAATAGAACAACAATATATAAATAAACACACACACACACACACACAAGCACATCTATACTTTGCACAGCTATGCATTTCAAAAGGATAGCTAAAATTAGGATAAAAGCCTCGTGCTGTGTTGCTTCATGCTTCATCATTGGCAAAGAGGGCAGTTGGTAGAATGCTTCTGTTGCGGTATAAACAAGTTTAGGTAAGTATTGTTGTTGGAAACGCAAATACAACATGAAATGCGGACCATAAATTATATAATATACCCATGAACTTAAAAAATACTTCAGCAACGTCTTATAAATATATATATGTTGTTATAAAGAGAGAGAGAGAGAGAGAAATATATATTTTTATATGTAGGTCATCAAAACAACAGGCTGGAAAGTGAACTTCCTTAAGTGTTGTGATTTGATTTGTGCGTTGCTCAAAAAGTGATAATCATCAGTTGTGTAAAATCAATTAATATCTGTATCCAATGAGTTAGCAAAAAAATTCTTAATACCTTTTCAATCGAAATATGATAAAATTTTCCACTTCGACTTAACACTAATTTTTCAACAATACGATTTACTTTTTAAGGTTAAAAAAATTTGAAAGGGAAAGTTTCACCATAAAAGGTACTATGTTTCTTAATAGAGTAGATTTTTTACCTAAGAATCCTAATCATGCACTGAACCTGAGGTACTATGCTGATGTGGTAGGAAAAAGTGCGGCATCTAGCAAGAAAATCAAATTATATTGCATTTTTTTGCTGCCCATCAAAGAAGGATGAGAAAATAAGCACGCTTGCCAATATCAAGAATGCAGTGAGTATTTCAACAATCGGCACATCTAATTCCACTCCCAAAGTCGTCGGCACAGAAGTGGCTAGCAGTAAAAACAACAACAATAACAATTAAAAATGTTATAATAAATATAAAACATTTGTTTCAAGACACCAACGAGTTGCATGCATTTTTATTTTTTAAGAAGTACGTTAGATAAAACTGATTTTTACGTTATATCTAACGGTTACATATAACGGAGTTTTCGGTTAGATTTATCTGGTGAGATTTGGTTACCTATAACCTGTATTTATGTTAACCTTAACTAGAAAGAGAGCGAGACGGCTATATTTCGATAATATTGGAAATTGCTGCGTGTGAGAAAGGGATGCCAGATCTCACGTAACACGAGTTTCGCTTAATTTTTTCCCGAAGCTCTTGCTAGCATAACCGAAACTTTGTATAAAGAAGTAACCGATATTTTAGTTAAGAAAAACCGTTTTTGCTTAGTTAAATAACCGATAGTCTTCTTGTGGGGTCCAAACAATTAGCTTGGACCGATAAATTCACTGCTGCTTGAAAAGCGCGATCCCCTTTTGCTCAAAAAACTTTAGTTACACATTTCGATAAACATGCTCATTTATCACTAGCTGTTGATATTAGAGAACTAGTTGTGTCCCAGTGTGCCATGTGGATTTGTTATTAATTCGAGATGTACTTCGGTTAGGTTAAGATGGCAGCAAGCCTTAAAACCGGCCCACTTAGACCAAATTATTGGTCCGTTGTGATACCACAGAATTAAAGAAGGCAGTAATCAAGTGCGACTTTTGTGTAGGATATTCGTAATGTTGCAAAAGCTGTAGAAATATGTGATATTAAATTTGAAGCAAGTGTTATGACTTGACATCAGTCAAATCAAGTAGCTAAGAGTTCCTCTTCACAAACTTTCCTACCACCAGCAACAATAACTTTTTGTCGTAAGCCAACGTGTTTTAAAGTTCCTTTGATTAGAAATAAAGAAAGAAATGTTTAAGCGTAGCACTATGACCCGGCCAGGATTCGAACCCGGGACCCTTTTCCACTTTTTCGGAATCATAAACGAATCCGTTTCGTACTCTTTTTTCGATTTGAGGCAGAATTTTTTTTTTTGAATAATGCTAATTCGCGACAGACACTTTTTTTAAAGTAATTCGGACTCTTAACGGAACAAAAGGGTTATGCTAGATTTTTCTAATTTTTTTTGCTTATATATTTAGTTTTGACCTTCTAACATATGATATTCTTAATTATCAAATGACTCGAAATTTCATTTTAATTATTTGTTTTATTCATGATTTTTTGTTTTTTCTTATCTGTGCGATCAAATAAGTGAAATAACTTTTTTGCCACTTCCCCACTGTTGATTTAAGCTCTTTTGGTTATTTTCTTTGAAAGCACCTAAATAAAAAATTAAAAACTATCTTGTGTACTGCTATCGTACATTCACATGTTACTAGTTCGATCATCATAATCATTTACAAATTCTGGCAAGTAGTTGTATTCGGTTTAAAGGAGAGCTTCAGGACCACATGGCAAATGATTTAATTAAGTTATTTTAAAATAAAATAAGAACGGCATTGTATTTCGTATCCCTTAATCATTGAAAATGTAATAAAATATTTCATAACAACTTAAAAACTGTTCTTTATGTTAACGTTCTGACTATTGTTTTGACGGATTTGTAATGGATACGAAACGGGTTCGTCAAAACATAAAAGTGCGAATTCCTCGCTGACAGACTCGTACACCCTTGTGCAAATTAATGTGGACAAATCAGTTTTTACTCAAAAAATGTGTTTTATTCATGAAAAATATTTAAAAATTGCAGATTAATATTTTATGTGTCCACCTTTGAGAACCATTTTAATGCGTTTTGGCATGGATTCTATAAGCGATTTACAGTTATTACGAACTTTGGGATCCCTTTACCATACTTCAATAACTGACTCCATCAACTTGATTTTGGTTGTGCAATCCATCTTTCTGAGCCTAGTTTTAAATATAGACCACAATTTCTCGATTGGATTGAGGTCAGGTGAATACCAGGCCAATCCAAAAATGTAATTTTGTTTTCAATGAAAAATTTTTTAACTATTTTGGATGCATGACAAGGTGCCAAATCTTGTTGAAAAATTGCATTTTCCAAATTCAACTTTGACAACTCAGGAACCATTCTTTCTTGTAGCACCATTAAATATTTTTGGCTGTTCATCATGCCTGTTATGGGTACTAATGATTCTGGACCAGATAACGAGAAGCAGCCCCAAAACATCTGTTTCACGGGATGTTTGACTGACTGTTGAATGTGCGCTGCTGAAAGTGGTTCCCTATCAGACCGTGGAACAAACTGGTGGCGCATGCCCTGCACGTAAAAATGACTTTCATCGGAAAACAACACCTTCTTCCAATATTCTGGAGTACAGTCCTTGTACTTCTTAGCCCAAGCAATCCTCTTCTTCTTCATTGCGGCAGTCAAGAGTTGTTTCTTTACGGGTTTCAGAGCCCTTGGGCCAATTTCTAGTAAACGACGCCGTATTGTTGAGGCATGCACACTCGTTCCAGCAACAGCTAGGTCTTTCTGTAAGTCATCACTGGTCTTTGTAGGGTTTATTGTACTATTTCTTAATAGCAGTGCATCTTTTTTTTATGTGGTTTTTCTTTTGCGCCACATTTACGCTTCCTCTGAGGCAAAATTGAACCAGTTTCTCTGTAAACCTTAATCAGCTTGTTTACTGCACTTTTGGAAATGTCACATTCTTCTGAAATCTGTTTTTGTGTCATTTTAGAATTTTGAAATAGCGTAATTACTTTTGAACGTATTTCTGCTGCTATATCCATTTTTCAAACGCACCCGAACTGCTTCTTTTAATTCAATAAATAAGTCAAAAATGTTATATCTAACCACTAACAAGCAAAATGTTATAAATTTTATGATCAAACTTCCCGAATCATAAAAACACGAGCACGTTTTGAGGTTAGATATACAATCAACTAAAAGCTTACAAAAAAAGTTTCGTATTGTACCATTAAGTAGCGTTGCCATACCTGAATTCGTAAAAAACGTGGAAAAAATTTTTTGTATACACTAATATGCACAAGGGTGTAACATGTTCGAAATGGATCCGCATCCGTTTTTGTGCACATTAGGGTCTTACATAAACGATGATATAGATCGCAGGCTTTAATTGCTTAGAAAATACTTTTCACATGTACGAACAGAAGTTGTTTACCATAACAAAGACAGCAGTTTCGTACCAAATGCACTTGATACTTGTAAATACTTCCTTGTTAAATCTAATAGACAATCAGGACTACAAACACCATTCAAAGGTTAATTTAAAGTAATATCAAAACGCACACAAAAACACATAAAAAATGTGTGCTATTTATTTTACACATACATACAGTTCCTGCAACCTCTAATTCAATTTCCAAAGTAATTACATTTAGTTCTTTTTTATTTAGTTTAGGATAAAATTTAATTAATTAAAATAAAAAGTAATGTAGTGACATTAAATTTACTTTACTTTCGATAACTTTACTTTGCTAAATAATATTCAAATAATTACTTTCTGATTTTAAATATTCAAATTCAAATTCAAATGATTACACGGTGAAATTGCGAAACTGAAGGATAACTGTGTTCAATTAACTGGGTTTTTTGAGTCGACTCTCATTTGAATATAAAGGCAGATTTTTTAAGCGTTTGCTTTTTGAACAGTTAAAAAGGAACAGAAAATCTGCAAAAGTGAATGAAATATTTGCTTGGAGCTATACATCAATACCTGCCATTCACTTTTTAAGGATTATATCATGTAAATATTGCCCGCGGCTACGCATGAGGTGGTGCATCCGTAAGCTTCAATTTTGGCATATCTTCTCTAGCAGTTCGGCCGGTATCTCAGAAATGGCAGCTAGATTGATTCGTGATACAGAAGAAAATAAGGTGCACAACAAACAAATCTTTGCAGAATCAATGCATTCGCTTTTTCGAATCTTTGATTTTGCAAAGTAGTACAATAGCATTGCTTTGAAGGCAGCATACAGCGTATTAACTCTGTTTTGATTTAACAGATGATTTTCATATAAGCTTATCAAAGTGAATAGTACTGCAGAAACCACAGAAGACTACTGAAGAGTTGATGTAGCTATCAACGAAACAGTCTGTCTAAGCTGCTTAGTGGTTTGTTCTGCAAAGAACTTGGTGTTGTTGCTTCATGAAATTATTTGGCATTAAACTCAAATATAATTCTAAAAAAAAAATTAATTTTTAGTACAAATATAGTAATTAAAATTTTTCAGGCAGCTGTTTTATTGTCTTCCAGGGCTGCAATTATGGCTGGCTTGTCTTTGTACACAAAAAACTTCACGTAGACCCACAAAAAAAAGTATAGTGTGGTCAAAACGCATGATCTAGGCGGCCAATGGACTGGTCCAAAACGTGAGATTAATTGCTCACCAAACTCGCCTCTCAATAGGTCCATAGTAACGCTTGCCGTATGGCATGTGGCACCGTTTTGTTGAAACTACATGTCAAACAAATCCAATTATTCCATTATTGGCAAAAAAAAGTTGGTAATCATCGCAAGGTACCTTGCCGTATTGACTGTAACGTTGCGATTTTCATTATTTTTTGAGAAAGTGTATACGATCCAATGATGCCGCCGGAACACAAAACGCACCAAAAAGTGCCTTTTTTTTGGGTGCATTGGCAGCTCTTAAACTGCCTCTAGCTTCTCTTCAGACCAAATGCATCAATTCTGTTTCTTGACGTACCCATTGAGGTAAAAATTAGCTTCGTCGTTGAAGACAATTTTTCGAAACACAAGTGGATCTTCATCATTTCTCACAGAGCACGAATTTTGTTAATAAAATTCAACGATTTGCAAGCGCTGTTCGTTTTTAACCCTGGATAACCAATCATATTTCTAATACGTTATAACCAATGTTAGGCGATTCGATTTTCGATTCGAAATCATTATAGAGGAGCTGTTGGTACATAAAATACATTAAAAGCTGTTTAAAATGGAAAAACTATGTATATTTTACTCGAAATCAAAAAACATTAATATTGGTCTGTGTTTTTTTTTTTATTTTGTACATATTTTCATAAGCTTTTTATTTCATCAGTTCGAGATATATCACATAAGATTATTGAAAAAAAAAATAGTAAATAAGTATAAAAAACTTAAAAGGCTCTTCTATCATTAAACGAATAAAGCATTATTTATTATTATTAAAATAAAAAAAGTTCAAATCAATTGTTAAGAACTTATAACCAAAACACTTTATTCCTACAACAAAGGAATTAACTTCGACTGTACCGAATTAAAAATACCCAACATTCGTATTTTAGTATATACGAAGTTGTCATTGTTGAATAATTTTAATGACTCCACTTTTATATGGCGTGGTTTTTATCCAAATATATAAAATTTGGATCTCAGAGTTTATAAAAATTATCAAAGCTTCTGAGTAAAATATCAAGTTTAAACCATCATTTTGTTGAATTTGTCAAGTTTTAGTATTATAATGATGCCACTTTGTGTGTGAGGTGGGCGTGGTTTTCATCCAATTTTGGCAAATTTCAAATATGTGGTGAATATTTTACTCCAAAGCTAATGTGCAAAACTCCAAGTTCATATATTAATTTTTGTGCCACTTTAAGAGAAATCGTTTTGATAAAGACACTTTGTATGGGAGGTAGGCATGGCGTTCATCCGATTTTACACTTTTCTATACCTACCACGTCTCCTTATTAGCGTTACGAACGGAGTGACAAAGTTAATATACTCCTTACGCAGTACGCGTGGGGGTATAAAAAGTTACGTTAAGGCCAATGTTAGTCACTTCGACGTACACTACATTTATAAAAAGATTCACACCATCCAATTAAAAAGCCAAAGACATCCGAACACAACGAGGGCAGCTTAACAACTATTGTGGTTACTTCAATATGGATAGAGAACACGATCAGATGAGAGAAAAAAAAGTTGTAAGCAAAAAAGTGAGCAGTGTTAATCTGCGGACAGAGTAAACGCTGATGCGAGCAGGCAGGCAGGCAGGTTTGCTTACTTGTCCCAATGCGAGAAAGCTCGCTTCATACGATTTCATATAAACCTGCTCGAAGTGTGCAGAGTGGAAGCAGGCAGGTCAGATCAGATCAGATCAGGTTGTTGCTGGTCTGGTGGCGCAGCAGGCTGGCGCAGGTTTCTCGCAACTGAATTTGTTCTTTTAGTGTTATTTTTTGTAATTTTTCAAGCAAACTGCGTTTTTTTATTATCTTTAGAATACAAGACCAATTACAAAAAAACATTCAACAACAACGCGTTGAAGGAAACAAACATCAACAGCTCGGACCGCGGACATGTTTGTGTGAGTGTGAGGTTTGTTTTTGGTGGGTATTGATTGACAAATTTGGTTAACTTCGATTAAGATTGTGTTGTTGTTGGTGATAAGTTGTGCAAGCGAAAATGATAGATTGATCGAATGGGCAATTGTTAGGCATGTACGAAACAAAAGAAATACATATAAAACAAATAAAACAATAAAAAATTAAATTGTTTGGTTTTGCATTTTTTTCATATTTTAAATAGTAAAGCCATAGTCTAATATGTTGCCAGCCCCCAAATTCCAAAATTTTTGTAATGCTTGGTTTTCACTATGTCATTTTCAGTGGTCAGTTTATGTCAATCAAATTGAAAATAACAACATGTTGTCATTTTTTCTAACTTTAGCAATCTTGGAAAATTAAAAACGAATAAATTATTAAATGGAGCTATGCAGAAAATGTCCTAGAGTTTTATTATGGTGATATTTCAGGTGATAAACTTTTGTGTCGTCATAAAAATGACATAGTGAAAACCAAGCATAGCACACAAATCAAAAATATTTAAAAAGTATTAATTGTAAAGTCATTTCAAATTGGATATAACGTTTTTATGATTTTTCTATGTTTTTTTTGGGTTTAAAATGCCAGAAAACAAAAAATCAAGTTTCACTAGCTATAACTTTCTTCTTAGGATTTTGGTTTCTTTAATTTTATGCCCAAAAAAGCTCAAGGCTATGCTTTAAGCATAATTGTTATTATTGGTTAACATTTTGCATTTTTGGATTTTTGAGAATTTTTTCGTAAAAGCATTCAAACTTGACATTTTCAAAAGGATACACTTTTAATAAAAAATGCCATAACGACCAAGTTATTCAAGTTAACGACACAATTTTTTGTATTAGTATTAAGTGTTGTTTCAAGAAATTCTTTAACAAAATTTTATTGCAGTTTTTTAAAATTTGGATTTTTACGATTTTTTTTTAATTACAACAAGAAAGAAAATATAATCTTTTCGAAAATATTACAACTCTGGTAATTTTCATCCGTTTTTTCTCACTGATGACACGTTGTAAAGGTATTTGAATCTTCTATTGACTAAAAGTACAGAATTATTTAATCAGTTTACAGAATTTTAATACACATTTGAATGACGAAACACCTCATTTTCACCCTTTATACCAATTCAATAAGATTAAATCGCAATGAGCCTTACTTTATCGGTGTCCGATTTGGATAAAATATCTGGAGAGTTATCTTATCGGTCAATGGAACATTTCTAGCTACCGAAGAAAACGCTCATTTTAGTTTGAAATTCTCAGTGCAATTCTATAGTGGCACTACATATCGCACACTCTCTTCAAAAGAGTCACAACTCAAAATCTTTACATATATACTTTTTCGTGTAAGACTATTTGTGATCATATACATCGGCTATATTAATTTTGTACACATATTCTTAGTCTTTAATTAAAAAAAATAATTTTGTCTCTTTTTTTTCGAATGGAGTCCCTTGAAGAAAAAAATTGTTTTTTGCTATTAATGGAAATGAAATTTTTTGAGTTGTAGCTCTTTTGAAGAGAGTGCTGTTTATGTATAGAAAATAAAAATTGTTCATAAACGCCATTAGCGGAGGATGCAAACTAGAAAGCAATAGGTGAAAAAATAAATAACAAACTTTTGGCACAATTACAGTTTCCGTAGCCCCAAGATTTGAATATGAAGTTTTAAAGAGCTCGTTGAGAAAATGAGATTTACTGAAGGATTTATCGATATATATATATTAGGCCGGGCCAATTTGTATGGAGCCGAAAAATTCGATTAAAGCCACCCCCTGGGATGATTCTATGGACAATTCTAAGCAACTTTGGTAAAGGAACCATAGGTCTATCTCGATTTTCGAGTCTCCCACTTTTCAAAAAATGATTTTTCCCCTATAACATCATTGATTCAAAATTCGATTTTTTATTCATCGTTATATTATCTTTTTTATGTGTATATGGGGGGTTTTTGGGGTCGAGAAATTCATTTCTGATCTTTATTTTTACCTATGACCACCGCCAGAGGGCGTTTCATGCCTATTTTAACCAAAATTATTTCTGCTGCTTTGCGGACTTTTTATCTCTGACATTTATTGTTCTTAATTTTAAGTAAGTCAATTGTTTATATCCGCACTGAACAAACTCGTCGCCCACCGCAAACTGCATTGATGTGTATTGACGGTCGGCGATGGGTTTGTGTTGTTGATGTTCAGTGCGGCCTTTTGACACTTGCTGTCATATGTTTAGTGATTTTTCTCCCGTTTTGGCTTTTCTCTCGCATTCCTTTAACCGCGTTGGTTCGTTTTTTTGCGTATGGAATTTAGTTGGTTTTAAATAAATAAAATTAAAGTAAATTAAGTACAGAAATTGTGTTCGTATTTATAATTGTTTAAACGCGTCAGTTTTTTCGCATACTCCAGAGTGCATTACCCGGCATACCAACAGCACCACCAGATGGCACATCACCAGACAGCCGCAGCAATTAACGACACAAGGCTCCGCCACCAGCAGCAACATCATCCCCACCGACTACCAACGCACCCAGGAGAAACCAGGTAACACCAGTAACACCCACATAGTGTGTAAAAACTAATACGTTCTAACAAGAAACGTAACTAATATAAATAAAATTCTCATCATTTTTACCATTGCGTTTTTACCAATTTGCAGGTGGAAAAAATATATTCGAACCAAATGTTTTAAAATATACTAATTTCAGTTATTTTTTAAGTCTTATGTATGCAATGGATCTAAATGCATTGCCGTCTACATCGCAAACCGCAACAACATCAACAAGTAACGAAACTCATTTGAAGCATTTGCCTTCGCACGATGTTGCTGTTTTTGGTGCATCTTGTGATTTGAGTGGACTCAATCTGCCAACGAAACAGGATATTTTAAGATGTTTTTTTTTTCTTGGCCGAACGTGCTAAACTCGAAAACAAAATGTTTTCGTATAAAACATTCGTACCGCACGTAACAGACAAATTGATTGAAATTTGGAGTCAACTTAATGTTGAAATTATAACAAAAAAAAGTGTTGGTAGAAAATTGGGTACATTGATTGACAAGTATCAAATCGAAACTAAACATCCAAAAATCGCCACATTCAGAACGTTCGTGCAATCTACAAAAGAGTTATTTTACATCGGCAAATGTCAATGTGACTTGAAGGCAGCATTATGCTCATGTGGATTGATTCCAGATCATTTGAAAGCGTTTATGCGAGATCAAAATAATGTCAGAAGATTGACGATACCGGAATTCGTGCCAGAAGTTGAAGAGCCAGCACCAACGTCAACAATAATACCAACAAGCGTTGAAGAGACCCATTTAGCATATGAACCAAGTACTGATGCAGATGATCCACCATTGCCTGATCCAAGAATTCCGGTACACATACAAGCAACGGAAAGACATGTTCAGTTGCTGGCTAGCGTTTCTAAACGTGTTTTACAAAAAAATCGACACAGTGTTATGGCAGTTACATCAGAAAGCCGTGCAAAATACCCCAGACTGGAAAGCAAGAAAGACTTTCAAAAATAACTTATTTCGCTTTTCTTCCACTAAATTAATTTTTTTTTTTTTTTTTTTGCACATGTTCTTAGTTTTTAGGTTGAATTTCTGTTGACAAAAAATAAAATAAAGATCAATATTACCGAAAAAAATTTAAATTTTTCTCAGAAAATAGACGAAAAATAGTTTAAATATGCATGAAACGCCCTCTGGCGGTGGTCATAGGTAAAAATAAAGATCAGAAATGAATTTCTCGACCCCAAAAACCCCCCATATACACATAAAAAAGATAATATAACGATGAATAAAAAATCGAATTTTGAATCAATGATGTTATAGGGGAAAAATCATTTTTTGAAAAGTGGGAGACTCGAAAATCGAGATAGACCTATGGTTTCTTCACCAAAGTTGCTTAGAATTGTCTATAGAATCATCCCAAGGGGTGGCTTTAATCGACAAAAAATTTGGCCCGCCCTAATATATATTAGTTATCGAGTTATCGATTTTTCAAAAACAAATTTACTAAAAGAAGTCTTAAAGTAAATCGACTATATCTATGCTAATATTTGACCGATCGGGATAATTTGGGTATCATTAAAAAAAAAATAGTGCAATTTGTAAAAGGCAGAGCCACTTTTTTTATACAAATTAGGAAAAATATCAATATGTACTTCAGAATACAAAAAAAAAACCTTTGATAAAAGTCTAACTGGCTCCTTTTACAGAAAAAGTACATTTTGTAAAAGGCAGGACCATATGTTTTTTTCGTTCCATATTTAAAACATTTTAAATATATTTCGAATGACACCTAAATCATTCAGATCGGACAAATATTAGCAAAGATATAGCCGAATTTAAATATTGGTTCCTTTGAGTAAACATTTTTTTTTGAAAAATCGATATCTCGGTAACTAAACGACTTATCGATAAATCCTTCGCCGAATCTTATTTTCTCAAAGAGAACTTCTAATGTCTTATGTCTAAAGAATTGGAAAAGTTACATGTGGAAACGATAAGAACTTTCAAATTTTTTTTTATAAGACGTTTTAAATTTATTCAAAAACAGCAAAGTTACATTTAGAGTGGACTCAAAAAACCAAGTAGATATGCAGTTACATTATGTTCTATCAGTTCTTCAACCTCCACTATGTCATATGACAATATTTTTTTACTTTTTCTGATTTTGTTACACCGTGTTGTTATAGTTAAATTTGGAAAAGGAAGATACAAAAATATAACTCAAAATATTCTTATTAAAATATATATACAATAACAATCTTACACAATATATATAATTAAACATTCTAAAATCTCTAAGTGGCCAATTAAACATTTGACATTATCACAATTGTAAAGTGCGTCTGGGAAAAATATAATAAGCGCAAATTAAAACTTTCACATCATAAGATATTTGGCGTATACCACATATAATAAATACATATCTTTAACCGACTCTCTTTTTCAAATTAAACATTTTCTTATAAATGGCTTCAAATAGCAATTAAATAGGAATTAATTTAAAAAATTTTTTAATCCACCAAACTTACAACTTATATTAAAAATCCTTAATGCTTGGTTTTCACTATGTGATTTTCAAAGGTCAGTTGTTGTCAATCAAATTGAAAATGACAACATGTTGACATTTTTTCTACAATTGGCAATCTCGGAAAATTAAAAACAAATACATTGTTAAATGAAGGTATGCAAAAAATTTTCTAGAGTTTTATTAAGGCGATATTTCAGGTGATAAAATTTTGTGTCGTCATAAAAATGGCATAATGAAAACCAAGCATTAGGCGTAAATTTTTAAAACACCAGTGTGTACTTTTTTGGCTCCTCCAGCAGGTTCCGTTGATTGAAATTTTTAACTTTTAGAATAGCAGAAAATTTTCAAATAGTGTAGTTTAAATGTGTCAGTAAGATTTAATCAAGAATGAAAAAAAGGCATCATGTAAATAAACCTATTTAATTCTTATTTTTTTTTATGTATATTTGTTTATGTCGGTCTCAATCAGGTCATACCACATACCTATCTTAATACAAAACCTTCTGCACTCACCTCATTTGGTTTGTTTAACAAACATAATCCATGGCCGGTACGCAAAGCATCAATGTAATCAAGCTTACTGCATTCGGAAAACTTATAGGGCTGTACGTTCTCTTGACCCACAATAGATTGCGCCATAATGCAGCCATGCCAGTCGCGGCAGTCGCATTCGCTGCCTGTTGAAAGTTGAGAAAATATTAATACTATATTGATACAGAAATAACCATAAAATTCTAGCGAAATTTTGATTCCTTAAATAAAATCAACAAAAGTGTGAATGAAAGATTACATTAAGGATTGACTTCGATTATTCTTAATTGGTTTTGATGCTCGTTTTGCCAAGAAACACATAAATAACTTAAACTGACAGCATAACGCTTTACAAAATATCGGTTTTTTATGCTAATACATAAAAGAAAAATTTATTGAAAATAATAGACAATGACTGGAGAATTCGGTAAAAAACAAAACGATTTTCATCATAATCAGCAGCATGGCAAAAAAAAGAAATGAAGTGAAAAAGAAAAAGTAAAGGCCATCGCCAGGAAAAGATGAAACAAGCAAAGCCATAATAAATGCCTCCCATGTTGAACACTTTTGTTGCCTATAAATGCTAATCGTTGTTAATAAATCAAAATGTAGGGATTGTAAGAATAACGCTAGGCCTAAAGGTTGGCTAACGCCATCAAAAGCCGTATACTCAGCACGAAGAAAATTTTTATTTATATTTCAACATCAATAAAAAAACGAACATAAAATAAATGATGACAAACGCACCAGCTCGACATCGACAATTGATGGCAACAAAGAACAGCATAAAAACAAGCTAAGGCTTATCAGTATCAGCGACATTTCGTCATTTTTGTTGATTTTACAATAATTGCTATTTTGGTGTTTATATAGACATAAGTATGTCAGGTCAGTAGCCAAAAGGGGAGGATATTTGGATTTTAACCCCCGCGCATTCGAAGACATAAAATAAAAAAAAAATTAAATTAAAAAAAAAACGAGAAAAGATATGAAAATATCTTGCGAAAATAGTTAATTATAGTAAAAATATCTAATTAATAATTCTGAAAATAAAATTTGAGCAATAAACCGTTTTTCCCAAATCCATATTGAACTCCAATTGGAATGTACATCTATTAAGCCGGATCGATTTGTATGGAAAAAAAAAAGTCAGCCGGACATCAACTCTAAAATTAGGAAGACTCCTAAAAACTATTTCGGCATAATTTTTTTTTTTGGATCGGAGATATCCCCATGGAGTGGTTTTGGTTCTCCTGAACCCCTTTTTTGACCAAAAGTCATGTTTTTGCATGTTACTTTTTTCTTCTTCAGAATGCATACCCAAGATAAGCAAAATAATAAATATTTTAAAATAATATCGTACACTAATTTTGGCAAAAAAAATATTTAAAAAGTTTTTGCTTTTATACAAACTCTTTTGATGCCCCAAAAAAATTGATATTTCGCCATTTTCGTAAAGGCGGTTTTTTTAAACGCCTAAAAAATATGTTTTTTTTTTCATGGTGTTCAGTGATATACCATATAGTATGGTTTTTGAAAAATTTTTACGATGCTACTTTTGAAGCGGTATTTTTGTGTGTTTTTTGCATGCCAGAACAAGTTTTTGTATATCCTGAATTTTGTACTGAAGCACTCTCTGGTGGACACCTTACTGAAAAACGGTACCCAGCATTTGATTTTGTCTACCTAAAACCTCACATATACCAAGATTTGCCAAAATCGAACAGTTATTGTGGATAGATATTATCTTATACTTTTAAACAAGCAATATTAATATTTGTCTGTTTGTAAATGAGTTATCGAAAACGGCCCCTCTGTATAGGGGCTTACGGAGGTGGAAAAACGATCTAACTAGGTCTCATTTCTGAAAAAATTCGTTTATCAGCGCACAATGGGGTTTTTGACCGATTTAGGCAACCAAAATTATTAATTCGGTATTTAGTTTCTAATCAAGTCTGTTATTTGATGTTAACCCTGTAAGACTATTGGCATACCTTCAAGACTATTCAACACTGCCAAAAATTTTTTTTTACCAGCGCACATTGGGATATTTGACCGATTTAGACAGCCAAAACTATTGTATTCGGTAAAATTGAATAAAAATAAAAGCTAAATATCTAAAGCATTATTATTTTTGCGATAACATTTTGGTATGTAATCATATTTGCTTTTTTTTCTTGGAAAACAAGTCCACTATCTCTTAATATTGTTAATATTTGTTGTTCTTTTTTTAATACAAAACCGATGACATAAACTGACTTATGTTTTTTAAGCAATCAATACACGATTATTGCGTGAAACTATTTGAAGAGGATTGGATTCACTGACTTGTGAAGACTTTACTCGTAAAAAAATTAGCTAATGATGTTTCCGAGTTAAATAACTCAATTCTTATGCTTTAGATTGGAATATCATTAACGTTATTGTGTGATCTTGAATAACCATAGCTTAACCATCCAAAATACTATTAAAAATAAGAAACAAATTAATAACAAACACAATGGGCTACTTTTCCTAAAAAAAAAAACATCCAGAAAACGTTCGTAACCATACAGCTTTTTCATATTTTATTAACTTAAAATATTTTTACATGTTTGTTTTAAAATGGTTTTGAAGAATACAACTTTTTCTTATTTATCCAACTAATTATTTTAAGCAATTTTGTGTATACTTAAATTTTAACACGTTTTGTCATTTTAATCAAAAAACTTTGACAATAAGGTTTTTATTATGTTGTCATCTATGTGGGCTATTTTGGTCACGCAAATTTTTACATTTTTTTTTAAATTAAATTTTAAAAGATTTTCTTCAACTTTTTTTCCAACGTTTCGGGAGGAGTTCTTCTTCAGGGGATGTCTGAAGGTTTTTGTGTAAGAGACATAATCTCATTATGCCAAAATAAAAGCACTAAAAGGTACTTCAATTTAAATATAACATATGTATATCCTATTTTATAAATAAACTAGCTGAACCCGGTGTGCTTCGCTACCCCCCTCGTATAAAATAAAATTAAAAGTATTTATATATATACAAAAATTTATTTATTTAATTTAATTATTGCAATGCTTCGCCTCTTTTTTTGTTGTAAATCAATTAGAATTCAGCACTGAATCGCATGTAATTTGCTTCATGCTCCCCCTTTTTATTTTTAGACCTATCAAAAAGCAGCAATTACACAATCAGCTGTTTCGCAGTCAGTTGTGGGAGAATGAGAATGGGGTTACCCCACTCTCTATTTTAATTTACACGTATTATAAAATCAGCTGTTTTGAAGACAGTGGTGGAAGAAAGAGAATGGGGCTACCCCACTATTTAAATTAATATGTATTTTAAATTTGTGGTAAAGCCGTTAATAAACGTAGTAAAAAAGTAGGTGCAGAAGTGTGCATGGTCGAAAAATATTATCATGTAATAAGTATTCCTGAGTCAAAGCTGAACGCTGTGAAAATTTAAGATCGGTTATCAGGTCCAGCCTCCAATATATCGCAAAAAAGGGGCGTGCTCCGCCCACTTTTCTTTTGGTACGTATTTCTTTTCATGCCAATACCATATATAGCAAATACTGCCGCCTTTGGTCAAAAAATGCCCAAGATATGACGTTTTTAAATTTTGGGTTATATGGGCAAGGCCACGCCCCTTCGTCCACTCACAACTTTATATAGTCAAGAATTTATTATTTCGTAAGAATATCCTATTGTGAAAATTTAATGATGATTGGTCCAGTAGTTTAGACTATATTGCGATTTTTAATTTTCCTAAAAAGGGGCGTGGTCCCGCCTACTTTTCTCCTGGTACGTATTCCTAATTATGCCAGTACCATATGTTCCAAATAGCATCAACGTAGGTCAAAAAATGCCCAAAATATGGCGATTTAAATTTTTGGGTTATATGGGCAGTGCCACGCCCCTTTGTTCAATAAAAACTTCATATAGCCTATTATTCTTTCCAGAGTCATAGTAAAATGCTGTGAAAGTTTCAGGAAGATCGGTCCAAGGGTTTGGCCTCCTGTAAACCACAAACAAACAAACAAACAGACAGACAGACATTCATTTTTATATATATAGATTGAAAGCAGATTAATTATAATTAAAGTAAAATGGGGCGAAAAAGGGGGATTTGGTAATAAAAAATCTATGGCTACCTTACCTGTAGATAAAAAGTATATAAATATTTAGGTAAATACATATTACAAAAAAGTATTTTGTATAGCAAACATTGTTAGTGATATAAGTAAGTATCTGCATTAAAAAAGGGGGCGGTGAAGTGGGCGTGGTTTATAGAAATATGGCGACGTTAACAGTATTAAGAGCAATATACTACCAAATAAAAAATAATCCGTTGGAAGGAACAAATTTGTACAGAGAACAAAAAGTTTAAAACTTAAATTTGGCGTGAAAAGGGGCGTGAAAGGGGGCGTGGCGTAATAAATGTTTATTTCTACCTCGCCTGAAGTATAATGTGTATACAATTTAAAGTAAATCTGTTAAAAACTATATGGGAGCAATTACATAATTTAAAAAAAGTGGGCGTAAAGTGGGCGTGGTTGAAAAAATCCAGAGTCTATTAATCATGCCAGAGTCCCAGTTAAATGCTGTGTAAATTTCAGGAAGATCGGTTCAGAGGTTTGGTCTCCTATAAGGTACAAACAAACAAACAAACAAATAAACAAACACACATTCCATTTTATATATATAGATTGTAAGAAACCATTAAAACATTTTTGACAAATATATTTTTTAAAAGTCAATGAAAAAGTTCTCAAATTCGATCCTTTAACAGAAGATTATGGTCTAGAATAAAAAATGTAATTTGTCCTAAAAATATCTTAAATCAAAAACAATTCATTAATATTAATGATGAACACTTTTATTTTAATAAAATGCAAATAAAAGCCACATTCAAGAAAAATGTGTATGCAATTAAGTTTACAAAAAAGTTAAATCTTTCAAAAAAATATCATATGGGTGCTAGAAAAAATGTTTGTAATCAAAACCCTTCCCTGAAAAATTCTGGCTACGGTCCTGATACACTTATATTGTGGTTTTTCTTTGGTGGAAAAAAAACTTGTGTTTTATCATTTATAAAGACGCACTTTTATGACGCGGTTTTTATTTCATGCTGCTATTTGCGCACTTAGATTATTTTTCATTCAAGTTTTATGATTCAGCTGCAAATTTTCATTGCTCTCTAATAATGAAGTTTTTTTACTTGCTCTTGTTTTTTTTTTTAAATATTTTTTACTTACGTCCATCATCATGTCCCATGCCGATGTTGTGGCCGATCATATGCGCCATTGAGCTGGCTAACAAATGTGGCTCATAGACATTAATATCGACGCTGATGCCAACAGCTCGCGGTGTGCAAACAGTCTCGGGCACAGCCATGCCAGCTTCGCCGCCGGCAAATGTTTCGCCACTGCAAAGAAATGATAAAAAAGGAAGACATAAAGTTTTATAGATAAACATAGAGTAGGGAAGAAAATAATTAAAATAGTGTGGTTGAGGTGGCTTCTTTTTACCTGTGATTCGAAAATTAAATTTGTTTTGAACGAGAGTACAAATATTTATTTTGTGCTTTAAAAGCTCTGTGCTTAGCTGGTTTGTGCGTTAAAACAAGGATTTCATGTAAATAACTAAGAATATTTTAAGCTTAGCAGAGCACAGTTTTTAGTTTTAAAACATATGAGATAATATTTATTCAGAGAGTTTTAGTGTGGCCTAATTTTTAACGCCCCTAACGTTGCCTCAATTGAGCTCAAATATAGCACCCATGAATATTCCTTTTGTCTATTTTCGCCAATTTCTGCATTTTTTAACACATATAATTTTTTTTCTCTGCTCTAAATATATGTAAACATCTGCAAAATTTACATTCCATTTATTTTAATGCGGCAAATTGAGGCAGAACGAAAAAAAAAAATTTAAACTTCAAACAACAATTTTCTGCCGCACATCCTGCCGCAACATTATCAACGCAGTATTTGCCTATTTTGCAATTTCGCGCTGAAATATTTTGTGATTTTTTTTAGGCTACTGCTGTCTTGTACTTTTTTTTATGTTGTTTTCCTTGGATTTTGTTTTTATCCTTTAGCCTCAGCAATGCGAAAATTTATTTGCAATAATTTTATCCTTGAAATGGCAAAGAGTCGTCTGCGGTGTCATGTCATAAAGTGGGGTTGTGTGTGTGTGCTCTAGAAAAAAAACATACAAGCACGGAAAACGCAACAACAACATTGCCAATTACATAACGCAATAAAAATATTATGCGCAACAACACGTGCTCAACTACATGATTTCACTTAAACGCACTCACACACGCGCTAATAACGTACGCGTGCGAAGGTTTGTGTTTGTACGTTTGCGTGTGTGTGTGCGTGTATGTGTGTTGTTGACTGGCTGGTTGTCAAATCGCTGTTTTGTCGTTACGCGTACTCCCTCGACACTTCTTAAGGCTATTAACAAAATATTATAAAATGACGAAGACTTGACTGTCAGCAAGAAGGAACAAACTGGTGGAATCTGGTGAAACAAGCTGGTGATTACACAGGCCTTTCCATAGATTGGATTGCATGGGTTGGTTGGTTGGTAAAGCGGTGGATGAGAGTTTTTCTAAGTATATCTGGGGTTGTTGTTACTGGTAGCTTATTTGCTTAAATGCAGAAATCATTTTGGCTATAAACCTAAATATTTCCTGTGATTATAATTTGTCCACTAGGAGTAGATGGTATTAACACACACACCCCTTAGCACATAGACGCTTGCTCACTCATAGATAATAACCTTTAAAAACTAACAGTTTTCATAGGCTGGCACAGTTTTTGGAAGGTAAATTTTTATGATTTAGAAAAAAAAACAACTGATGGCATTTTTATTTTTATGTTACATAAAACGCTTTCGCGTTGTCCTTTGATAATGTTTTAAAGAATGATATCCCGAGAAACTTTTTGTGTCAGTACCAAACTACACAAGCACAAAAGTCCAGAGTATCGGACTCAATTTTATTTTTAAAAGCTACTAGTAGTAGCGAAAAACTGCAAAGTTTATGAAAACAAATTAATCGCACATTGATATTAAGCCGAATGCAAACAAGCTTCAGCGAACAGGACTTGAAAAAATTTATATATTCTGTCAATAAAGTCGCTGATATGTATCGAAACTGGCCTGAGTCTTAAGTATAATGTACCCGAAATATACCCAACAAGTACCTTGAAAGGCACCTGAAATAGTACCGTAGTAAGTCTGTATTATGTCAATAAAGTTTTCAAAAACAAGCGACTATATTCGGACACAATAAACAGACGAGTGATCGAATCGGTCTTCGTTCGTACATTGTGCCTGTCCAAGGTGTTCCAGAACTAGCACTTCTTTCGGTGCAGAGATCGGATATTTGCCTACACGGGCACCAGACATATATCAGCTACTTTATGGAAACAAAATATGAAATTGTTTCTCGGGTATAGTTCTAAATAAAGTTGACTGTGATGCAAATGCACACTACACAATCTGGGGAAGCATCGATGATAACACCAGAGCTGAGTATCTTTTAGAATTTCTTGTAAGTAGTAACCTAGAATTTTTCAATGTTGGGGCAACACCTACCTTTGTTACTAAGGCCAGAGATAAGGTCTTAGATCTCACTTTAGGAAGGCCAGGTGATGGGGGTATGATTAGGGAATGGAGGGTAACACCGGAACCATCAATGCCTCATCAAAGAATAATAGAGTTAAGACTTGGGGAGAACTGTCGAGAGGTAGAACCCAAAAGAAACCCGAGAAATGCTAGTTGGGATGCGTACACCAACACACTAAAAGAAAACCTATATAACGTAAAAGCCAGGAATAGAATGAGTAAGATCCTAGAATTCGAATGTTATGTAGAGCAGGGAAACAATGCAGTATGTTATGCCTACGAATCCAGTTGTCCATTACGGCACAAGGCAAGAACAAAAAATACTCCTTGGTGGAGCACCGAAATGACCAGACTCCGGAAAAATGTGCGATGCAGTTTTAATACCGCAAAGCGCAACGGAGAATGGCATGTTTACGGAGCCGGCGCTAACGGAGTACAATAAGTAAAATCGGAAAAGCCAAAAGGAAAAGCTTTACAACCTTCTGCGAAGACATTTTTTCAACGCCTTCTGCAGCCAGGATCTATAAAGAAATAATTAAGGGCAGAGTGGAGACAAATATGGCTTTTCTTTTACCAGACGGAAGCTATACCCTTAAAAAAGAGCAATTAGCCTGTCACCTTTCAGAAACTCATTTCCCGGGCAGCACACCGGTATTTGATCATGAGATGACAGACAGGCAGATTGCGCCATTGGAAACTTGACACGAGCATTTGTACTAAGGCTCGTTTAGATTGGGCTCTAAAAACCTATCAACCATTAAAATCAGCAGATGCAGATAGTATTTTTCCTGAACTTATGTAAAAAGGCGCAGAAATAATATTGCCCCACCAAGTTAAAATAACTAAAAGCAGCCTTGCGCTGGGCTATATCCTAAGGAAATGAAGAAGGGCCATAGTCATCTTCCTACCGAAAGTAGGGAGAAAAGACTACACGCTATCAAAGTCCTTTAGACCCATTAGCCTTACCTCATTTGTTCTGAAAACAATGGAAAAGGTAATAGATATGCACCAGTGCAACCTTATCAGAATGAATATAGGGCGGGAAGGTCCACAGAATCTGCCCTATACCAGCTGACTAGTAACATCTAGTCAGCTCTTAAAAGTAAAGAAACCGTACTATGTGCTTTTCTAGACATAGAGGGAGCCTTTGACAACACTTTTCACGAGCCTGTGAGGAAGTCACTAGATAAAAAGGACTAAATGATATGCTCAGGAGATGGATATGCCAAATGCTTACTACTAGAAGTGCTAAAACAAAAGTAGACACCACCACGATATGAATTAAAACAACAAAAGGCTTCACACAAAGTGGAGTCCTTTCCCCTCTGCTGTGGAGTCTTGTTGTGGCCGAACTACTATCGAAGCTAATCGAGAATGGCATAAGATGTCAGGGTTATGCAGACGACAACGCCTTTATAGCGAGAGGGAAGTTCGAGGATACACTCTGTGGCCTGATGCTAGGGCTTTCGATCCCGAGGGGTTTTGGTGAGTCCCAGGATTTCGGGATTTGAAATTCGTGATCCCAGGATCCTGGGATTTTTCAGAATCCCGAAATGTCAAAATTTTAAAATAATGAAAATTAGCTGTATTAAAAGCAGGGACTGTTAATAATTTATTATTAATTTATGCGTTGGCAAATAGAATTTCCTATTATTATTTTTATTTTTTTTATTTTTAAAATATAAATTCAAACGTAATCGTTCTTTAAACTTTAAATATAAAAAACACTCAAAAGTGTATAAAAGATTTAAAAGACACAAAGACAAAGTCATAATTCCTAATGCAGGCAAGGGTTACAAAACAGTTGTAATGTACAAAGAATATAAAGGAAAAAATGCATCTTTAATTGGAAGATAAAGTTTAATTCTGTAATAGCATTTTGTAATTTAAGGGAAAAGACGTGTAAATAAAAAATATCTGATTTAACCAGATAAAAAAAAATAAATTAGATAATAACGATTATGATGTGATGATTTTTCTTAATAAAAACCATATCCTGCACGGTCCTTAATTAAAGATATTTGCAAAATTTATATATACAGGGTCCGCCAAATAACTTTTTTTTTTGAAAATTCTACAAAAAAAAACAACTGGATATTTTCTCAAATTTTTATTTTAAAGTAGAATTCTTCCGGTTAATAATGAAAAATAATTTCATTCAAATGAAAGCCTCGGCTGGCCATGCAGTTTCGTTCAACATGGCCCGATAACGATCGCCAGTGACCCTTTGAAAAATGGCCCAATTATGCCTCTGGACCAAAATCCGCACCAAACAGTGACTCGTTTTGGGTGCAGCGGCTTTTCAATGTATGCGTGCGGGTTTTTTGTGCCCCAAATGCGACAATTTTGCTTGTTTACATACCCGCCAAGATCAAAATGAGCTTCATCTGAAAAGATGATTTTTTTTGGCAAAATCGGCATCTTCTGTAAGTCGATCGCAGGCCCACTTAGCGAAGCAAAAACGCATTGGATGGTCAGTTGGCTTCAACTCCTGAACCAATTGGACTTCGTATGGCATCATACCAAGGTCTTTATGCAAAATTCGTCTCAATGATGTCTCCGTAATGTTCAATTGTTGAGAACGACGGTGAATTGATGTTGATGGCGCTTCACGCACACTTTCTGCCACAGCAGCAATATTCTCGGGTGTACGCACTGCTTTTGGCTTTTCACGCTTTGGTTTATCGATGAGGATGCCAGTTTCTTTCACTTTTTTCACAAGATAACGAACATACGGAGTTGACGGTGCTTGTCTTCTTCCAAAATCCGAACGCAATTTTCGCACACATTCTGCAACATTACCATGATTTTCAAAGTAATTTCGCAATATTTCCCAGCGTTGTTCAATCGTATATACAACCATATTCATTCAGCGGAAGGATAAAAATAATTATCTGTCGAATCAGACATGAGCTAAATGTTACCATTCACGAAATAAGCACTAGCTGAAAAAAAAAACGTTAGATAGCGGACCCTGTATTAAAATTATAATTATAATATAATATGTTTATTTAATAAAAAACGTTCTGATTTCTTTTACATATTTCAGAAAAGTTCAACATTTATATCAGAATGAAAACTAAAACTATTTAAAAATATCTAATACGATTTTACTTTATTTTAAACATAAAAAATAAACTTAAATCAGTTAAACAAAACAAAAGCCATCGTTTACATTGCAAAACAATACAAAAGTTTTATATTTTCTTGTGAATAAAATACCGGGATGTAGGGTTTTAAATCTTGGGATTAATGGACTAGAAATTGGTTCAGGAAAGCCCTACCTGATACAGAAAAGACTGTCAGTAACAAAGGAATAGTGCAATACAGTGGGATTAAATATCAACCCAAGAAAAAACACTACAGTACTATGAGAATGGAAGGCACAGAAATTCCCTTCAAAGGAGAACTAAAGTACCTAGGACTCATAATAGATTCAAAGCTTTTCTGGAAAAGACATGCAGAGATGACTTGTAGCAAAGGTACGCGGGAATCTGGTGGCGAAAAGCTGGGGTTGTAACCCAACAACGCTCCGCTGGATGTATACCATGATGGTGAGACCCATCCTCACCTATGGAGCTGTAGCATTGACTGGAGGAAAGAAATGAGAAATATGCTAACAAATGTTCAGAGACTGGCCTTCGCATGCATCTCAGGAGCCATGAGAATCTGCCCTACAGCAGCATTAGAAGTAATTCTTGACCTTACCCCTTTACACTTCTTTAAAGAGGGAGTAGCAAAGCAAACTCTACTATGCATCGCTAAGGAGGGGACAGGTTTAGGTAAAACTATCAGCAGTAGAGAGAAGGAGGATATTGCAAAGCAAATACCTTACATCAATATACCAAGAGATGATATAGTAAAAAGATACAACTTCGAAAAACACTTTGATATAAAGTTTAGTACCAAGAAGGAGTGGGACAGCGAAATAATATCGCAAGCCAGGAAACCACATAGTATACCAAGGTACGTGGATGGCTCTAAAACATTGGAAGGTTTAGGCGCAGGCATGTACGGGCTAAGAACCAAGCACTCTGAACCTATAGGGACAACACACAGTATCTTTCAAGCGGAAATCCTAGCAACATAGCTGTGTGCACAATTCGAGCTGGACCGGAAATACAAAGATCAGGATATAATTGTGTTGTCGGACAGCAAAGCAACAAATAAAGTAATAGATTCCTGTGAAATATCATCGAGAATAACATGGGAAAGCCAAAAAAAAAAGAAAACTCAATGAACCAGGCAAAAATAACACCGCTACTATACTCTGGGTTCCAGGACACAAAGGAATACATGGTAACGAATAAACTGATGATTTAGTGCGACAAGGCGCAGCTGCAAATTTTTAAGATCTAGAACTGTTCTGCAGATTGGGTACACATTCTATAAAAGAAGAACTAAGAAGAGAGGAGAGACACAAACAATCAAACCTTTAGAAAAACCTCCCAAAGCTAAGACCAATCTGAATTGCTCCTCAAAGATTTTAGAACTCGGAGAGCGAGATTGTGTATAAGCTTAGGCAAACAAAATCCAAGAATTTTAATTTCAAACTTAAATATAACCTGATGAAATTGGGCATCGAAACCGATAGCAACTTCCGTTTCTGTGAAGAAGCTGAGGATACTCTAATTCACCTACTTACAAAATGCGACGCTGTGGTTCGCAGACATAAGCTAACTCTGGGGAACTATGAGCTGAGTATAGAGCAAAGTTCATCCCTTGAATCTAAAAAAATTCTCAAATTCATAAGAAAACTGGGTCTGAATGAATTTTAAGGAGGTACATTAGATCTTTTTATAGGTCGCAGTATGCATTTCCACCATAAAACATTAACATTAATTAAAGTTACCTAACCTAACCGCTACTTATCAAGCTAACTCAACTCGTATGATATTCAGCCTAATTCTACAAAGCTTTTGTCGGCCTTTGGAGTCTTGTGGAGAGTGCGCTAGACTATCAACACAGAGGTCCCTGGTTCCAATCCGGGCTCGGGCATGGTTCTTTTTACTTTATTTGTTCTTTCCTACATTTGTTCTCTCCTACAAGAATGATGGCAAACTAAGAGACCACAAATAAATTGTGGAAAATGTGGAATAAAGGACAGAACACAACTAAGGGCTGGAAGTGCTTGCCGAGGTTAAGGCATAATACTAGCCTTGGTTTAAAGCAATTCAAATTGTCTTTACCGGTTGTTTCGCCTTATCAAGAATTCACGTATGGTTGCAATCAATTCTTTTAAATAATCTATCCCTTTCCTTTCAGGTCAAAGACTAAACCTTGTTTGTATAAGGCGCATGCCTTGGTTCTTTGGTCTTTTTTTTTTAAAAGCGCTACAAAAATAGCTACACAAATCGATGTTGGTTATTACCACTGGTTTTTTGTATAAATTTATAAAATCGTTTTTCTGAAGAAATTTCCGGAATATTAATAAGGGGTCTCGAAAAGCAATGCCACAACAATAATTCTACCTCAACATATTTTTAACAAATATTTTTACAACCGAATCACAATACAATATTAATACTTTTATTTTGCGTAGAACTGAGTTAAAACAAATGTTTTGTAGTTGCAGTCATACTTCTCTGTTTTAGATATATGTTGAACCAATATTAAGAAAATATACCTCTCTTTTTAAGAAAGTGTTCTTTTTTTTTGTGAGAAACTATAAACACAAATTAAAGAAAAGATTTATTAAAATTAAATAAATTTTTCTCTGTTTTTGGAAAATATTGACTCAATAAAGAAAAAGGTTAAACTTGTTATAAATATTTTCTGTTAAAAAGAAGGTGGTTTTATTGGTGAGAAAATGTTTCTCTTTTTCATAGAAGCTTTTTACCATTTTTAGAGAAATTTTCGGATCACATTAAGAGAAAAGCATTCTCTGGAGCAAAGGTAATACTATTTTTCTCTAAATATAATGCCTTTTTTCTCATATTCCTAGAAACTTTTTTTTGAGTGTAGTACAGTAACGATGTTGTATGAAAAATTCGTACAAAAAATTATGAAGATACGTTAATATCAGAAAATTTTAAAAATAAATTGAGTAAAGTTCCGATGGTAATTTTTTCAATAAAAAAATTTCCATAAGCTGAAAAGGGGCGAAAGAGGCGTAATCAAAACCAAGTATTTCAATATCTTATCTAGGATGCCAAAAATATGTTTACTTAAATTGAGTGAAATCCGACTACCCATTTTAATTTATATAAAGGTCAAACAAACAAACAAACAGAAAATTAATTTTATTAATAAAGCAAAGATAGCCGATGTTATGAGAGAATAGATTTTTAGCCATAACTTTTGGTTGGAAAGATATATTAGGGTAATTTTTTCACATAAATTATTTTTCTGACTTGACTATTTTGTAAAAAATATATTAAGAATATTTTGGAAAAATTAAATTTAGTCAAAAAAATTATGTCCTTGATGTTTGATGACAAACGCAGTTTAACAACTTTTGCACAAACAGGAAGAATTTTTGCAAATTAAGGTTCTGTCGTATGAAAGGTGGTCAAAAATGTAATTTATAGTTGTTTTTATTTTACAACAAAAGCAACTTTTTAGTCATGTTTTTAATAAAAAGTCAATAGTTTGAACCTTTCTTGTAAAAGAGATAAAAAATATTAAATATTTTTGTTAAGTCCTTTGATTGTACTTTTAAACAAAAAAAAAGTTAAAGTTATAAATATTTAAAAACAGCGGTCACATTAGCATCGAAATTCAAAAATATTGATTTTCAAGACTTTTCAAGACGATTTTTTCTCATTCTTAGGTAACGATGTTTTACGAAAAAGTCGTTCTAGTAAAAATTTCTGAAGCTTTTCGTTCTACCGTGCTTGTCGGCCACACACATACTTTTTCATTTCTTCAACTTTGACCTTGACGTGTTGAATATGATCATAGATTCAAAAAGCTTGTAAAAAAACGGCATCTTTTGCTTAAATTCATACGAAAACAAATTTCATTATTCTTACACCATACCCGTGGCCTGGAGATGGTTGAAAAGTACTAGATGAGTCACTCTCAAGGTTTCAACGAGCTAATCCAAAGTTTCTCTAACTCAGCTTCCTCAAACTTTTCCTGTAGGCATTGGCAGCGCTGTTAGCAGGCCTTCGTATGTATTTTTTAGTACTGTTGCGCATATATACAACTAAATTTACTTTTTTAAGTGAAATGGAAAAATTTTTAAGGCCTTCCGCTTGCGCTGCTCTAAAATCCCTTCTTGAAGCACTCTTTTGAGGATGAATGTTAAAAGATTTTCTTAACAGAAAAACATGTGTAGTATTTTTTGTACATGAAAACTGAAAGCATCATAAACATGTAATGCATTAGAATTCGGAGACCTCAATCTTTAGTAGCAACCCTTAAATGTCATATAAAAATTAAAAAATAATATTAAAATAGTGTTTTATGGTATATAATCAAATTATGTGCTGCCCCGTGAAAATAAAGGAAATTTTATTTTTTAGAAATAAGAACAACCCTAATGAATATAGTTACTATATGTTGCGATGGCGAATAAAGGCTAGTTACGTCATATTTAATAAATTCTTCAAAACTGATTTGTACACCAAATTTTTAATTGAGTGGAACACTTCGGGACAATTTTAAATGTTATCTCATTGAGAGCAATATTCTAAAGCAGTTTACTGAATTGAAGTGTTTAATTTTTAAAATTTTTTTTTATTTCACTTCTAAATTTTGCTTAATTACTTAAATTAGAAAGCAACATCAAAACAAATTTCCCACTTCCAATATTACCATGCATGTGTATCCAAATAATACAATCAACACCAACAATTATAAACACCGCCCTCACTTCAGAATAATGCGCTGATAAATGATCAAAACTACTCAACCGTACACCAGAGTCAATTCAACCATTTAATTAAATTGGCTGAGAATTTATACTTGTAAAACAATTTGGCAGCACATTTTTCAAACACCATCCTGATGTCCGTCCTGAGTGCTGTAACTTATAAAAAAAAAAAAAAAAACCAACACCTATAAAAAAAATCTTATCCAACTACAAAAATTTTTGAAAGCCAACAAGCACACACGTGTCTAACATTTGTATGTATTATAAACACGCATAAATACATTAACTTAAATATGCAAGCAACAAACACATCGCTTGGATCAAGTCAAAGAAGGAATCCCTAACGATTTCTTTTACTTGCTCGCTACTACTTAGGCTAGTGTTAGTGTTGGCAAAAAAGAACTTGAATGCTGCCAATAAAATATTTCACAAAAACACACATACGTGCGCAGATAACCCGACCTACACATTTGCGCCTTTTATAGAGCCATTAATTAACCAAAAAGTATACTCGACAAAGTCCTTTAGCCAGTTGTGCAATATATCAAAAGCACCGGTTGACGGTGCTGTTGGACTCCAATTCCATGTGAAACCATTTTCAGTATAGTATAGTATAGTATAGTATAGTATAGTATAGTATAGTATAGTATAGTATAGTATAGTATAGTATAGTATAGTATAGTATAGTATAGTATAGTATAGTATAGTATAGTATAGTATAGTATAGTATAGTATAGTATAGTATAGTATAGTATAGTATAGTATAGTATAGTATAGTATAGTATAGTATAGTATAGTATAGTATAGTATAGTATAGTATAGTATAGTATAGTATAGTATAGTATAGTATAGTATAGTATAGTATAGTATAGTATAGTATAGTATAATATAGTATAATATAGTATAGTATAGTATAGTATAGTATAGTATAGTATAATATAGTATAGTATAGTATAGTATAGTATAGTATAGTATAGTATAGTATAATATAGTATAGTATAGTATAGTATAATATAGTATAGTATAGTATAGTATAATATAGTATAGTATAGTATAGTATAGTATAGTATAATATAGTATAGTATAGTATAGTATAGTATAGTATAGTATAGTATAGTATAGTATAGTATAGTATAGTATAGTATAGTATAGTATAGTATAGTATAGTATAGTATAGTATAGTATAGTATAGTATAGTATAGTATAGTATAGTATAGTATAGTATAGTATAGTATAGTATAGTATAGTATAGTATAGTATAGTATAGTATAGTATAGTATAGTATAGTATAGTATAGTATAGTATAGTATAGTATAGTATAGTATAGTATAGTATAGTATAGTATAGTATAGTATAGTATAGTATAGTATAGTATAGTATAGTATAGTATAGTATAGTATAGTATAGTATAGTATAGTATAGTATAGTATAGTATAGTATAGTATAGTATAGTATAGTATAGTATAGTATAGTATAGTATAGTATAGTATAGTATAGTATAGTATAGTATAGTATAGTATAGTATAGTATAGTATAGTATAGTATAGTATAGTATAGTATAGTATAGTATAGTATAGTATAGTATAGTATAGTATAGTATAGTATAGTATAGTATAGTATAGTATAGTATAGTATAGTATAGTATAGTATAGTATAGTATAGTATCTTATGAAGGCAACAAAAGTAGAAGAACCCACAACGTTCAAAATATTAAATTTTAGAACATCGTTTGGAGGAACCAAACAAGCGCTCGTTCAACTACCTGAGCACTTAGCAGCTCCACTACTCCGTACGAGGCAAGTCAGAGTAGGATGGGTTATGTGTAGGCTGAGGAGTAAGATTAGAGTTCAGAAATGCTTCAGGTGCCTAGAACAGGGTCATATTTCGAGCCAGTGTAAAGGGACAGATAGAAGCAATCTATGCAGAAAATGCTGTAATCCGGGACACAAAGCTAAAGAATGCAAAGCGGAAACGAGATGCATACTATGCCATGAAAGTGGCTCAATAAATTCTCAGCATTATATTGGTAGTACAGCGTGTGCAATCAACATAAGAAATAAAGCAAGAAAATGATCACGAAATTTCTACAGATCAATCTAGGACGGGGTAGAGAAGCGCAAGACCTGATGATACAGAAGGCGACAGAGATTAATGCAGACATACTTTTAATAAGCGAACCGTACAGAAACCCACCATCTCAAGTTTGGTACGAAGACAAAAACCATTGCGCAGCCATCATGGTAAGAAACAGAAGATTAATAATAAGCGAAGTTGATGAAAGCAACGCTGGCTTCGTATATGTCACAGTGGGCAAAATTAGGGTATATAGTTGCTACTTTTCACCAAATATAGACTTTAATTTGTTTGCAGAAGCCCTTAACATACTTGATGTTTCTATCAGGTCCTCAAAATATAAAGTGATCATTGGAGGAGACTTCAATAGTAAATCTACAGAATGGAACTCCAAAAAAATGGATAAAAAGGGTACTACAGTGTGTGAAATGGTTGCTAGTCTTGGTCTTACGATATTTAATATCGGAGACAAACTTACCTTTCGGAGAGGTACAGGTGGTAGTATTATCGACATCACCTTTGGAACGACAAACCTCTACAATGAAAACATGAATTGGATAGTGCTGGAAGATCTCACCTTAAGTGACCACCAGTATATCTCATTTAATATAGATGAACGTCCAAATATGAGTGTAGAAGATGCAAATTTCCCAAGATGGAACGTCAGAAAACTTGATGACAAAAAATTGTCCGATTATATTACTCGGGCTAAGGATAGAAATATGGATAACCAATCCGAAAATATAAATGTAGAAAATGCCGCAGAGTCGCTGACGAAGATACTCACAAAAGCGTGTAATGTCGCAATGCCAAGAGCTCAAGAATACAATAACAAGCGCCCCTTATACTGGTGAAATGCTAAAATACGTGAGTTGAGGGCGAAATGCCTTGCAGCACGTCGAGCGTCAACACGAAACTATGATAACCAGCTCTTAACGGTTGAGTATAAAACGGCACGTAAAACCTTAAGAACAGCCATAAAAGAGAGTAAGAAAAGATGCTGGACAGAGCTATGTAACGAAATAGATTCCGACCCATGGGGCAAACCGTACAAAATTGTGATGAAAAAGCTTGGTAGCATTAAACCTATACCCGGCATTAGAGAACCAGTGTGGGCAACAACAATAGTAGAAACACTATTTCCATTCGATGAAGATGGGCTAAAAAGAGAACCAAATTATCAAGTCGAAGGTTTCATCCCTCTGAACGTAGATGACATTACACATGCATGTAGTAAACTAAAAATAGGTAAGAGCCCAGGACCAGATGGTATACCAAATGCGGTCATAAAAGTAGTATGTGAGATATGGCCAGATCTTTTACTTGAAGTCTTCAATTTATGTCTAATAAACGGAATCTTTCCAGCTAAATGGAAAATACAAAAGTTAGTTTTGTTACGAAAGGGAAATAAACCATTAAATGAGCCTAGTTCCTATAGACCACTCTGTATGTTGGATTCACTAGGAAAATTATTAGAGTACGTAATGCTAAAACGTTTGGAAGAGCGCATAGATGACCTTGGCGGACTATCCCCTATGCAACATGTGATGCCATTAGCGCAGTATGCAATAAAGCTATACAGGCCAAAACAACAGGAGAATACTGCTCAATAATAACACTAGATGTTAAAAATGCTTTTAACACAGTAAAGTGGAAAGTAGTACTACAAGCTTTCAGAAACCGACGTTTAGATAACTATCTCTTTAACATAGTATCAGACTATCTGGATAACAGAATTTTAATCTATGAGACGGAAAATGGTATAAAAGAGCACCAAATAACAGCAGGTGTACCTCAGGGCTCAGTATTAGGACCATTCCTGTGGAATGTAATGTACGATGGTCTACTGAATTTGGAATTACAAGAAGGTGCAAAACTAATAGGTTACGCTGATGATATTGCTCTGGTAGTAAACCAGCGAACTGCCGAATTAATCGAGATAGTGGTAAACGATAGCTTATGTCGTTGTAACAGATGGCTGCGAAGAAACGGTTTGAAACTTGCAGTTCCAAAAACGGAAGCAATTCTAGTGACAGATCGTAGGGTCTTCAAAATACCGAAAATACGTCTACAAGATAGAGAGATACCCTTTAAACGAAGCTTATGCTATTTGGGTGTGCAATTAGATGACAAACTTAGCTTTGGACAGCACGTAGTAAATATTCGTGACAAAGCTTTGCGAACGGCAGCATCATTGGCCAGAATAATGCCAAACTGTGGTGGCCCAAGGCCGCAGATGAGAAAATTAATAAACAGCGTAGTACACTCCCAGCTTCTTTATGCTGCTCCAACCTTTGTCAGGGCACTGAATCTGAAGAATAATATGAGGGAACTACAGAAAGCACAGAGAGTTATTGCTCTCCGTATTATATCAGCGTACCGTACAGTGTCCACAAGTGCGGCTTTAGTGCTTGCAGGTCTGCCACCAATAGACTTATTAATACTGGAAAGAGAAGAAATATATACCCAAACTAAACTTATAAGTTGGGCGAACACTAATACACAAGAGCGAAAGAAAAAAATTTCAGAAATAAAAATTAATGCCAGGGACAATGTAGTGACTAAATGGCAAGAACGTTGGAATCAAAACATGAACGGGAGCTGGACATATAGCCTTATCCCCAATATAAAAGTCTGGCTGGAAAGACGACATGGAAACATGGGATATTTTCTGACTCAGGCTATGACAAACCATGGTAGTTTTAACAAATACCTGCATAGATTTAAACTTAAAGAAATAAGCAGCTGTGATTCATGCGCAGCGCTAGAAGAAGATGCAAAGCACATACTTTTCGAATGTGAAAAGTGGTTGGAGGAGAGACGAGCTTTAAATGATATGCTAGGTGTTACATTAACTGAAGAGAATCTGTTGAACGAAATGCTAAAATCTGAACATGCATGGACTTTGTGTGAAAGACACATAAATAAAATATTAAAGGAGAGAAACTTCAGTAGTTCCGAACCTCCTTGCTTAAGGAGGACGTAGGAATCTTACGAAATCAAACCCCCGTCCTGATGAAATGCTGACGCGGTTCCGGGGTGGAGCTGGTGGAGTATCGTGGGGCCACTAGATGATAGCGCGCTATCACTACGTCCAACAAAAAAAAAAAAGTATAGTATAGTATAGTATAGTATAGTATAGTATAGTATAGTATAGTATAGTATAGTATAGTATAGTATAGTATAGTATAGTATAGTATAGTATAGTATAGTATAGTATAGTATAGTATAGTATAGTATAGTATAGTATAGTATAGTATAGTATAGTATAGTATAGTATAGTATAGTATAGTATAGTATAGTATAGTATAGTATAGTATAGTATAGTATAGTATAGTATAGTATAGTATAGTATAGTATAGTATAGTATAGTATAGTATAGTATAGTATAGTATAGTATAGTATAGTATAGTATAGTATAGTATAGTATAGTATAGTATAGTATAGTATAGTATAGTATAGTATAGTATAGTATAGTATAGTATAGTATAGTATAGTATAGTATAGTATAGTATAGTATAGTATAGTATAGTATAGTATAGTATAGTATAGTATAGTATAGTATAGTATAGTATAGTATAGTATAGTATAGTATAGTATAGTATAGTATAGTATAGTATAGTATAGTATAGTATAGTATAGTATAGTATAGTATAGTATAGTATAGTATAGTATAGTATAGTATAGTATAGTATAGTATAGTATAGTATAGTATAGTATAGTATAGTATAGTATAGTATAGTATAGTATAGTATAGTATAGTATAGTATAGTATAGTATAGTATAGTATAGTATAGTATAGTATAGTATAGTATAGTATATTATAGTATAGTATAGTATAGTATAGTATAGTATAGTATAGTATAGCATAGTATAGTATAGTATAGTATAGTATAGTATAGTATAGTATAGTATAGTATAGTATAGTATAGTACAGTATACATATCAAGATAAAAAAGAGTCCCGTAAATGCTATATAAATGTATGTATTGCTTTTTTATTAAATTATGTCGAAGAAAACTTAACAACATTGAAAAATAAAAAATTAATTTCAATTAAGAAATAAAGGTTGTTGTTAGCTGTTATGAAGGCATATTCATGAATGTAGTTTTTGTGTTGATTTGGGTGTGTGTTTTTGTATTGCTATATATATACTATAGTATAGTATAGTATAGTATAGTATAGTATAGTATAGTATAGTATAGTATAGTATAGTATAGTATAGTATAGTATAGTATAGTATAGTATAGTATAGTATAGTATAGTATAGTATAGTATAGTATAGTATAGTATAGTATAGTATAGTATAGTATAGTATAGTATAGTATAGTATAGTATAGTATAGTATAGTATAGTATAGTATAGTATAGTATAGTATAGTATAGTATAGTATAGTATAGTATAGTATAGTATAGTATAGTATAGTATAGTATAGTATAGTATAGTATAGTATAGTATAGTATAGTATAGTATAGTATAGTATAGTATAGTATAGTATAGTATAGTATAGTATAGTATAGTATAGTATAGTATAGTATAGTATAGTATAGTATAGTATAGTATAGTATAGTATAGTATAGTATAGTATAGTATAGTATAGTATAGTATAGTATAGTATAGTATAGTATAGTATAGTATAGTATAGTATAGTATAGTATAGTATAGTATAGTATAGTATAGTATAGTATAGTATAGTATAGTATAGTATAGTATAGTATAGTATAGTATAGTATAGTATAGTATAGTATAGTATAGTATAGTATAGTATAGTAGAGTATAGTATAGTATAGTATAGTATAGTATAGTATAGTACAGTATACATATCAAGATAAAAAAGAGTCCCGTAAATGCTATATAAATGTATGTATTGCTTCTTTATTAAATTATGTCGAAGAAAACTTAACAACATTGAAAAATAAAAAATTAATTTCAATTAAGAAATAAAGGTTGTTGTTAGCTGTTATGAAGGCATATTCATGAATGTAGTTTTTGTGTTGATTTGGGTGTGTGTTTTTGTATTGCGTTTGTTTTCACATGTCATGTTAGTGGATTGTAAGTGGTTTTTGGAATGGGTATTGATTGAAATAAACATTCAAAGTCACAAGCAACTCATTAATCAGGATCCTGCAAACATATGTTTTAACAACTAACTAAAGCAAAGATGTGTTTTATTAACTACTAATTCTTTTAGGAAAACAAAGCAAAATAAGAACAAGTCTTATACAGTGCACAATAGGAAATTTTACCGATTTTCTGGCAAAAAATCAAAAAGTACGAGTGCTCTTTTCAAAATATTTTTTGTACAATTCGGTAGAGAACTCGTCAAAACGTGGGAATATGCATTTTACTGTTGTCAAAGTCCTGTTACTGTTGGCTAATGAGTAGCGTTTGAAAGTTGCGTTACTCGAGTAAACTGACGAAATTGAAAACACATGTCTTTTTAAGCTAAACTTGAAGTGTCATATATATAGTGAAATAAAATATATAAAATATAGTAAAAATAAAAAAAAATTAACAATAGTGGAAATGGTAAGTACTATATTTTGGTTAAATTAGAAGTTCGAAAAGTTTTTACAAACTCGATTTTGGTGATGCCTTGAAAAGATTTTTTTTTTGTTTTTTAAGAAACTTTGAGAAACCATACACGATTTTGTTTAGGTTCGGCCAACCTGCAGTAAGCATTAATATTTAGATTATGATATTATTGATCTTTCTATTAATACAACGATGAACTTTTTGAGAAAATTAATGTTTGCTTAATGTTGATGTTTGGAGCAAAAGGAGTGGCGAAAAAATAAAAATGCTGCTGTTAAATGCTGCTGTTAACAAAAATCAATGTCATAAATGTCTCAAGGACTTTGATAATGAATTCTAATCTCATTATAAATTTTTACACGAATTTAATTGTGAGCTTTAGATTTAGACAACAGAGTTGTTGTTGTTGACTTCATAAAACTAACTTGATTTAAAGCGCACAATTAAATTCATATAAAAAGTCTCAAGTACTTTTATAAAAGTTTAACCAGAAAAGACACAACTTTTTTGCAAAAATTTGTCAAAACACACAAGAACTGTCGTATTGTGTCTTATTGTTCTATTGATTATTTTTTTCTTTTTAATTTGCGATGAAATTCCTGCCATAAACGCTGGCAACATTGAAGCTAACCACAATGTTAAGCTTAATAAAGTTGGAAAAAGCAAATTATGTAAAGATTTGCTTATTAATGTAGTAAAAATATTTTTTGGCGACGTTTTTATGGATTGCAAAAATATTTTTTTATCCAAGTAATTATATGAAATAAACCACTAAAAACTCTTTATTTATATATATCATTACATTGAAAATCTAATTATATAAATTTTTCTACTGTTTATTTTATTATTATAAATATATTAATTTCTTTATGAATATAAAAGCTTTGATATTGAAGAGTTAATTTTATAAAAGTCTGATTATATTAGCGCCAACTTTAAGGGAATTTATATTTATACAGAAAATAATATATTTATGATAAAAAACAAATTAGATGATTTATATATAAAAATAAATTATGAAAATTTACCAAGAAATTCAGAAGAAATTAAAAATAAAATTAATTAATACTTTGTAGTGATTTTAAAGTCTTTTTTTTAAAGTTTTCATTTCTTCCTTTGTAGAGAATATGATAATAGTTCTGCCCATTCTTGTAGCGAATTTTAGTACTCTAGTACCAATAATATTTGAGATACAGTATTTTTATTATAGTGACACCCCTTTTCGGAAACCTGCCTTCTTTCTTGATCGTGTTGTGTTATAATTCTACCTATTTTATACCGTATTTCAGTACCCTAGTGTCAACATTAACAGAAATACAGTGTTTTTATATTAATGACGCTCCTTTTTTTTATTAGGCCCACTTACTTTAAATAGGCAATTTCGTGTTCAAGTTGCAATCAAGTGGTTTAGGAGTTATCGATGTACATACATTAAACGAAAAAAAAAACCAACGAACTTAAGAACTTTCTTTTCGAAGTCGGTTAAAAATACGTAGGTTTCTAAGTGATTTTAGCATGTGTACATTTATATCTTCTAATGTACTTTTTTCTATAAAATCAGGTAAAGCACACATGGCTTAGAATGGGGAAGTTCCCTTTCCTGGAATTAAAAATAGCTTTTCAATTAAAACAATCGATAAAATGGGCTTTTATTGATCATATTTCATGCATATATGACGCATCACAAGCGAGCATACAAAAAAAAATCGATTACGAATAGAAAAGCTTTAGCGATTTTTGGTTAGCTGCGAACACATTTATTCAAAATTATGTGTATAAGTAATAGCTATTTTATTTATCTAGTGAAAGAAAAATGTTTTTTTATATTGTTTCATTATTTTTATGCCCCCACGCTGGGGAAGACAATCCCTAAGGATCCAACACAATTTAAGCTCCTTAAATGTTAATATGAATATAGAATTAGAAAAACCTTCTAATGAGGCTGAAAAAGATTGTAAGGAAGATGAGTGTGAATCACTGGAAAAAAATTATCAGATATTCTGACTTAGCAGATTAATTTCTTTTGCGGTGGAGGCAATCGTGGTCGAAACTTAAAGATTGCTTACGATTATCGTACAACTATTTCTCCAACTAGCATAAAATCAGAACAGTGCTTCTCATCAGTGGGTTATATTTGTAATAATATCCGAACAAGCCTCTCTTTTAAAATATTAGACGCGTTGATCAGCGTTATGTATTTATTACTTCATAAATAATTAAAAATAAAAAAAATTATTTTTAATAGTCCTAACCTTAATTTGCCTTAAAAACGATAAGACATTTAGACGGTGTCCCAAAAAAATTATTTACATATATTTTATTGTACCTTAAAGTATTGTCTAATATATATTACTAGTAAAACCGTGTGGCGTTAAAACGCCTAAATCAAACATGCCTAGATTTTGTTTTAAGCTATTGAATAGATTTTCAACTGATCAAAATTGAAATGAAATTAATTTTGGCCTTTTTGCAACAAACGCGGTATAATGTTGGCATATCTAATTTCATACCCAAATTTATCTTAAATATACAGGAGTAAGAATATTTCTTGATTTCCAGTTGAAGAATGCTTGAACAAAAATGTTTCATTACCAGTTTTCAATTTCTTATTAAATTTTTTGTAAATTTTTAAAAATTAAAAAATTTAAAAAAACAGTTTAGAAATATTTTTGCAACTGTAAGAAATCATTCCAGTACAAAGCCTGTCAAAATAAAAGTGAGCGTGTGTAGGTGAGCATCCATTCAAATTCAAGCGTTTCAAACATAAGAATTAACATAATGTAGTTTTCAATTTATTTTGTTTGTTTTTGGCATTGCTTTCAACCAAGATTTCTTTCATTTCAGATATACAATTCCTTATTTTATTCAAAAGAAATTGCTTTTACTCTTTATAAAGTCTTTGCATTTCTACATCATATAATTCCTGAACATTCTTTTGAGACAATTCATAATGCCTTTTAACTAACTTTCCTTCATTTCTTGGAACGAAACATAACAAAAAATTCATTGCACTCTTTGAAAAGCGTTTGAGATCATTAAATATTTGTCATACACATTTTCACATGCCATTTTCAAATATTAAATTTCTCACTGTGGAGTGCCATAAACACAGCTCTCGTTGCTGTCTCAACAGCGACAAAGCAAGAGAGCGTAAGAATACGGGTGAAACGAGAGAGCTCTTAAGAGGCCAGGGTGACGGTCACTGTTCCAATATCATTAGATATTGAATATATCAATTCATAGTTTTAGCTGTGAAATTATAAAAGATTATTCGTCAGTAAAACAGTTTCATAGCTATTAGCCGATAGGTGGCTCTAAATACCTCACATATTTTTAGACACATGCTGAAATCAAGTAAAAAAGCCTTACGCCGGACAAAATTTGCGTTTGCGTAATATATATATATAGAGTATTTTTTGTTCTTTAAATGAATACGACTTTTTTAGTCATTATTATTATATTATTTCAATTTTTGTGTTTCTTGCTTTATAAATGAATTGAATTTGTTTAGACATTTTTTTAGTTTCAGGTAATAAATAATAAAAAAAAATTTTTTCAAAACGTTTTGAGTTACATACTTTCTGAATTTTTCGAACCCGAACTAGTCCCGGGATCCTGGGATTGAGATTTTTAATCCCGTGAATGAGAAAAGCTTCCGGGATTGGACTCCCTACCCCACGTAAATAAAATGCGTTAGAGGTATAGCACCTTTCCCACTTTGTTTGTTTTGCCGATAAGAAGGCCTGGCAGGTATAGAAAAGTATATATTTTTAATAAGCATCACCTACCAAGTTATTTAGCCATGCCCGTCTGTCGATCTTTCTTTTTGTGATCATTGAAATTATGATAACAGCTATATATTTAGAGCTAACGTAACATCATTCGATGTATAAGCTTTGTATATAAAAAAGGATCAAACCTAAAATTAAAACCAAGCCTACCTCCCATACAAAGTGACTTTACCAAAACGGTAAAATATCTTTAAGTTCCACAAGAATAAGTCTTATGACTTCAAATTTCGCAGATAAGCTGTAACTTTTAATATGCACTATGAGTATGAAATTTCTAAAAATTTAATAAAACCACGTCTACCTCCCATGCAAAGTTACTTTATTAAAACTGTAAAATCTATTTAAATCCCACCAAATTGGTATAACGGCTTCAAATTTTGCTAACAAATTTGAATCTTTACTATATACTCGATGCAAGGAAATTGATAAAACAAGACTGAAAATTCTGACCACCTCCCATACAAAGTTACGTCATCAAAATAATAAAACTTTTATACATTCCTAAAAAAATGTATGTTTTAACTTGATACACATTTAAGCTTTAATAAATTAAAAGGACTGAGTTTGAAATGTGAAATATTTGGATATAAACCACGCCAAAATAAAAGTGACGACATCAAAATAATACAACATTCAAAACTTGGAATAAGCTAAAATATGGCCATTGGGGTTCAGTTAAAGACAATTCATTTCTTGTTTTATTATTATGCAGGTTCGCATTAAGCTTGACCAAAAAACTCAATTTTATTTTTATTTATGTTTTGAAAGCTTATGACGTGTAGCATATGTTCCCAAAGCGGTTTGGCCGATAACAACTGCATAAAAAAGTTATCGTTTACGAAAGAAACCCATATTTTTACTAACACACTCGAAACAATCGTTAACCAAATCTTAAAACGCGTTTTCTGAAAAATCATGATACACAAACTGGTCTCCACTTGGTTTTTTATTTTTATTTTAAAGAAGCTAAAATTTATCAATTCCCAAGCCTAAATTTAGATAATATTGGCTGGTTTTGTTTTGAAAGAACTTTAAAGAGCTTAAAATGTGAAGAAACCGATACTTAAAATTTATATGTCAGCCATTTTTGTTATTTTCAACTATTTATTGATATTATATGTTTAAACTCCAGATTATTTAATATTTAAAAAGCAAACACGCTGCTCCGTGTCCAAAATCTTTCAAACTGTTCAGACTAAAAGGATGTATGCACATCTTAATACATAAAAGGCAAGCATGCTGCTCCGCACACGGTTTTTCTTAAATAGTAATTATATTTTGATAGTAAAGTAATTTTACAAGACACACTGTTCTCAAAAATGTTCAGCCTGAAAGTATGCACAGAAAATATATTTGATACTTATCAGTGACAATATTTTGTTTTTACAATAGTACATTTTTGATCTAACCCAGTGGGCAATTGCAGGAGTCCGAAGGTCTTCTAGCAGGCCTGCGTTAGGTTTTAAAAGGCTTTCCACACCGTTTTATTGCTTGTATACCGTTGCCTTGCAAATACCGTTTTATTGCTTGTATGAAATGGGAAAATTTGTTAGGCCTTCCGCTCTCCTTGCTCAAAAGAGACCTGCCAGAAGCGCTCTTTCGAGAAGCCACGTTAGAAGTAAAAGCAATATAAATATCAACTTGAAATAAAAAACCACTAACAATTTCAGATTTGAACCATGGTCCTCTCATGTGGCGGTCCGACATCTCACCCACTCGTCTATAGTGGATGTTAAGAATCTATAGCTTATTTCGCATGAATACAAATGAAAGTAAGATTTCGGGAGCCCGGGCTCGAGACCCAACTCGAAGTTTTTTTTTTTTAAATCTACATTTTTTTTAAAAACTGTTCTGTGTATTTAATTTTTTTTTTTAATGTTTTATAAATATTCTTCATACAAAAATATAAGACTTGGAGTTTTTCCATATAAATATGTTCATAAAATATAATATGTAATGTGTTAGTTTTCGGGAGCCCGGGTCCAAACTTGGACAAAAAAATTTTTTTGTTATTTTTTTAAATCTACATTTTTTTACAAACTGTTCTGTGCATTCAAAAAATTTTTTTAATTTTTTGTAAATTTTTTCATATAAAAAAATATGAAAAGAATCAGAACCTTCAAAAGGTAGGCCTTACTATGCTGTGATCATGGAAGATGTATTGACGCCAATAATAGCAGTGCTAGCATGCCTTCTTTTGCGGAGCACTCGCTAAAATGCCCACTGGGAACTACCTCTTTTTTCAACCTCTTATAAAAAGTTGTGACGAATATTACGAAATTCTTTTGAGTCGATTGTACCATAAAGTATAATTGTATCAGCCGCAAAACGACACCTGAGTTGCTGTGTATATGAAGGTTGCAAGGCCAGTAAAGTTGTGAATGAATATGATTGTTACCAAACTCGACTTTTTGCGCTTTTACACTTGAACTAATTCTTCAACACTGCTTAAATACGTGAATTATTATTTAATGTGGTACATTTGTATTTTGCAAAAATCAAGTGTATAAAAAGAAAAGCTTTAAAAATAGGAAAAAGTGCTTTCGGCAAAAGGCTTCAAAAAGGAAGTGTGCGGAGGACCTGTCGTAGGATTATCTTGTATACTAGTATAATATAATTTATAAAATTTTTAGTTTATTTTATATCAGATGACAAAAACGTGATGTTGGATGGAGACCGTATGGTTACTTTTTTTCAACGAGACGTTTGAGGACGTGTTAACACTTAACATTCAACTCTTATGCAAAAAAAAAAATATTTCCCGACACTTTAAGAATCAATAAATAGCTGTCAAAAAACTCAAAAATTTCATTTACTTCGTTCTATAAAAAAATCAAGAACATCACTGTGTTTTAGGACCTCTGACAGCCTGCCCTTGACCATTTAGCAATAGTTTGTTTTCAAAAAGTTCAAAGTTTTGGGGTACATATGTTTATAGATATATATTGTTGAAAATTACACCATAATTTTTTTAATTTAAAACATTTTGTAAGAGATGAACCTTTGATATATTTTACTGTTTGCTTGATACAAATATTTGCACGAATTAAAAACAAAAGAACATAACTTCTTTTTTCTAGTTTGCACAATTCACAGCGTTTCTCGTGTTTTGAAAAAATATATTGCCTTTTTCATGTTTCATCAACCCTAAAATTTGTTAGCTTGCTTGTCAAACCTTTCTTAACTGCTGATAACAAAAACGCTGAAGTATTTAAAATTCAAAACCTAAAAACAGGAATGCGTATTTCTATTAGTTGTGTGACACTTATGTTCAGCCCAAACCCAATTTCATCAAGTTTTGGTTTTTTTTTTTGCTTTGTGAACATTGACAAATACATAGAAAGAAGAACCATACCAAAGATATATTATTGCCAAAAATATTTGCGGCAAATTTAGGTACGGTGGGAAAGCATGATTTATACGCGCAACTTTTCAATTGTTGCATAAATATTTATATTGGAAAGAAAGACGACGCAGCAAGGCATATATTGTCGTATGGTTGGGTTTTATTTTCAATGTAATTCCTGCCCGAACTCTTGTTGGCAAAAAAATTGTGGTATAGGCGGTATTTTAGACGCTGCTGCTTTGTCATTTGACAGTCATCGTTTGACAATGAAGTGGTTGACAGCTGAAGATGAATTTGCTTTCACGCCCACCGCCACCGCCAACACAACCGTATCAGCAGAGGGTTTGACGACAGCATGCACAGCTGTATGCGGTGGTCGTGGTGATAGGGGTAAGAGTGGTACAGCTCAAGCTTAGTTAGCGCAAAAACGCTGAAACAACAATCGCACTTTAACAGAAAGAATTCTTCTATAGGGCTGTTTTAACTTCCGGTCATGTAGAAATTGATTTTATCATTTAGTGGCATCGAATGTGCTTTGGTCCTTGTTTTTTTTGTGCCATTTTTGTGCTCTCAAACTCTAATTCTATTTGGGCTTAGCAGCATTTTTGTTACATTCTGTCCTTTTTTATTTTGTTTTCTAATAGCTTGCGGGTTGATTAGCTGTGGCTTTGTGAGGTAGAAATTACATAAATATTTCTCTTCTTTTGCTCACATCTCTAAATGCGTGTGTGTGTGGGATGATTTTGATTGAGTAGGCTTCACTCAATGTGGTTCAAGTTTGTGTGTTGATGTATGCATGTGTGCGTGTTAGAATTTATACAGCATACGTAGTGAATTGTTAAATGATTCACGCAACGACATCACGAAAAAATAAATGAATGTCCGTGTTTGGCACAACATCGTGTTGCTGAATCTGTTGATTTATTGATAGATCTGTTGACACGACAGAACTTCGTCAAAATTTCTTAAGTGGCTTCATTTTGATCATCATCCACTTGCCACAGCTGCACATGCAACCATTCATCGCATCCAACATATAATCCGCCTCAATTAAGGTGTCTGTTGGCAGGGCTCAACAAATTTGTGCCACTTCAATAAATTCAATCAACTTTTTTTTTGTTTGGTAAATGTGTAATTGTGTGTGTGTGTTTTTACTTACGTTAGCAGCTGCGTTGTATCTCGTTCAATTTGAAAAAGATTACGCGACGTGTAATCATTGAAATTTGATATGGCTTTGCTGATGTCCTTGCTGCCATCGATTACCGCTTGATTTTTGCCCCAGGTCTCAATATAGACAACTGCAACGCGGGTGTTTAAAGTGCGAAAATACTGAAAAAGAGGAAGAAAAAAAAGCACTTTTTAAATATATAAAATTAAAGTTCGATGCGTTATGCAATTTTTTTTTTTTTTTTTTTTTTTTTTTGGAAATGTTTAAGTAATGAGAAAAAATTGAGGAAGTAAGCAGTTTAAATAAAGTCTTACTTCTTTACATCATTTGAAAAGCAAAGTCACACTCAAGGTAGGGGCACAGTTTATTGTTGTTTAATCACAAAATATGATTTGTGCTCAAAATGAAAACCATTAATTCAATTGTCTTAAATCAGAAAAAAATCTGTAAATATCTTAAAAAATTAATGCGAGATTTTTAAACTCCTCATATCTATTCAAAAATATTTAAGTATGTATTTGCACATTTAGAAGAAGATTAAAAATATTTAATATCAAACGAAGTGTGTAGAAATATTTTTAGTTTTTTATAAACCAAGAAATCATTCGTTTTGCATCAATATCCTTTTGTAAAAAGAATAAGCTTTATCTTATAAAGATGTTTATAAGAACACAAATATTAGCAAATTTTGAGAGGTGTAAGAACATATGGGCATTCCTATCGTAACTCACGGACATGCATTTAAAGCTTCGTTTTCTCGGTAATTTATGTTATTAATGTAAAAAAATTTCTTATGTACTTATGTCTTACAAGACATAGTTAAGGTATGATCTACCAAAATTGTCGTTCCTGTAACTAATTAAGAATGGAAGTGGTAAATATGGACGTAACTCACGCGACAAAAAAAGGAGTTTGTGTTTTACAGGCAAGTTAAGATTGTAAAAACTCAGCGAATTTTCCCATATTATTTGTTTTTGTTTTTAATTTTTAAATTATGGGAAAACAGTGAAGTTTCATTATAAATCCATTTTTTTCTATGGATTTTGCTTATATAAAAATATATTGAGTTTCCAAAAAATATTTGCCGTTACTCACGCGACATAAACTACGCGACAAAATTTTCTTAAATTTACATTGGGTGATTAAGTAATTAGGTAGTAAAGTAACTATGTAGTTTAGTAATTAACAAACACATTTAATATATTCTCCTTTTCTTGCCTCAACCATTTTTCTATTATCTTTAGCCAATGCCTTCCATTTTTACTAAAACAAAAAATGTACGAAACATTTACTAAACATATACGAAAAAGGAAACTACATTTGTTAAACAGTCATCATGGTTAATAAATTTATTTAGGAATTTCTTAATTTAATAATATTAAAATGTTTCTCTTAATAATATCATAAAATAAAAAGTTTTTAATAAGTTTTAAGTTTTTGGTCACGGTTGACTTTTTTTCTGGCAATGCCTATATAGCTTTTCAGAAGTTTTTACTAAAGGGTGTTTTTTAGCTACATAAGAAGTTTCTATGGTTGTTGTCTATTATTTAACTGTTTAAAAATGTAAAGCTGTGCTGACATTTGTATTTAGTAAGGTAATTTATCATGAATTGTTTCATGTCGGAATAACGCTTTTAAGTTGCAATAACGGCCTAGTGAGCAAACAATTCGTGCAGTTATTGATCGTTTTTGGACTAGTTTTACTCTTCTCGATTCAAAACCATTAACGAATCACCATTACATCCATTAAAATTGACTGTTTGGTGCGGCTTGCACGCTGGCGGCATCATCGGTCCTTATTTCTTTCAAAATGAGGAAGGAGCTGCAGTTACGGTGAATGGCGAGCGCTATCGAGCCATGCTGACTGATTTTTTGTTTCAAAAAATTAATCAGTTAAACACCGACAACATTTCTTTCCAACAAGATGGCGCAACTTGCCATACAGCTCGCTTCACCATCAATTGCAAAATCAATTTGGTGACAACTTTATTTCCAGAAGTGGTCCTATAAACTGGCCCCCTCGTTCGTGCGATTTAACGCCTCTTGGTACTTTTTATAGGGCTATGTTAAGTCATTGGTTTATGCGGACAAATCCGTAACTCTTGAAGCATTGGAAGTCAATATTCAAGCCACCAGCCAGATTTATTGGAAAAGGTTGTAAAAACTTGGACAGTTCGAATGAACTATGTAACTCGTAGCCGAAAATCATATTTAAAAAACAAATGCCATGAAATCTAAAATCTACCAGATTAAAATGACAAAAAATTCATTCCAACAAAATTTCTGTTATTATTTATAGTTTCCATGCAGCTAAAAAAACACCCTACTGCTACTATTACTGCTACTTGCAACGTGCGAACCGGAAGGAACAAATTTTTAAATTTTTTTCAATTTTTAATTAATTAAAAATATAGTAAAATTTTGAGCCAAATTTAAACATTTCTTCCACTATTTGTATAAGTTATTTGAAATGTTTTATATATGTCTGTAATGGATTATAATATATCGAGGGCCTATATTCATTTCCTTTTATCTGCATTTTGAGAATTTTTTTTAATGCGGTTGCATCTGTGGTTTTAATATTAGAGCCAAAAACCAATCCTGGCACCTTGTTTTAATCAATAAATTGAGCCTCTATCTATTTACTTGTTTTTTACTTATGACAAAAACAACTATCTGCAATAAAAACAAGAAGTTTTGGAAAATTCTATAATGAATTTTTTACTTTGAAATATTTTCCTATGTTGATACAAATATTTTCCATTTACACTAGCACTAATGTTTTAGAGTTTGGTGCAGCTCTTGTTTTAAATAGTCTTTTATGGACTAGGGGTCGTCCATAAACTACGTTACCAATTTAGGGGGAGGAGGGGTTTTGAAATGCACTACGATAAGTAACGGTAGGGGGGAGGTGTTTAGATATTGTAACGTTACCAAGAATTTAAAAAATCGACGAAAAACCTCTAATTAATAACACAATCATTTCAAAAATTCTTAATGTTACATGTTTATGTTTGATCGTCTAAATTGATGGTTAACTTTTGTTTCAATGATTTCTTGGTGAACACAGAACTTGGTGAAGCTCAGATGCAGCCTTTAAGGGTACTCTGTCAAAGACCAGGTGAATTTCTTTGCGTTAGAAATGAGGATTCACCTGAATGGGTTGACATAGAATCCGATGAAAAATTCTATTTTGAAGAATCCTCAACAAAGCTACCAGCTTCTTCTATCCCAGTGATTGAGAGCATCGAATCTTGGATCGCAGATGGAATAATTTTTACAGATGATATTAATTATTGATTTTTTTCCAATTGTTCCTTTAATGTATCTAGTCATACTAGTCACTAATACTAATGAAAATTGTCAGAGCTAGTCAAAATATATAATCATTCGAATGAATTAATTTCATATGTCACGTTACTTTATGGGGGAGGGGTTTTGAAAAGCACTACGAAAAGTAACGCAGGGGGAGGGGGGGGGGGGTGAAAAAACCGGAAAATCAGTAACGTAGTTTATGGACGACCCCCTATACGTTAGTAACAAAGGACTTTGGGAGGAATTTTCGATATTGTTAGCTAAACAAGTTTCCTTTGAATACAGTTGTTACCAAGAATGCGAAGTTTGTGAGAATGGGCAGCAAAATTTATGGTTGTTGACTGTTCGACCAGGTCGCAAAAATAGTGATACAACAGTTTCGCATCTAAGATCCATTTTATATGAGCCCGTTGGAAACGTTAAAATCAAAGTTGATTCCGACCTAAATTCTACCGACCTCCCCGTTAAAACTCAATAATACATTGGACATACGACACCTGCCCAGTTGCATACAGCTCAACTTTTAATAGCATCGAACAATTGGAAACATCTACAGGAACTGAAAGCTGTAATTCCAACCAAATATCATAAATTTTATGACAACATCATATAGAAATAATATAAAATGTGTTGAATGAAATAACTTGCTGATAGCAAACCTTATTACTTTAGCATTCTCTTTATTCATAAAAGCATAGTTTTATATATCAAACAAAATTACTATCTCTGTATTCTAATTTTTATACTCTTCAATAAATATTCAACTGAACAAGTTATGGGCCTGTAGTTACGCGTAAAAAAAAAATTAATCAAATTTTTTCTTTGCTGAAAATGGCTTCTGCATCGTCAATCGGATCTTTTCCATTGGAAAGATTGCGCGGTAGAGAGAACTTTGATGTCTGGAAAAGGCAAGCTAAATCTTGCCTTGTCACCAAATTATGCTGGAAAGTTGTCGAAAAGGGTGACGCTGATGAAAAGGACCATGACACCAATGAGCGTGCGTTGGCTGAAATTACATTGATGGTAGACCCTAGTAATTTTGCACACATCGCTACTGCAAAGACAGCTAAAGAAGCTTGGAATTGTCTCGTGCATGCCTACGAGGATACGGGACTCACAAGAAAAGTTGAGCTGCTGAAGCAACTGGTCAACATCAAATTGGAGAACTGCAGTAATATTCAGGAGTACTTAAATCTGTTAGTTATGACTGCACTGAAAGCAAAAAATGGAGGTCTTAAGATAGACAATGAAATTACTGGATCGCTGATGCTTGCTGGAATACCCGATGATTTTAAGCCATTGGTGATGGCTATTGAAAACTCTAAAGAGAAACTTACTGTGGATGCTGTTAAAAATCTGTTGCTTCAAGACGCAAAATTCGACTGCCAAGCAGAAAATGAATCGGCAATGTATACCAATAACATGAAAAAAGGTAAAAACCTAAGCCAAATTAAATGTCATTCCTGTAGTGCCTTGGGACACATTTCGCGAAATAGTCCAAATAAAAATAAGCGCAAAAATTAAAAAAAAAAAGATGGCGCTTTACTTTTTGCAAAAACTTTTTCCGGTATGAACGAAAAATCGAAAAGAAACAATGTAATGCAGGCAGCAGTGAAGAATCCGAAGAATTTGAATGTGATAGATAACTGTTCGATCGATTGGTATTTGGACTCGGGTGCTAGCTGACATTTCGTGAATGACAAAACTATTTTATCAAATGTTCATGAAGCGGCGAGTAAAAGTATCATTGTAGCGGATAAGAACGAGATGGTTGTTCAATGCGCTGGTGATGTAAATTTGCTCATACAAAGTGAAAATGGAAGCTTAGAAGCAAAAGTGAAAAACGCTAATGTGCCTAGTTTATACGCGAACCTTCTCTCAGTTCGTCAAATGGCTAAAATCGGCAACAAAGTATTGTTCGATAAAGACGACTGCAAAATTTTTAACAAAAAAGGATGTATGATAGCAAAAGCAACAGTTCACAATGATCTCTATCGTTTGATGTCCAAGATAAACATAAAGGAGAATAAAGCGCTTATTGTAAATAATCAATACAGTTTGTGGCATCGTCGTCTAGGCCACATATGTGATAAAAATTTACGCGTTTTAAAGAATTTAAGCCGTGGTATTAATTTCAACAATGCTGAAAATATCCAGTGCATCGAGTGTCTAAAAGGAAAGCAGACAAGAAAATCCAATAAAGATGTTGGTACACGAGCGAGCAAGTTGTTAGAGTTGGTGCACTCAGATGTCATTGGGCCATTAAAAACAAGTTCGTTTGCTGGTGCGAGATTTTTGGTGAGTTTTGTGGACGATTTTTCCCGTAGGGTAACTGTTTTTATAATTAAGAATAAATCAGATGTTTACGCAAAATTCAAACAGTTCAAAAATATGGCCGAAAATCAGAGCGGGCAATCAATAAAAATTTTTTTTTTGTTTAGTTTAGTTTAGTTTATTGTCAATAAATTTTAAATTTTCTCAGACAAGCAAATGAGTATTGAAATAACAGACATTATCACTTAAGAATAAACTTATAAATATAATGTAATAACTTAAGAATAATAACAATTTAAAGCATATATAAACATATTTTCACTATCACTGATATTAATATTAATTTTAGAACTAAGAAAATTATATTCTTTTAGAGTTCTATTCAAAGGTTCATACAATAAAGAATTTGCTCTACAGAAGTTAATTTTAAAATAATCAAAATGACGTAAATTTCTTACGGGAACATTGAAATTAATTGCACTTAACAAATATGGACAATCAATGTTACCACAAACAATGTCAAAAAGAAATATTAAGGACTGAATAATACGCCTCGATTCAAGGGATTTTAAATTTAATAACATACAACGGTCATTATATGACGGTAAAGGTTCGACAAAGTTAAACGATCGCAGTGCAAATTTTATAAATTTTTTCTGTATTCGTTCAAGCCTAAGTGTATGTACAGAGTAGTAGGGATTACATATAAAAGAGGCGTATTCTACACGAGATCTCACAAACGATACAAAAAGACACTTCAAAGTATAAGGATCAGAAAAGTTAGAACAATTCCTCCTTAAAAAAGCATACATTGAATATGATTTAGAAAGCGTGCATGACAAGTGTCGAAGAAATGAAAAGCTTGCATCAAAACAAACTCTCAAATCTAAAATTTCATGAACACGCAATAAATTTGCGTTGCCGATATAAAAAGAACTTTGGAAAACATTTATAATTTTGGCATACGAAACATGAAAACATTTATTAATATTTAGATATAATCGGTTACGATTACACCAATTCACTTCAATTTTTTCAGATTCACTGAATGCCACTGATTTCTATTACCAAGAACTGATAAGTGATTCTAATGGCAACACTGATGAGAACGTAGAATCAGCGGAGAGTGTAAGTAATAATGATTCCTCATCTCAAGTATTACCACAATCATCAAACGATGCCACGAGTGATGAAGATGAATTTCAAGACAGTATTGACAGTGAGATTCCCGTTGAAAGTAGAATTCAACAAGACCAAGTTATGATTCGACGGTCTGAAAGAATTGCCAACAAGCAAGCTGCAACATATAACTTTTGTGCAATGCAGTTCGTCTCAATTGATCCGGCGACAGTAGCGGAAGCAAAAGCATCCGACAATGCAAAGGAGTGGCAAGTAGCAATGCAAAGTGAAATGGATTCATTGGTTTCGAATGCTACATGGATTCTTACTAAACTTCCCAGAGGAAAGAAAAACATTAGTTCAAAATGGGTTTTCAGAACCAAGTACGACGCTGATGGTGTCCCTGTTCGTTACAAAGCCAGATTGGTGGCAAAAGGTTTTTGGCAAAGAGAAGGAATCGACTACAACGAGACGTTTGCGCCTGTAGTAAGGTCAATTAGACTTCTGCTGGCGCTGGCTGTGACGCACGATATGCATGAACATCAAATGGATGCTGTGAGCGCATATCTCAACGGAATATTGAAGGAAGAGGTTTACATGCGCCAACCTGAAGGTTTTAATGACGGTTCAGGAAAAGTATGCAAGCTACTAAAATCAATATATGGGCTCAAACAATCCGGACGTGTATGGAATGAGACCCTCAACAACGAGCTGGTTAGCATTGGTCTCATTAGAAGCGAGGTTGACCAGTGCGTGTACTATATGCAATCAACTGAGTTCATGGTATTTGTCGCAGTCTATATGGATGACGTATTGATATTTGGCAATCGTTTGGCCGATGTCACAAACGTAAAGAAGAAGCTTTCACAATGATTTAAGATGAAAGATATGAGGCTTCGTCTATCCTTGGCATAAGAATTACTCGTTCCAGAGATGCCATCAAAATAGATCAAGCGCAGTACTTAGCTGATGTTTTGAGTCGTTTTAAAATGAGCGAGTGCAACCCTATATCAACACCAATGGATTGCAACCAAAAGTTAACCGCCAAAATGTCACCAAAAGATGACAACGAGAAGCAGCTGATGGCTGAAAAGCCATATATGCAAGCAATTGGCTGCTTGCTATACGCAGCACAGATCAGCCGACCAGATATTTGTTACGCAGTAAACGTTCTAAGCAGATATGCACAGAACCCAGGGAAGGCCTACTGGGAGGCTGTAAAACGAATCATGAGATACCTGAAAGGCACCATTGACAAGAGTATTGTCAATAGAAAATCGTGCGACGGTGAATTAATTGGTTTTTGTGACGCCGACTGGGCTAGCAGCCTAGACGATAGGCGTTCAACGACAGGATACGTTTTCTTGCTTCAACATGGCGCAATATCTTGGGGTACCAAGAAACAGAAAACAATTGCTCTGTCATCAACCGAATGAGAGTATATGTCAGTGGTGACAGCGATGCAGGAATCCGTGTGGCTAAAAAAACTTGAGCACGAGCTCGTACAAAATAATAAGAAGACTATGATTTTGTGCTGTGACAATAAAGGAGCAATACAAGTAGCTGTCAACAATTCGTGTTCTTCGCGAACAAAACATGTAGATCTTAAAGCAAAGTTTATTCGAGAGAAATTAGAGAGCAAAGAAGTTGATTTAAAATATCTTCCAACAAAAGAAATGATCGTTGATATTTTTACCAAAGCTGTTCCAGTTCAGAAACTTCAACATTTTTTAAATAAACTAGGCATTGAGTAGAGATTTATTATTAAAGTTGTGTACTCTCCGTTGTGTCAATTATAATTTGTTATTCCTAAATTTTAAAAGGAAATGCAAGAGTAACATCGAAAATTTTAAGTCATTCAGGGAAAGTGTTGTGAATGAAATAACTTGCTGATAGCAAACCTTATTATTTTAGCATTATCTTTATTCATAAAAGCATAGTTTTATATGTCAAACAAAATTACTATCTCTGTATTCTAATTTTTATACTCTTCAATAAATATTCAACTGAACATAAAAACATAACTTATCTTGAGATTCCCTTGTAAATATATCAGTATCTTTGACTTTTAACTTTCCTTTTTTTTGTTAAATTCGAAAATTGTCGAAAAAAAAACATCAACAATAAAAACAGCAAAGTTTTAACTGTTGATATTCTACTGAAAATGGCATTTTTTACTATAATACAAATACCTCTATCTGCATTTATATTAATTTTTTTTCTAAACATAGCCCACTATCTGCCATAGCAGCTTAGCTAGAGCAAAATTTGAAAAATCAGACAGACGAAAATGTATAAAGGTCCTCGATACGTAATTTTTAATAATATTCCTGCCTCGTATTTAAAAAAAATCGTTGAAGATCTAAATTTTTAAAAAAATTTTGATCAGTGAATATGAAAAAAAAAACGAAAGTGGGTTCCCCTATAAAAAGGTATTGGTTGCTTTGTGGGATATCTTATTATACTTATAAAAAAAATTGGTGCCACGATGTTCAAATTTTTGTTAAAACTATTTCTTTTTTCTTTATTTATTTGTATTGGGCATAGATAGGCATAACGCATAGAATTATTAGTACATTAAAAACATTATCAAAAGTATGCATTTAGTTTTAATACAAATTGAATTTCCATTGTTTGTATTAATGTGTAATATAAGCCTGTAACGTAATGGTAATGGAAAATAATTACATTGCAATAAACATGTAATAATAATGAGGAAAAAATTGCACTGCTATGAATATATATTAACAAGTAATGGTAATGGGAAAAAATTGCAATGCATTGCCAATGCGAAAATTTGCAATTTTAGTGGAAATGTGCAAAAGTTTAATGGCAATAAAAAAATTTGCAATTTTAGTGGAAGTGTAAATTTCTCTCATTGCCATCAAAACTTTAGTGGTAGTGCAAATTTTTGAACTTACCGTTAAAATTTTACATTACTGCTAACTTTTAGTGGTAATGCGCTGCCTTGGCCTTGTGGTTAGTGAATCCACACATTTTTTTTACTATAATGTATGTGCGATCGGTTACTTTAGATCGGTTACTTCAGATTCGTGATCAGCGTTCCCGAAAACTTTCAGGGCACCAAATTTTATAAAGGATAATAAAGTTTTAGAAAAGTTAGAATTTTCTGTCCATCATTTTTAAGCCGCCATTTTGAATTCTAAAGTATTTGCTTCAGATTCGTGATCAGCAACCTCAAAAACATATGTATCTATATTTTTATGCAGATAAGACAACTCCTTGAGGTTTTAGCAGTCTTTTTTCGATTTGAAACCAATGTGCGATGTGTGTTAACATGAGTATGGAATGAAAGTTAACTATATTGAGGCTGTACTCCAAAGTTTTTGCCCCACCATAATCTTTTCTGTTGCTTTGTACGCTTGTGCCAATGGATAAAAGTCTCATATCTTTTATCATGATAATGTTTTGGTTTCTAACTGACAGAAGTTACTCCTTTAGCGCTAGGATGCAGTTTTGATTCAGCAAATAAAGATTTTATGCGCTCTCAAGCTTATGCGATAACTTCTATTTTAACTTTCCTTCCAAGATTATTTCTAGATATATGGCATTAAAGTATACATAAAAATATATGGATAAATTTATTAGGGTAAGGGTTTTACTTTCTGTATTCTCTGTTGTATTAAACCGAGTTCCTATACGAGCATAGGATTTGAATCATTTTAACCGAGTTTGCTGAAACTAAAACAATAAAGGAAACATATAACTTGAAGATGCTTTTCACAGAGTTACTTAAAAAACAATGAGGCAAGCATAAATTTATTTTAATTAACAGTTCCTGCTCAATTTTTATTGAAAAAGTATTTTAAATACATTTCTTTCTTACGAGCAGAATAACTTTCAAATTTGATGGAAATAGAAAATTTCTTGTCGATTAATTTTCAGTACTTTTATATGACATATACTATATCTTACTTGTAAGCATAAAACAGACCATAAACGCGGAAATTTTAATAAAATAAAAAATTGCTGGTAGAACTAAAAAATCACTGTTAATAACTAAGTATATAGTATTTCCTTATATTCGATTTGTTTATTTGAAGAGATGTGACTACAAATTCAATTAATTTTTAGGTGTATATTTAAATTACCCTAAATTAGCTTATGTGCAAGGCAATAATGGTCACTTTCTTGTTTATGTTTATTTTTTGCTATTCAATATTAAGAAAATTCAATTAAAATTATTTTTAGTTTTCAGTTGTAAAGCCAAACTGGGTTTATGTTATCATTTATGTCCTTATTTTTTTGCTAGATATTCAAATCTCTTCGCCTGTAAGCACAAATTTAATACATGCGCTGTTTACAGTCACAGTCTTGCTAGAGGAAAAAATTATTAGTTTAAACTTTATTGCGGTACATTCAGAGCTAAGGATTCAAATACACCAGAACCATTCGTCCTGCCAGACTGCTAAAGAACTACCATTATTTGAGCTACATAAACTTTTTTCAATGAGCTTTGCGAGATTGTTACAAGAAGACCCAGATTTTTAGAGAACATTTGAAAAAGCCAACACTAAAACTTTGACCTCAAGAATCTTCAAGTTTCTTAGGAAATTTATGTACGGGATTATAATAAGTAAGTTATTTATAAAAGCCATAATTTTTTGATTTTACTTAGAGTCAAGCTACTTAAAAAAAAAAATGGTAAATCTTGCTTTCAAGGTATGCAAAATATTAATTTGTTTTCTTTTTCTTTTTTTTCTGCTTTTATAATATATGCATACCACAGTAAAAGTTAGCATTGGAACGTTAAATAGGCTATAAATTGTTGGCCTATGCGAATCACGTCTACACAATTCAAAGGAAAAAAAAATAAACAAAAAAAAAGCAACGACCACGAATAAGTATGAAATAAAATTTGAATTTCTTTAAATACGTATAACGAGCAATAGCTCAAAAAATTTATTCATACATACGAAAGCAAATAATTTGATGACTATCAAGTGCGCACGAGTTGGCATTTTTAGGCAGAATTTGTTATTGCAAATGGAAACTAGAGAAAAATAAAATATAAAAATAAAATTCGAAAGAATTGTGGCATGGACAGCATAAAAATAGATGGCTGCTATATGAAGTTCGTGAAAAATATTCATAAAAACGTTAATAAGTTGTAAAAATCATTGCCGATTTGATAGCAAAAAATACGCATAGGATGTATAATACTCATAGAATGTATGTTTACTCATGCGCTATCGAAATAGTTTTAAAATATCTATAATTCTAATAATACATTTTAATACGTGTTAAGTAATTTTTGTTTAAAAAATAAGCAATTATGAATTTCAAAACATATTTAAACTATATTTTATATGATACCCAAAATTTAACAAAATTTAGTATTTAAAAAAAATATGTTTACAAAATTTGTAGTAGAAAGAGCACGGTAAGCACTACGGATAAAGTTTTTTTTTGTTTAAAAGGTAATAAAATTCTCTATAGCCCATTTATCAATTTTTTCCATCTTGCTGTGACAAATTGAAAAAAAGTTAGGTCAAGGTCGAAACTTTTGAAAATGTTATGTTTATTTTTGTGTTATTAATGATAATAATCTTAGTTATACAATTTTAAATACTTTAGTATATAAGTATTACTGTTGTTATTTATTCTAAAAATGCGGAGTGCAAAAGACTCAAATCTTAAATGCCAAAAATATTTTGATATATAAAAAAAAATAAAAAAAAATAAATTAACTATAATTTTTTTTGTGTGCTTAATTTGACCACCACTGCACCTATGTATCCTTAGAAACTAGAAGAAAAAATACAAAAATCTAAATATTCAAAAAGACTATGTTGTGAATAGTTATGAAAGTTAAGAAAGCAAAATTAAGTATTTAACTGCAGCTCTATGGATAGAATGTTAGCACAAGCTAGCGAACTTATTTCAAAACTGGAATTTTGTTCTTAAATAAGCTATAGAAGTTTATTTACCAACCATTTAGCAACTGTAAAAATGCTTTCTACTTTCGGAATCCTTAAGCAAAAGCGAGTCATGCTGTAGAAGCAAGCTTCTAAGCAACCACTCAGCAACAACAATAAAAGCAAAAGCAGAGCTTAATTGCTTTTGGTGATAATTAAAAAATCAGTATGCCTGCCATTGTGGAATGCAATCTTTCTTTTAACACACACACACACATTTGCAATATTGAAGATGCTCTTATATTTGAGCTAATAACTTAATAAATACTGACATCAAATCGAGCAATAAATTAAAGAGATTTTTAGAATATCATGCAGTGCACTCTGTCTGTATTACATACACTCACTCACACACACACACACACAAACACAC